>JAESUZ010004002.1:0-24097 GCA_017311185.1 Proteles cristata cristata
AAAACAGTGTGGAGGTTCCTAAGGAAACTAACAATGGAACTCCCCTAGCAATAGCACTGTTAGGAATTTACCCAAGGGATACAGAAATGCTGATGCATAGGAGCACATGTACCCCAATGTTCATAGCAGCACTCTCCACAATAGCTAAAACATGGAAAGAGCCTATGTCCATCAACGGACGAATGGATCAAGAAGATGTGGTTTATCTATACCATGGAATACTACATGGCAATGAGAAACAATGAAATCTGGCCATGTATAGCAACATGGATGGACCTTGAGGGTGTTATGCTGAGCGAAATAAGTCAGGCAGAGAAAGACAAATATCATATGTGTGCACGCATAGGAGGATTAGAGGAGCTTAACAGAGGACCAAGGGGGAGAAGAAGGGCGGAAATGGTGGGGGAAAGGGGGAGAGGCAAACCATGAGAGACTCTTGAATGCTGACAAAAACTGAGGACTGGTGGATGTGGGGGGGAGGAGGGGTGGGCATGGAGGAGGGCACTTGTCGGGATGAGCACTGGGTGTTATGGGAACTAATTTGACAATAAACTATTTGCAAAAAAAAAAAAAAAAAAATTAAAGAAAAGTCTTAATAAAAATAAAAAAGTAAATAAATTATAAAGATATTTGTTTTGGGGCACCTTGGTGGCTCAGAGTTAAGCATCTGACTATTGATTTTGGCTTAGGTTATGATCTCAAGGTTCACGAGTTCAAGCCCTGCATTGGATCCCATGCTAGTAGGGTGGACCCTGCTTGGGATTCTCTCCCCCTTCCTCTCTCTCCTTGTCTGCCTCTCCTTCGCTCTCACTTTCTCACTCTCAAAATAAATAAATAAGCTTAAAAAGTTAAAAAATATATATATATATTTTAAAATTCTGTATTTTGTTTTGTGAGGGTTTTTTTTTTTGTATTGTGGTAAAACATACATACCAAAATGTACCATTTTAACTAATTTTAAGTATATAGTACAGTGTCAGCAATTCACAGTACTGTGGAACCATCACCAATATCCATCTCCAGAACTTTTTCATCACTTCAGACTGAAGTTCTGTACCCATTATACAATAATGCCTTCTTACTCCCTTTCCCCCAGTTACTGATAACACTATATTCTGTTCATGTGAATTTGACTACTCTAGGTACCTCATATAAGTGGACTCATGTAATATTTGTCCTTTTGTTTCTGGCTTGTTTCCCTTAGCATAATGTCTTTGAGCTTCATCCATTTTGTAATATGTATCTTTTTAAGGTTGAGCAACACTGCATTGTCTGTATATACCACCTTTTGTTTATCAGTTTGTCAGTGGACATCTGGGTAGTTTCATCTTACAGCAGTTGTGAATAATGCTACTGTAAACACTGGAGTAGAAACGTTTTTGAGCCTCCTCTTTCAGTTCTTTTGGATATATACCTAGAAGTGGAATTGCAGAATCACACAGTATTTGTGTGTTTAATTTTTCAGAAACTGCCATACTATTTTCCATACTCACTGTTCCATTTTATATTCCCACCAGTAATGCATGACCCTTCTAAGGAATGATGTTTTTTGATAGAATTCTAGGAACCTAAGAAATCATAAAGTAGAAAACATAAGCCACTCCTAGTCTCACTACTCAAATTAGTGTCATAATATAAAGATAAGTATTACTTTTCCACAAACAGTTTGCAAAGAGTTTTTATTATGTTGTTATTATTTGTTATTGATGTATAATTAACATATCATGATATTATTTCCAGGATTGCAACATGATAAGTATAGTCACTACCTATTACCATACGTTGTTATAATATTATTTATATTCGCTGTGCTGTACTTTCATCTCCAGGACTCATTTCAGAACTGGAAGTTTGTACCTCTTAATCTCCTTCACCTATTTCACTATTTCCTCTACCTTTTCACCTTCCTCTCCTCTGCCAGCCACAAGTTTGTTCTCAGTATTTCTTTTCATTTTTTTAAACATTTCACCTATAAGTGAAATCATATGGTATTGTCTTTCTCTGACTTATTTTACTTAGCATAATACTCTTTAGGTATGTCCGTGTTGTTGCAAATGGCAAGAGCTCATTATTTTTTATGACTGAGTAATATTCCATTGCACATATATACCACATCTTCATTATCCATTCATCTGTCAGTGGACACTTGGGTTGCTTTTCTATCTTGGCTATTGTAAATAATGCTGCAATGAACATAGAGGTGCATATATCTTTTTGAATTAGTGATTTCATTTTCTTCATACCCAGAAGTGGAATTGCTCGATTATATATTTCTTTTTTGAATTTTCTGAGGAAACTCCATACTGTTTTTCATAGTGGCTGTACTGTTTTACATTCCCACCAACAGTGTGCACAAAGGATCTTTTTCTCCATATTCTAGCCAACACTTGTTATTTCTTGTGCTTTTGATACTAGCTATTTAGACTGATGTGAGGTGATATCCCATTGTGGTTTTGATTTGCATATTCTTTGATGATTTGTGATATTATGCATCTTTCATATGAATGTTTGCTATTCTGTCTTCTTTTGGAAAATGTCTTTTCAGGTGCTTTGCTCATGTTTTAATTGGAGTGTTTGGGTTTTTTTGGTGTTGAGTTCTATAAGCTCTTTATGTATTTTGAATATTAATCCCTTAACAAATTTATAATTTGTACGTATCTTCTATCATCCACTAGGTTGTCATTTTGTTTTGTTGATGATTTCCTTTGCTGTGCAAAAGCATTTTATTTTGATACAATTTGTATTTGTAATTTACATTTGCATTTTTTTTCTTATGTGAGAAGTTATATCCTTAATTAGGTTGTTAAGGGCAATGTCCAAGAGATTACTGCCAATGTTTTCCTTAAGGATTTTTGTGGTATCAGGGGTCACACTTTATTCTTATTCTATTTTGAGTTTATTTTTGTGTTTGGTATAAGGAAGTGGTCCAGTTTCATTCTTCCTCGTATATCTGCCCAGTTTTCCAAAACATTTATTGAAAAGACCATCTTTTCTCCATTGTATATACTTGCTTTATTTGTTGTAAATTCATTGACCTTATAGTGTGGGTTTATTTCTGAGTTCTCTATTGTGCTCCATTAATCTGTGTGTCTGTTTTGGGGCCAGTGCCATACTGTTTTGATTACTAAAGCTTTAGAATATATTTTGAAATCTGAGATAGTAGTAACTCCAGTGTTGTTCTTCTTTGTCAGATTGCTCTGTCTATTTGAAGTCTTCTCTGGTTCCATGAAAATTTTAGGATTATTTGCCCTAGTTTATGAAAAATGCCATTGGAATTCTGATAGAGATTTCATTAAATCTGTAGATTGCTGTGGACATTATGATCTTCTTTGGTTCTCATTGTTTCTCTTTTATATTGTATCTGTTTGTTGACGTACTCACTGAGTTTATCCATTCTACGTTCCATTCTGGTGAGCATCTTTATGACCATTACTTTGAATTCCTCATCAGGTAGATTTTCTGTATCTATTTCATGTAGTCCTTTTTCTGTGGTTTTGTCTTCCTCTATATGGAGCATATGCGTCTGTCTCCTCACGTTTTTGTTTTTGTTTTTTTTACTTTCTGTGTTTGTTTCTGTGAATTAGGCTGAGCAGCTACTTCTTCTGACTTGATGGAATAGTCCTGTGTATGTGTGTGGTTGTCCCCTGTGCGTACTGTGTGTGTGCGTGGTGGCTTTCATTGACTTGGAGCTTTGGCTGGTTCTGGGGCACTCAGTGCTGGTGCTGCCTTGGCGGGATGGCCAGAGCTGAATTGGCCATTGGCTGGGGCTAAGCTAGGCCTCTCTGTACAATTAAAAGGTTCCAAAGGCAAATATAAAAATCTATATAGTTATAAAAAATTGAGCTCTTACAATAGAGAAGACTCAGTTTTTCAGAGTAATCCAAGATGTGATAAAGAATTACACAAAATGTTTTCTTAAGACCTAGATCTTTATTTCATAGGTACAGAGAAAGTATTGTTTATATTTTTTTAGGAAAAGCTTATCAGTATTCAAAACAAAACAAAACTTTGTCCTTTTAATAGAAAGACAAATCCTAGTTTTCTACCGGCATACTTTTGATATTTGAACTTTAAAAAAAAATCTCAAATAAATCCATTTCACTTGCAGCTAGACCATACATAAAATTCTGTCAAGATTTATTTTCCAGTTTTGTCCTATCTTTATTTTTTTTTCCTTTTTCTCATGCTGGAACAATTATTTTACTTTAGGACAAAATTGTTTTATTTTTTCCCCCTTACCAAACACCACCACCAACAACAAAAACCCATGTCCTTTGTATCTTTCCTTGTCCAAAATATACATTCTATTTTCCTTACCTACTTTTTATATAAAGTCATTTTCTTTCTCCCTTATTTCTATTAGCTTTAAGTTACACATTAAGTGTTTTTAATGTTTTATTTATTTCTGTGAGAGAGAGAGATAGCATGAGCAGGGGAAGGTCAGAGAGAGGGAGACACAGAATCTGAAGCAGGCTCCAGGCTCTGAGCTAGCTGTCAGCACAGAGCCCGACACGGGGCTCGAACCCACGAACCATGAGATCATGACCTGAGCCGAAGTTGGATGCTTAACCAACTGAGCCACCCAGGCACCCCTTAAATTACACATATTAATTAGAATTCTTAACTCTTATAATCTTTAATTTCTAGTAAAAAACAAGAAACAAGTAATTGTGGATTGGCAAATTTATAAATACACAATTATAAAAACTTTTTAGAGATACATTTTTACAGTGTAGTTTTAATGTGGCAAAGGACATAGTTATTCATAGACCCAAGTATGTATTATCTGTCTGTAAAAAATTAAAAAGCCAAAAGTTGGGGTCGTTCTAATGAACCCTAGGCTACTAAAGCCTGAGTGACATTTCTGAGACTGTCTAGACAAGCTAGGATAGGGTAAAACAATGTTGGCAGGTGCCAATGGAAAGAATATAGTGAATTCTCATAAATAAAAGGATGGTTGCCATAGCTTGGAATTTATAGAAAGAGTTTTCCTAGAAGATGAAGAACTAGATTACCTTGTAGTAGATGATAGAAATGGAACTAGAAATTAAACGTAAATAAGAGCCTTGCATAGTAGTGCAAGGAGGTGTTTAATAAAAACCATTCACTCTGAGGTAGGTTTGAGGCAGTGCAGTAGTACTGAGGGGCTGCCATGACAGGAACCCATTCAGAGAGCAAACTTAAATGGGTTTAAATGGCATTTCTAAAACTGTTTTAGATTTGCTGAGGTCAGTTTTAGTTGGCACTCAGATGTGATAAAAAGTATATTCAATCACATAGCTATAAATACTTCCTTTTTAACTTTCTTTAATTCTTATTAGCTTCTGGGGAAAAGTATTAGTTGATATTGTATGTCTTTAGTAATTCTCTTATATCTCCTGATTTCTCATTTAAACAAAAAGAGCAATATCCAAGCTCCAAACTCCTAGTAGGCAAAAAATATCATTAGTTAATGTTTATTACAATTATAGGTGTGGTTCCTTTTTTATTTTTTTAATGTTTTATTTATTTCTGAGAGACAGCATGATCAGGGGAGGGTCAGAGTGAGAAGGAGATACAGAACCTGAAACAGGCTCCAGGCTCTGATCTAGCTGTCAGCACAGAGCCCTATGTGGGGCTGGAACCCAGGAGCCTTGAGATCATGACCTGAGCTGAAGTCAGATGCTTAACCAACTGAGCCACCCAGGCGCCCCCTAGGGATGGTTACTTTCTACTTCTAGCATGTGACATTCCTCCCCCCTTTTCAGTAGAAGTTTAAATAAAGTTTGTTTCCTTAAATAAAATATTAGCAATACTAAGATACTCTACAGGAAAAAAAAAAGAAAGCCCAAAGTAGATAAACTTATGTTTAGCATTTAATGATTCAGGATAGTATCTCATTTGGAAATAATTTAGACAATCAATGAGTATTCATTATTTAGTTTAACTTGGTCTATACTTTTCTGTATAGAAAATAGGTTCAAGAGTTCCTTACATACATAAATGGGTTATAAAGACCTTAGGTGGAAAACTCCCACAGGGTAAAAGCGCCCAAGGCTAGCTAGAGGAGTAACTTGTTATCTTTAAAGCTGCATAGTCCATCAATCTTAAACTTTAAAGATAACAGCTAATTGGTTGTATTGCCTACAGGAAACTACTTTTCCATCTGGTGCCAATATATTATTGTGCTTTGATCACAACTTCAAATGCCACTTTCCCCCCAGACCCTTTGCTTCTTACACACACAAGTTATAACGACTATCTGATTGTTTCTGCATGTTCACCATGTATGTAAAATCGTAAGCTCAATAAATATGGAGACAAAATTCCTGTTCAGGGCTCTTGTCTCCTCCTAGACATTAGCCTCTCTTGCTTTCATTTCTGCGTTCGCTCTGTTGCCAGATAAGAGAATTTAGGATTCCTGATTGGAGACATTTCTGTTATTTACATTTATTTAAATTATTTGTTTTTAATAGTTCAGCTTGGATTAAACATTAAACAGCTAACCACCATCCTAAATTATTTTTCACGTTGATAAATTTTGAAGACATGCTTGTTTTATTAAGTCAACAAACTTAAACTAGGTTTTTCTAATCAAATGTTATATCAGGTCATGTGAACTTGAAAACATTAAACATCTGGGTTAATTTTTATATTTCTGAGGGTTTCAAGAGTACTTCATTCATAAGCACTAATTTTTTCTTTTGGTAGGGATTTCATTAAATCTGTAGATTGCTGTGGACATTATGAACATTTTAACGTTGTCACTTCTTTCAGTCCGTGTGCAGAAAATACTCCAATTTATTTGTGTTTTCTTCAATTTATTTCATCAGTGTCCTGTAGTTTTCAGTGTACAGGTCCTTTCACCTTTTTTGGTTAGGTTTATTCCTAGGTATTTTATTCTTTTTGATGCAGTTTTAAATGGGATTGATTTTGTAATTTCTCTTCTACTTCATTATTAGTGTATAGAAATGCAACATATGTCTATATATTAATTTTGTATCTTGCAACATTATTGAGTTTGTTATTTCTAGTAGTTTTCTGGTGGAGGCTTTAGAGTTTTCTATATATACTATGTCATCTGCAAATAGTGACAGTTTTACTTCTTTACCAATATGTATGCTTTTTATTTATTTATTTTTTATCTGACTGCTGTAGTTAGGACTTCCAATACTGTGTTGAATAAGTGGTGAATGTGGACATTCTTGTCTATTCCTGATATTAGAGAAAAAGCTTTCAGTTTTTCACAGTTGTGTATGATGTTAGTTGTGGGTTTTTCATGTATGGCTTTTATTATGTTGAGGTATGTTCCCTCTAAACCTAATTTGTTGAGAATTTTTATACTGAATGGAAGTTGTATTTTATCAAATGCTTTTTCTCCCATCTATTAAAATGAGCATATGATGTGATTCTTCTTCTTGATGATGTGATGTATCATATTGATTGATTTGCAAATAATTGAACACTCCTGCAAATCTGGAGTAAATTCACTAGATCCTGGTGAATGATTTCTTTTTAGTGTATTGTTAAATTTGGTTTGCTAATATTTTTTTGTGGGTTTTTGCATCTATGTTTATGAGAGATATTGGCCTGTAGTTCTTTTTTCTAATTTATTATTACTATTTTGTAGTGTCTTCATCTGGTTTTGGTATCAAGGTAATTCTGGCCTCATAGAATAAATTTGGAAGTTTTCCTTTCTTTTCTGTTATTTTGAAATAGTTTGAGAAGAATAAGTTTTAAATCTTATTTAATTATTTTGTACAATTCATCTGTGAAGCCATCTGGTGCTAAAATTTGTTTTCTGGGAGTTTTTTGATTACTGATTTAATTTCATTGCTGGTTATCAGTCTGTTCAAATTTTCTATGTCTTCCTGATTCAGTTTTGGGATGTTACTGGTCTGTTTCTATTTCCTCCTGATTCAATTTTGAACATTGTATGTTGTTAAGAATTTATCCATTTCTTCTAAGCTATCAAATTTGTTGGCATATAATTTTTCATTATAGTGAATGATTCTTTTGATATATTGCTGAATGTGCTTTGCTAATATTTTGATAATTTTTGCATCTGTGTTTATCAGGGATATTAGCTTTTAGTTGTGTGTGTGTGTGTGTGTGTGTGTGTGTGGTGTCATGTCTGTCTGGATTTGGTATGAGGATAATGTCAGCCTTATAAGATGTATTTGGAAGGTTTCCTTCTGCTTCTATTTTTTGGAATAGTTGAGGAGAATAGGTATTAACTCTTTTTTAAATGATAGAATTTGCCTGTGACCATTTTGCATATGGTCTTGGATTTTTCTTTGTTGAGAGTTTTTTGATATCCCAGTTGAACTGTGTTACCTATAATTGGTCTGTTTCTGTTTCTTCCTGGTTCAGTTTTGGAAGGTTGTAAGTTTCTAGGGTGTAGGAGCCCAACAGTGACCACAAGAAAGAATGATTGGGCGGAGCATGCCTGCATAAAGGATGTTCTGCCAAGGGGTCTGCACACAATATCCAAGGTTAACAGTCTGCTCGCAAAGGAGGGAACATGCCCTCCTTGAAAATAGAGAGGAGGCTGGAGTTCTGGGCAGGCTTCTTAGTAGATATGCTGTGGTCACTGTCTCCCTTTGTTGCCCCCCGTCCTTGGAATGTGCTTGGCTAGAAGAATGCGTTTCTTAGATTTTGGTGTGTGTCCAGCTACCGGGGTATAAAAATAAACCGCACGAAGGCTCGGGGAGATTTTTCTCCCTCAGGCCGGAGTTGTGTCTTTGTCTGTCTTTGTGTGTCTTGTCTTTTTGTCATTTCGTTCGCTACACTAGGGTTTTTTTCATTTTTTCTAGGTTGTTCTATTTGCTGGCATACAATGTTTTTATAGTAGTCTTATAATCTTTTTTTTAGTGTTTATTTTACTTTTGAGACAGAGAGACAGAGCTTGAGTGGGGGAGGGGCAGAGAGAGTGGGAATCACAGAATCTGAAGCAGACTCCAGGCTCCGAGTGGACAGCACAGAGTCCAACACGGGGCTCAAACCCACGGACGGTGAGATCATGACCTGAGCCGAAGTCAGCCTCCCAACCAACTGAGCCGCCCAGGTGCCCCTTATAATCTTTTGTATATATGTGGTATCAGTTATTTATCTTTAATTTCTGATTTTATTTGGTTCTCTCTATTCTTGATGAGTCTGGCTAAAGGTTCACTAAGTGTTTTTTATTTTTTCAAAGAATCAGCTTATGGAAACTACCAGTTATACTGAATCTTATTTTTCCTTCCTTTGCTTTCCCTTTCTTTTCTCTTTCCTTTCCCTTCCCTCTTCTCTTCTCTTCTCTTCTCTTCTCTTCTCTTCTCTTCTCTTCTCTCCTCTTGTCTCTATTTCATTTATTCTTCTTCTGGTGCTTATTATTTCCTTCCTTGTACTACCTCTAATTCTAGTTATTTGGCTATTTCTACATTATCTGCAGTGACTTTCTCCAATGAAATCTTGAACCCTCAAAGTCATACATGAGGGTTTGAATCCACTTCTTCTGAACTCCTATTAATGTTGATATTTTGACTTCGTCCCATGAAACATGAATTTTCTGAATGACATCTAGAATGGCAGATCCTTTCCAGAAGGTTTTCATTTGACTTTTCCCAGAGCCATCAGAGCAATCCCTATCTATGGCAGCTATAGCCTTACGAAATGTATTTTGTAAATAATAAGATTTGAAAGTCAAAAATTACTTATTGACCCATGGGTTGCAGATGGATGTGTTATCAGGCATGAAAACAAGATGAATCTCTCGGACACCTCCATCAGAGCTCTTGGGTGACCAAATGCCCTTTCTTTTATCTTTTATCTTTTTTTTCCCTGAGTACTAGGTCTCAACAGTGGGCTTAAAGTACTTACTAAACATATTATTAACAAATGTGTTGTCATCCAGGCTTACAGAACATAGGCAGAGTATATTTAGCATAATTCTTGCACCTATGACTTTTGGAATGGTAAGTAAGCATTGTCTCTGTTAGCTCCTAACAGGAGAGTCAGCCTATTCTTTGAAGCTTTGAAGCCTTGAAGCCAGACATTGATTTCTCCTCTCTAGCTATTAAAGTCCTAGATGATAACTGTTTTCTAACATAAATAAATAACTTAAAAAAAGTTTATGAAAAATAGTTGTCCTTGTAGACAATGAAAATTAAGAGATAAAAGTGTAGGATTTCTTTTTTTAAAAAATTTTAACATTTTGTTTTTTTAATTTTTTTAATGTTTTATTTATTTCTGAGAGAGAGAGACAGACAGCATGAGCAGGGGATGGTCAGAGAGAGAGAGGGAGATACAGAATCTGAAACAGGCTCCAGGCTCTGAGTTGGCTGTCAGCAGAGAGCCCGACATGGGGCTCGAACCCATGAACGGCGAGATCATGACCTGAGCAGAAGTTGGATGCTTAACTGACTTAGCCACCCAGGCGCCCCTGTAGGGTTTCTTTAAATCTCAGTAAATTTTTAATCTACTCAACCTACATAAAACTGTGTAGAAAAATATTAAATGAAAATGAAACTTTGTAACCCAAACAAGCAGCCCGTCCTTGCTTTATTGACCCTGTTCTAGAGAATATGGGTAATTGTAAGCAATAGCAATAAAGGTTTTAACAGGAAATTAAATCAGTGCAAAGATGTGGTCCAGGGGCTGTCCAGAGAAGGCTGACTTGAGGAAGTGGCATTTGAGTTAAAGCTGAAGGATAAGTAGGCAAAGAAAGGACAGGAGAGTAAGGAAGAGTGTTCATACAGGGGAGCAGTATTTCTGAGAGCCCCAAAGTAAGAACATACATGTAGGGAGTATCAATAATCTGGAAGAATTTCAGTGTGGTAGGCAGTGAGGGGCATGGGATGTGGAAAGAGCCTTTTTAAAAAATTTTTTTGAAAATGTTTTATTTATTTCTGAGAGAGAGAGAGACTACATGAGCAGGGGAGGGTCAGAGAGAGGAGACACAGAATCTGAAGCAGGCTTCAGGCTCTGAGCTAGCCTTCAGCACAGAGCCCGACATGGGGCTTGAACCCACGAACCGTGAGATCATGTCCTGAGCCGAAGTCGGACACTTAACTGACTGAGCCACACAGGCGCCCCATGGGTCTTGAAAGATATTAAAAAAAACTTCCTTAAATTAGTGGGAAACCATTGAAAAGGTTTATAAAAGTAAAGAATTGCCAGAATTATGGTTTATAAGATGGAAGAATTTCAGAAATAATCAGGAGAGAGATTCAGTAGGACATGGCATTCATTGGGTGGGGGAAAGAGAAGGAATAGTCTAGAATGATGTCCAAATTCTAGGCTCGGATAATGGTGAAGTTGTTCACTGAAATAGGGTACCTTTGGAGAAAGAACTTACGTGGGAATGGAGAGAGAGGGAAAATGAGTTGAGGAAGGGGAGCTAGTGAATGGAATGGGACATTTATTGGAAAGAATGGTGTAAAGGGAAAAAGAGAGGGGGACCTAAATTAGATGTCCAGGGTTTTTCAAAGATGAGAGAGGCTTGTCCATATTGAAATATAAGGGAAGGTATCACTCATAAGAAAGAGTGTGAAAATACAGCAGAGAGACTATTTGAGATGGCAAAATCCCTGATAAAGTCTCAATCTGAAGATATTTTTTAATTGGTCTGCTGTCTCAGGTTATTTTAAGGAACAAACTATAGATGTCAGCAATTCTAATAAAGTAGAATAGCTCTTAGAGCTGCGAATAGTTTGAGTAATAAGAGAAAAGGGATACACTTTCAGAACTTCAGGCAAGGCCACCTGGGCAGCTTAGTTGGAGCAGTGTCCAACTTTATTTTCAGCTCAGGTCACTATCTTATTGAGCACTCCCAGTGTAGAGCCTGCTTGGGATTCTCTCTCTCTCTCTCTCTCTCATTCTCTCTGCCTCTACTTTGCTAAGGCCATATTTATCCCTCACTAAAAAATGAACAAACACCTCAGTTAGTAAACTATTTTTTAAAATATTATACCAGTGCCCTTTATTTTTTTTCTTGAATAGTTTATTGTCAAGTTGGTTTACATATAACACCCAGTCTCATCCCCACAAGTACCATCCCCCATGCTCATCACTCCCCTTCCCCTCACCCCACCCACTTCAGTCTTCAGTTTGTTCTCAGCGTTCAAGAATTTCTCATGATTTGCCTCCCTCCATCTCCTCAGCTATTTTTCCACTTCTCCCTCATGGTCCTCCATTAGCTTCCTCCTAATCCACCTATATGTGTAAACATATGGTATCTACCATCTCATTGTCAGCATTCAACAGTCTCTCATGGTTTGCCTCTCTCCCTTTCCCCCAAATTTCCTCCCTTCTTCTCCCCCTTGTTCCACAGTTAGTTCCTCCTAATCCTCCTATACGTGCAAACATATGATATTTGTCCTGCTCTGCCTGATTTATTTCGCTCAGCATAAACCCTCAAGGTCCATCCATGTTGCTACACATGGCCAGATTTCATTGTTTCTCATTGCCGTGTAGTATTCCATGGTATAGATAAACCACATCTTCTGGATCCATTCATCTGTTGATGGACACTTAGGCTCTTTCCAGGTTTTAGCTATTGTGGAGAGTGCTGCTATGAACATTGGGGTACATGTGCTCCTATGCATCAGCATTTCTGTATCCCTTGGGTAAATTCTAGCAGTGCTATTGCTGGGTCATAGGGGAGTTCTATTGTTAGTTTCCTGAGGAACCTCCACACTGTTTTCCAGAGGGGCTGTATCAGTTTACATTCCCACCAACAGTGTAGGAGGGTGCCCGTTTCTCCACATCCTCGCCAGCATCTAGAGTTCTCTGATTGGCTCATTTTAACCACTCTGACTGGCGTGAGGTGGTATCTCAGTGTGGTTTTGATTTGTATTTCCCTGATGAGGAGCGATGCTGAGCATCGTTTCATGTGTCTGTTGGCCATCTGGATCTCCTCTTTGGAGAAGTGTCTGTTCATATCTTCTGCCCATTTCTTCACTGGGTTGTTTGTTTTTCGGGCGTGTAGTTTGGTGAGTTCCTTGTAGATTCTGGATATCAACCCTTATCTGATATGTCATTTGCAACTATCTTTTCCCATTCCGTTGGTTGCCTATTAATTTTCTGGGTTGTTTCCTTGGCTGTGCAGAAGCTTTTAATCTTGATGAGGTCCCAACAGTTTATTTTTGCTCTTGATTCCCTTGCTTTTGGGGACGTGTCAAGTAAGAAATTGCTGCGGTGGAGGTCAAGAAGTTTGCTTCCTGCTTTCTCCTCTAGGGTTTTGATGGTTTCCTGTCTCACGTTCAGTTCCTTTATCCATTTTGAGTAAAATATCCACAATTATTTTTGTGCATGGTGTGAGAGAATGATCTAGTTTCATTCTTATGCATGTTGCTGTCCAGTTCTCCCAACACCATCTGTTAAAGAGGCTGTCTTTTTTCCATTGGATATTCTTTCTTGCTTTGTCAAAGATCAGTTGGCTGTATACTTTTGAGTCCACTTCTGAATTCTCAATTCTGTGTCATTGGTCTATGTGTCTGTTTTTGTGCCAATACCATAGTGTCTTGATGATGACAGCTTAGTAGTAGAGGCTAAAGTCTGGGATGGTGATACCTCCCGTTTTGGTTTTATTCTTCAGTATTACTTTGGCTATTTGGGGTCTTTGTGGTTCCATACAAATTTTTGGATAGTTTGTTCTAGTTTTGAGAAGTATGCTGGTGCAATTTTGATTGGAATTGCATTGATGTGTAGGTAGCTTTGGGTAGTAATGACATCTTAAATATATTTATTCTTCCTATCCATGAGCATGGAATGTGTTTCCATTTCTTTGTGTCTTCTTCAGTTTCCTTCATAAGTTTTCTATAGTTTTCATCATACAGATCTCTTGTATCCTTGGTTAGGTTTATTCCGAGGTATTTTATGGTTTTTTGTGCAATTGTGAATGGGATCAGTTTCTTGATTTCTCTTTCTGTTGCTTCATTGTTGGTGTATAAAAATGCAACCGATTTCTGTACGTTGATTTTGTACCCTGCAACTTGGTTGAATTCTTGGATCAGTTCTAGTAGGCTTCTGGTGGAATCTGTCGGGTTTTCTATGTAGAGTATCATGTCATCTGTGAAGAGGGAAAGTTTGACTTCCTCTTTGCCAATTCTGATGCCTTTGATTTCCTTTTGTTGTCTGATGGCTGATGCTAGGACTTTCAGCACTATGTTAAACAACGATGGTGAGAAGACATCCCTGTCGTGTTCCTGATCTCAGGGGGAATCCCCTCAGTTTTTCCCCGTTGAGGATGATGTTAGCTGAACGCTTCTCATAGATGGCTTTGATGATGTTTAAGTAGGTTCCTTCTATCGCAACTTTCTCGAGAGTCTTTATTAAGAAGGGATGCTGTATTTTGTCAAATGCTTTTTCTGCATCCATTGACAGGATCATATGGTTTTTATCTTTTCTTTTATTGATGTGATGTATCACATCGATTGATTTGCGAATGTTGAACCAGCCCTGTAACCCAGAAATGAATCCCACTTGATCTTTGTGGATGATTCTTTTGATGTGTTGCTGGATTCGATGTGCAAGGATCCTGCTGAGGATTTTTGCATCCGTATTCATCAAGGATATTGGCCTGTAGTTCTCTTTTTTTTTGCTGGATCTCTGTCTGTCTTGGGAATCAGAGTGATGCTGGCTTCATAAAATGAGTCCGAGAGTTTTCCTTCAATTTCTATTTTTTGGAATAGCTTGAGAAGAATTGGGATTAGTAGTGTTTTAAATGTCTGGTAGAATTCCCCAGGGAAGCCATCAGGTCCAGGGCTCTTCTTTGTTGGGAGATTTTTGATCACTGATTCGATTTCTTCACTCATTATGGGTCTGTTCAGGTTTTCTATTTCTTCCCGTGTGAATTTTGGTAGTGAGTGTGTGTTCAGGAATTTGTCTGTTTTTTTCTCAGTTGTCCAATTTGTTGGCATATAATTTTTCATAGTATTCCCTGATAATTGCTTGTATTTCTGAGGGGTTGGTTGTAATAAATCCATTTTCATTCATGATTTTGTCTATTTAGGTGCTCTTTCTCTTCTTTTTGGTAAGTCTGGCTAGAGGCTTGTCAATTTTGTTTATTTTTTCAAAAAACCAACTCTTGGTTTCCTTGATCTGTTCAATTGTGTCTTTCGTCTCTATGTTATTTGTGCTCTAATTTTTACTATTTCTCTTCTTCTACTGGGTTTAGGGTGTTCTTGTTGCTCTGCCTCTAGTTCCTTTAGGTGAGCAGTTAGATTTTGGACTTGTGCTTTTTCTATCTCTTGAAATAGGCCTGGAGAGCAATGTACTTTCCTCTTAGGACTGCCTTTGCCACATCCCATATAGTTTGGATTGTTGTGTTTTCATTTTCATTTGTTTCCATATATTTTTTAATTTCATCTCTAATTGCCTGATAGGCCCATTCATTCTTTAGCAGGGTGTTCCTTAACCTCCATGTTTTTGGAAGTTTTCCAGACTTCTTCCTGTCATTGATTTCAAGTTTCAAAGCATTATGATCTGACAGTGTGCATGGTATGATCTCAATTCTTTTATATTTATTGAGGGCTGCTTTATGTCCCAGTATGTGATCTATCTTGAAGAATGTGCAATGCACACTTGAGAAGTAAGTAAATTCCCTGGTCTCAGGATGTAATGTTCTAAATATATACATCAGTCCATCTGGTCCAATGTGTCTTTCAAGTCGATTATTTCTTTAGTGATTTTCTGTCTGGATGACCTATCTATTGCTGTAAGCGGAGTATTAAAGTCCCCTACTATTAGCACATTCTTGTCTCTAATCTTGTTTCTGTGTGTGATTAATTGCTTTAGATATTTAGGTGCTCCCATATTCGGTGCGTAGACATTTATGATTGTTAGTTCTTCCTGATGGATGGACCCTGTAATTATTATGTACTGCCCTTCTTCATCTCTTGTTATTGTCTTTAATTTAAAGTCCAGTTTGTCTGATATAATTATAGCTACTCCGGATTTCTTTTGATTTCGTGTAGCATGATTGATATTTCTCCATCCCCTTACTTTTAATCTGAAGGTATCTTCCCGTCTAAAATGAGTTTCTTGTAGATGGCATATAGATGGATTTTGTTTTTTATCCATTCTGCTACCCGATGTCTTTTTTTTTAATTTTTTTTTAATGTTTTTTATTTATTTCTGGGAGAGAGAGAGAGACATTATGAGCAGGGGAGGGTCAGAGAGAGAGGGAGTGACAGACTGAAACAGGCTCCAGGCTCTGAGCTGGCAGTCAGCACAGAGCCCGACGCGGGGCTCGTACCCACGAACCGCGAGATCATGACCTGAGCGAAAGTCGGACGCAACCGACTAAGCCACCCAGGCGCCCCTACCCGATGTCTTTTGATTGGAGCATTCAGCCCATTTACATTCAGTGTTATTATTGAAATATGTGGGTTTAGAGTCTTTGTATCTTTTGTAGGGTTCATGTTTGTGGTGGTGTCTCTGGTATCTTTGTTCCTTGCAACCTTTCCGTCAGAGCATCCCCCTCAGGATTTCTTGTAGGGCTGGCTTCGTGGTGACAAATTCTTTCAATTTCTGTTTATTTGGAAAGGTTTTTTTTTATCTCTCCTTCTATTTTGAATGACTGGCTAGAGGAATCTTGGCTGCGTATTTTTTCTGTTCATCACATTGAAGATCTCCTGCCACTCCTTTCTGGCCTGCCAATATTCAGTAGATAGGTCTGTCACCACTCTGATAGGTTTCCCTTTGTATGTTAGGGCCCTTTTCTCCCTAGCTGTTTTCAAATTCTCTCTTTGTCTTTGTATTTTGCCATTTTTATTAGGATATACCGTGCAGAAGATCGATTCAGTTACGTCTGAGGGGAGTCCTCTGAGCCTCTTGTATTTCAATATTTACTTCTTTATCCCGGTCGGGGAAGTTCTCTGCTATAATTTGTTCCAGGACTCCTTCAGCACCTTTCCCTTTCTCTTCGTCTTCTGGGATTCCTATCATACAAATAGTGTTGCGTTTGCCCATATCGCTGAGCTCTCGAACTCTTCTTTCCTCTTCTTGGATCAGTTTGTCTCTTTTTTTGTCAGCTTCTTGTTTTTCTATAATGGTGTTTTCTAAATCACTTACTCTCCTTTCTGCCTCTTCAATCCATGCATTGGAGGCCTCTTACTTATTATGTATCTCATTTATCGCCTTTTAAAATTCTTCATGCCTATTTTAATTTTCCATTCTGTCTGTAGCCATAGTTTTTTGATGTCCCTTATGTTTTTTTCAAGCCCAGCTATTAATTTTACCATTATTATTCTAAAATCTTGTTCAGTTATGCTGCTGATATCTGTTTTGAGCAGTTCATTAGCTGTCATTTCTTCTTGGAGTTTCTTTGGAGGAGAGCTCTCTCCTTTCGTCATTTTAGTTAGCTTTTCAGCTCTTGTTGGTTTGAAGACCTGTTATGCTCTCTGTATCTATGAGCGCTGCTGTATCCAAGCAGACTCTTTGACTTTCCAGGGCCTATCCTTTCAGAGAGTGTTTTTTGAATGGTATCTCTTGGTCTCTCTTGTTGGGACCTTGGTTATTTTATTTTCCTATTCGTAGTGATATTTGGGACTCTCCACGTTGTGTACTCTGGCTTGTTTCTTGAGGTAGCCATGGAAAAGAAAACAGACAGACAAACACACAGGGTGCGGGAGCACACAAATGCACAGGCTAATTCAACTAACATGCAAAGTGAGAGGGAAAACGAAAACGTTAAGAGAAAAGACGGAGGAGGGAGGGCGAATAATAAGGAGTATAAAATACATAAAAGGGTCAAAAAGGAGAAAAGGAAAGGAAAAATGAAGGAAACCGATAGACAAAGAATGGTTTAAAGCATATAACCGGATTTCCCAACTACAGTTAAATAGCCGTGTGTATGCAGTGCTGCTTGAAGAGCATAGAGAAAGAGAAGACAGGGCGGAGATGAGGCAGAATTGGAAATAGAATGAACTGGCAGAAGGGATAAGAAGCTTTTTCATAGAGCTAAACGGTTGAATATGGTTGGATAGGTGAGAGAAGAGAAAGGTTCTCTTTCCAGAGAAACTATATAGTCTAATTACTCCTCAGAGAAAGAGATGATAATGTTGGTAGGTGTAGAATTTACATCTACAGAATGGACTAGTTGTGATTGTTTAAGCAAGCCAGCGACCAGAGTTAATCAGGTCAGTGTTCTGGGGAAAAAGAGAGAAAAGAGAAAGAAGAAGAAAAATAAAAAAAAAGGGAGGAGGGCAGCTCTCAGGCAGGGATGGGCATGGCGGGATCCAATGCCTCAGGCGGGAGCTCTGCCTTGGTGGTTGTGGGGAGGAGAGTGACGATGCTCCAGACCCTTCTTGAACCAAGCGCTGCACCTCGTTTTTTTGGGTGTGTGAACTCCCCCTACAGGAGGCGCAGCAAAAGTTGATTTCACTCTTCAACTCAGGTTAGTCCCAATCTCCAAATCCCAGTCCGCGCCCCGCTGAAATTGCCTTAGACACAGCTTCCCAGGCAACCCCCTCGGGGCAATTCCAGACCCCCTGCCGAGCTCTGGGGGTGGCGTCAGAATTGCTGCTTCCATCTCTGGGTCTTGCTGGCAAGCATGGGCGGGGGCTTGCATGTCGGGTGCACTGAGCCCGAGCCCGCTGGAGCGAGGAAAACCAGGTCCCTCTATGGCTCGTCACCCGAAACACGAACTCACAGGCAAATTTCCCAGTTTTTAGTTCTTTGCCTTCCCTCTAGAGTCCCAGCCAGTCAGGAGCGCGGACGCCCGGCGTCCGCGCGTGGCTCTTCCAGGGGCCCAAGTCCGCCGGGAGGACAATGGCGGCAGGCGCGCCACCACTCTGCAGTCCAGCCTCCAGGAGCAGCACAAAGAAGCAGTCTGTGCGCTCAGCCACCCCCCCGCCCCCGGGACCAGTTGGCACGAGGGGACCTGGTGTGCAGGTATTTGGCAAGTACGGTCTTCCTATGCCCGAGTGGAGGTTTTTCCCCCCAAGCGGAGGTTTTTCTGCTTCAGACTCTCTCTTTTTCCCCTCTCACTCCCCGTAGAGGGTAGAGGGGGTCTCCTCCGACCCTGGAGTCTCCGATCCCGGCCCGATTTTATCTTCCCCGGTTCGCACTGACGTTAGAAGGCTCTCTCAGGATTCTGCGTCCTTTTTCTCCCAATCTCTCAGGTTTTGTAAGGTTTCCAATGGCTTCATATCTTTTCTGGGCAATGTATGGGCGCGAGTGCAAGTAGGGAGCTCCTTACTTCTCTGCCATCTTGCCCCCTCCGGTATGTTTCAAATTCTAAACAAATTATTATTCAAGTCCCTTTTAGTTTCTCCCAAAAGTCATGTCTTTCTAGTGGAAAAGCATGGACAAGGAAACAAAAACACATAGTGCTTCATGAATGAGAAACTTGCATAAGTGTGCACTCTATGGGATTTACCTGGTTCAGAAGCTGCTCAGCTTTCCCAATTGCTCCTTTCCTTTCCACTCCAACCAAAAATCAAATATGGATGCTATCCTCAATCAGGAATCAGCAGGAAGTTTCTCTGAGACAAAAATAGTCTAGGCAGCTGCAGGGACAGATCCCTCAGATTCTTTCCGTGAGACCAACTAGCCTGAACAGCCAACTTCCTGAGGCAGTCCCACTTATTATCCTTGCAAAGGAAGGAAGACACTCTGGTCATTACAGACCAACTACTCCACCTTGGGATTTCAGGGAAGTGGACACCACAGGGGCATTGGTTTCTAGCTAACTCTCCAAAATTTGTTACCTAAACCCAAGTATAGCTGCCCACCATTCCAAAAGCCAATTCTCATAGACAAGTTTTGACTGGAAAGGAATCTGAGCTTTATTCAGGAGAAAGGTGACTTGAAGAGAAGGTAGACTCTTGTCAAAAGGCAACTCTGAGGTTTCTGCCTGGCCAAGGGGTTTTTCAAGTAGCTTAGGTAAGTTAATCAGTAAAGGGAGTACAGTGGTCCCTAACGTTTCTTGATTACATGCAGACTTGATGATGCCACCTACCGACATTATCTCACTGCTCAGAGGTTGTGGAAAGGGGCCTGGTTCCTTTGTGCCTGGGGGTTGTGCAAGAGGCTTTGATTTCTGTTTCATGATGTGTAGAAGGGCTCTGTTCTTTTCTATGAAAGGATGCATGAACTATAGGTACACAAAGAAAGGTTAGTTAATCCATCATGTGGGCTAAGGGTCCTGGGTAAAGCTTAAAGACTACTTGGTTGACTGGAGGGACCCAGGCTGTTTCAAGAAGTCACCTAAGATTCTGCCAGAATAGGGACATTCAGCCTGGTATGCAAGGTGTGGTGTCAAGGATCTGGGAAGAGAGGATGTGTGTGATTGGTGGAGTGGAGGAAAGTGACCAGGGCTCTTGGAGTTGAGAATTCTGGTTTCCTGAGCTAGAATGGGTGGAAGTGGATGGAGGAGAGGACACACTCCTCAGCTTAGAGATGACTACAGGCTCAGGGCCTGTCTAATAGCATATTCTCTCCAGATGGCCCAGAAGGGAAGGGAATAGAATAGGGAGCAAACACATCAGACTAGTCCATCCTCTTTCCTTCCTCTCTATCTTTCCTCACCTTACTAACCCCAGATTTTCATTGGGCCATTTCACACTTATTACATACTCCCTGTGTGCACCAAGCTCCAAAGTGTTCTTGGGCCATTCTCACCCCGGGAACCATTGCCTTCCCCTTGCAGCCCAGGCAGATCCTCAGACCGCTCAGCCTCTGAGTTGATCTTGCAGCCCAGAAGCCACTTCTGAACTCTGGGATCTGGAAGCTAGATATTTGGGATGTACCATGGAGACCTTGAGGAAATCGGGAGAAGTGGAAGGTTGGGGAAGAACTCCACAATTTCCCCTGAAAATATGATTATTTTCAGCAGCAAGAAAAATTCAAGTGAGAGGAGAGGAAGAACTTCCCGGAAGCAGACAGCAGGCTTGTTTTCTGAAGCAGAAATCTTGGGCCTGATACAGGGAGGGAGTAGGATGGAAAGGGACCCATAGAGGAGATCTGTCCTCATGAGTGTTGGGGTTCAGCAAGGTGTGGTGGAGGAAGGGGAAACCAAATGGAGCAAACAGGCAGGAAACAAGGTGAGACTCCGGGGACTCTGGATTTCATGTGGAGGCATGAGTCCCCTCCTGCACACACACAGTAGTTGTGAAATTACGCGCCCTCTTATGGGCCATCAGATATCAACGATCTGTGGGGAGAAAAGACTCAGAGGCTGTGCAGTTTCCTTTGTCTCCTGCAAACCCGAGCTAGGAGCTCAAGGTAGTCTCTCTCTAGTCATAGTGAAGGCAAAGGCGGTGGGGAGATTCGATGGGAACAGTCACCATTTGTCTCTGTCCTCTCCTGAGATGGAGTGGCTTCGAGGTAGCCAAGTAATCAGGCCATTCCAAGGTCCCAGGGCTTCCTAGGATCCATTCTGATGTGAGGCAGGGGCAAGCTGTAGGCTGTCCCAGTCCCCAGGGCACTCAGGAGGGGACCTGGCTTGCTGTGGTGGTAGAGGCTTCCCCCAGGTGGGAGAGAATTGCCCACAGGTTTCCCCTGGTCACCCCATTTCTCTGAGCACTCCCTCCCATTACTTTATTGATGGGGAGATGTCTCTTCAGTCCTACTTAACAGTGGAGCAGGTTGAAGGAGAAGGCTGGCAGAGGGCAAGTGGAGAGAGATGGGGCAAATGTCCTTCCTTTCATGGAGGTCTGAGCCCTGCTCTACTCCCTGGATTCTGAAGGACAGGAGAGGGGTGAGAGCAGATGTAGAAATGACTTGAAATGGACCAAAATGGTAGGATACAGGGGGTTTGAAAGATGGAGGTAATAGAGAGGTAGAGCCCCCTGGGAGGTGGGGTTGTCTGTGGAGGCGTGTGAGGAGAGGAGAGACACAGGCTGGTTGGGGTGAAGAGTTGTCAAGGCAGGAGGGGACAGAATGGGAGGTGGGCAGTGGAGGGGGTCAGAGAGATGCGAGTGGGCTGGCAGGACAGTGAAGAAAGTACGATGGTTCCAAGCCACACAGAAACTCAGAGATCAGCAGGTGGTGGGGTGTCTGCAAGGACTGGAGGAGGATCCCACTGGGAGAAGGAGAAGAGAGCACTTCCGAAGCAGTCAGAGTCTGGGAGAAATGTAGGGAACAAAGCCTGTAACTGGTATAGGAAGGGTGTTTTTGGGTCCTTGGAGGGTCCCAGGGAGTTCTGAAGTGCTGTCTGTAAGACCTCTAGAGCCACTTCCCACCCAGCTGAGGCCTGACTCTGGAGGGCAGCTGAGGAGGCCCTCTGAGCAGCAGGGGAGAGGTGTGATTCCTGCTTGCCTTAGCCCAAGCACCTGATGAGTGTTCCCATCTGGGTGGGGGTGGGCTGGGCTACTTCCCAGCTGTGAGTGGAAATCTAGTGGGGTTTCATTGAGGGACTTTTTATATTCTGGGGGACACACTGTCTCTTCCTCATTTGCTTTGCACAGCAAGTCCTGTCCTATAACTGTCTCCCACACTGTCCATAAAGAATATCTCAGAATTGAAGCAATATACAGAACTTAATGATGACTTTCCTTGGGCAAGCTCCCTGGGGGATTATTAACCCTTAATATTCATGTGATATGCAGGTCCAGTGCTACATTGCAAACATTTAGACCATGGTCAGCCTCATCTGCAAATGGGTGCCAGATGTGGTGGACCAGGAAGGGCGGGGGCCAGAGTTGGGGTGGCAAGTTGAATGGACCTGGCCAAGTTGGAGATCAAGTTTCCTGAGGTATGTGCCACTGAGGGTCTGAGGCTGAAGGAAACTGGGTTTCTGTTTCAGGGACAGCAGAACTGGAAGGGTGTTGGGGAGATGATCACCACAGAGGTTGGGGGATGGAATGGTGTCACTTTCCCTAGGTGGACATTTTTCTGATGGAAGCTTTACCTGTCTTAATCTTCACAGAATTATTAGGTAAATTTTATTAACCCCTTCTTGCACGTGATGAAACTGAAGCTCAGCGAGGTTGTATCAAGTGTCCAAGGTAATGTAGCTTACTAAGAGGCAAAGCAGCATGTGAACTCAAGTCCTTGAATCCTGAGCTTTTGTTCTTTCCACCACATGATAGGGAGAAGTTCTCTTTAGTGTGTCTTTCTCAGCTTCAGGCCTGGAGTTGGGGGGAGGTGAGATAGGGAGTGGAAGGTAGATGCTCAAAAGTGTTTGTTGTGTGCAGGAATGAATTATCTGCAGGTTCCCCTTCCATTGTTGGGCCCGAGTCCTAGAGAGTCTGGCAGCAGGAAGGGGAAGAGAGTAGAGTCCAGTGTGGGCAGGAAACTGGAAGTGGGTTTCCTGTGAGTTTCTATCCTTCTTCTGGACATTCTAGACCTCTAGAATCTAGAGGACCAGGCTTTGGATCCTGAGAAAAGGAATACAGTGGTGTATATGCAAGGGTGTTTAATTGTGTATAAGTTTACATGTGTATGCCTGTCTGTAAATGTATGAGTTTGTGAAAAAAGTGTTTTGTTTTGCATACATGTGAGAATATTTTTGACATATAGGGTATATATGTGTGTATTTGAGGTTATGTGTCCATGTGTATGTATGAGTGTGAGCATCTGTGTATGTGTGTGTGCGGTTCCAGGGGAGCCTGAACTCAGAGGTGAAGATGTCTTTGATTTGTGCAAACTTCCAGCAGGTATCAGGCTGTGATATGGGGTGGGGTAAGGTGGGAGGACAGAACAGGAAGGCTGTTCGTGCTTGGGATATGGGGATTGGGTAGCCTGAACAGTGGGTGTCCTCTGTCCTGCTGGGGTCCAGAATCTGAAGCTGGTTAGAGTCTGGGCCTTGAGGGCTTCACTTAAGTCTTCCATTGGAAGAGCTCAGAGGCCCTGTTCTGACCAAGGATGGCCATGAAGATATTGGGCCAGGGTGGGAGGGTAGCCAGACAGTGGAAGGTTCAGGCCTACTCTCTCTACCTGCCCCAACCCCCAGTTTTGAGGAAAGATCTAACTAGGCTGCCCTTCCTACCTCTAGGCTCCACCCATTCTGCCTAAGGGCCATTGAATCCCCAGGAATCTTTTTGTGCCACCTTCTGAGGCTGGGATGACCACAATCACAGTGAAAACTTCTGTCTCTAGTCACTACTACCCAGACAGATCGAAACCAAGTCCTAGTCTCCTGGAGTCTTCTGGGAAGGCCATGTATGCATTCTTACTGAATTTCACA
>JAESUZ010004003.1:0-41497 GCA_017311185.1 Proteles cristata cristata
AGCTCTCCTCGTCCCTGTGGGCCGCTGCAGCGGCAAGTCCCCCCGCAGCAGGCGTCCGTGCACTCTACCCACCTCCATTGCGGCAGGGCGTCGCGGCAGCCCTGGCACACACAATGCTCTCAGCGCTGAAGCAGGGACCGTCCCGTGCAGCGGGGGCCTGTAGGGCAGGGAGCAGCCGAGGTGCCCTGGAGACTCGGGACTGAGGTGACCCAGGGGCTCACACGGGCACAGTGTTGCGGGGGCATGTGCAGAGCGGCAGGCGTGGGGTGACACTCGGGTGACTCTCTGTTCGGAGGCGAGGACTGGCTTAAAAAATTTCTTTTAAAACTGTGTTTAAGGTGAACAGGTCGCTAAAGTTAAGTACAATCCCTTTGTGGGGCACCTGGTTGGCTGAGTCGGTTAAGCGTCTAACTTCAGCTCAAGTTATGAACTCGCTGTTTGTGAGTTCAATCCCGCATCGGGCTCTGTGCTGACAGCTCAGAGCCTGGAGATGCTTCAGATTCTGTGTCTCCCTCTGTATCTTCCCTTCCCCTACTCGTGCTCTGTCTCTCACTTTCTCAAAAATAATCATTAAAAATTTTTTTAGGAAAAGGTATCATCACGCTGTGTATACCCCGATCTCTTCATCCTGTACAACTGACCCTAAATGCAAACAACACCCCCCTCCCCTTCTCTGTGGCCCCAACGGAATCACCATTCTTCTTCCTAGGAACCCGACCACTCTAGAACTCGTGTAAGTCGAATCATACAGTATCTGTCCTTGGGTCTGGTTATAGCTCTCAAGATTCATCCATGCCACGGCGCCTGACGCACAGCAGCCTTCCCTTTTAAAGCTGAATAATATTCACTTGTACGTGTGTGCCTTTCTTTATTCTTTTTTTTTTATGTCTATTTTTGAGAGAGAGAGCGAGCGCACAAGCAGGGGAGGGGCAAAGACAGAGAGGGAGAGAAAGAATGCCAGTCAGGCTCTCTGCCATCAACGGAGAGCTCGACACGGGGCTCGAACCCACGAACCCTGAGATCATGACCTGAGCCAAAGTCGGACGCTCAACCGACGGAGCCACCCGGGCACCCCTTCTTTATTCTTTCACCTGTCAGTGGACACATGGGCTGCCTCCATGCCCGCAAGTCCTGCAGACCACCTGGATGTGCAGATCGTACAGCCACGTGGGAAACCCTTGAGCATGCGTGTAGCTCGGCAGTGTGTCTATAACAAAAGGGCCCACATGACACCGTGCATGGCAGCACCATCAATGACAGCCCCGACCGCAGAACGGGACAGCAGCGGTGGAGCATCGCGGCCCACTTCACCTCAGCACTGCTGGCGTGGGGGCCCGATCACTCTCTGCTGTGGGGCGTCTGCTGCGCACAAACTGTGTATTAGCAGGATCCCCGCTCTCCACCTACTAGGTGCCGGTAGCATCTGTCACCCCAATCTAACAACTACAAATGTCTCCAGATATTACCGACTGTCCCCTCGGGGACAAAACCCATCATCTTTATCTCCGAACCACTGTTCTAGATTAAGGAGTAAGTATGCGGGCCACCATAGCAGCTCTCGAGAACAGCCGCATGCAAAGCAGGACGGCGCCTAAATGCCACCGTATCGCCCGCCCTGAAAGCCGTGGGCCGCAAGCAGGCAGCCCGCAAGAGGCCGGTCGGGCGCGTGGAGCCGCCGTGTTCGGTGGCCCAGCGTCACCACGCCGGACAGGCCTGGTCGTTCCGGGCACCCCCGCACGCGCCCGCAGCTAAGCAGCCTTTGTTCTCTCTCCCCACGGAAAGTGGTCTTTCCCGTCTGCGGGCTCGCTGGCTCCGTCCCCCCGTCACTGACAGGCACACGGTACCCGGCTCGCCCCCGCTGGACGCCACTCAGGGCTGCTCCCCTGCACCGCGGGGCGGGCGGCCCTCCTCCTGGCCTCCCTGCGTCCTGGGCGCATCGCCCGCTGCTGCCCCGAAGCCTGCTGAGGCCTACCTGCTTCTGCTCGGAGCGCCGGCCGGACAGAGCATCTTTGAGGACACAGCCCCGGCGGTCCCTTTGCCGAGTCCCCTCCTGTACCAACTTCTGCTGCAAGGCAGTGGGCGACACCGGGGCAGAGGGCGAGCAGAGAGGAAGGGTCAGGGACCACAGCAAGGGTTTGGTGTCAAGCCCTGCCTTCGTCCCAAGGACCAGGCGAGGAGAACCCCTCTATGGTCCTCGTCTTCTTTTTAAGCTTTCTAAAAAGATTTATTCATTTCTGAGAGACAGAGACAGAGAGTGATTGGGGAGGGGCAGACAGAGAGGGAGAAAAAGAGTCCGAAGCAGGCGCCAGGCTCTGAGTTGTCAGCACAGAGCCTGACACGGGGCTCGAGCCCACGGACCGTGAGATCACGACCTGAGCTGAAGTCCAGAGACTGCCCCTCAACCAACTGTGCCCAGCAGGCGGCCCTCCCTCAGAGCTTTTGGAAACAGATGGTGGGAACATTTAAGTGCCGGTTACACAGAGATGACTGCAATGACTTAGTTTTTCAAAGCAGAAAGGCAATCCCCAAGAGCCGATAGGCGATCACAAAGCCTGAAAAGGAACTGCTGGACATTAGAACAAAGTGTCCCTGGCTTTTCGGAAGGCACGGCTGTTTGTTTTTAATGGATGTTCCCAGCCTACCGCCATTTCAGAGAAACGGCGCCTGTCCCTGCAGATGATGCCTCCATGGTCGACGCCAGAGACGCACTGCTCTGAGGGAACATGGCCAAAGATTCAGATACTGTATATCCCTGTCTCTCTGACCCTCTCCTGCTCACACTGTCTCTCTCTCTCTCTCTCAGAAAAAAAGAAAAAAAAACATTAAATAAACATTAAAAAAAAAGTCAGTCCACCCGACGACTAGTATCTGACTTCACAGGTGTCTACCCTCATCCAACAGGGACATCAGAAAACAACATCGATGCCGGCAGGGGCTTCCGTCTCTGCAGCGGACAGCCCCCCGGGTGCTGCCGGGGGCCGATAACCCAGCCTGGACCCAAGGGGTTGGGTGTGCACCTCTCAGATGTCAGAGTTGCTTGTGAATAGCAGTGTTCCCTTCAAGGCTCACAGCTGCGAGGGGGAGGAAACCACAGTCCCCAGTACCCCCCCCAAAAAATGCTCGCAGTATGTACAGATCATCTGCTCTGTGTCTGCCTGTTCTGAAAAACCAAAACGCACTCTTGTACACGATGTACTGTATCTGCACGTCGTTAAAGCGCACGCAGCTGTCACCGTTCCTGGCAGTCTCGAAAAAGTGCCCTGTTTCTGTGCTGTGTTCTCCCCGGCGCATCCAAATGCTAGCGGACAGGTGGGCCAAGTTCACTGCGACGACACGTGTCTGGGTGGGTAAGCCCCGCTCTGTCTTCCCATTAGCGCCTCCCTTCTAGAGGAAGGTATGTGGACGGGAAGGGGTGAGGGAGAGGGGACTCGGCCTTGCACCGGCTGCAGAAGGCTCTTTTGTGGGGGGCCGCCAAGGACATGCTCTAGGCAGCCTGTAAAACTGACAGTCAGCCCAGAGGCGTCGGCCCCGCGAGCCCATAGCAGAGGCAGCCCTCGTTTACCCGCAAAGCCCCAGGCGATGCCGACGTCACACAGGAGGGCTGTCACCAGGAGCCCCGCGCAGGGCCAAAGATCCGAGGCCACATCCGAGGCAGCCTTTGAAACCAGTCCGAAGGAAAGCTGTTTCCCAGGAGGGAGTCACCGGGAGTGGGGAAGGAGAGCAGAACTTGGCGCAGAGGGGACGCGATCGCCCAGGTGGAGTAGAGGTGGTGAGCGCCCCAGCCTCCGGCGGGGTGGCTCCGGCTGGCGGGCACCCCCACCCTCACCTCCTGCATGCGCACTTCGGTTGGCGCACGCCCCTGCCTCCCGGGTCCTGGGCTGGCAGCCTTCTCGCACCAGCTGTCAGAAGCAGCTGGCTTTGGCCCTTTAGGTGATCCAGGTACACGCACGGAACAGAATCTGTGAGTTCCAGGAACAGCAAACAGCCTTCACTCAATGGCTCACTCCTGCCACCGCGGGTAGGGCTCTCGGCAGGCGTCGTCACACCTTCCCCCACGTGGGAGGCGCGCCCACCACCCTCATTGCGACATCAACAGATTCATGGGGTTACAAAGTTGGTCGAAGGGTACTTTATTCAGCTCAGAGATATGAAGTGGCTCATTCAAGGTCATATATCTGGTTAGTGGTGAACCATTAAAACACATCGTCTGGTCTCCCTCTACTTCGTCTCCCGATAACCCTGTACCAGGGGATTTTCTCTCCTAGAACTGAGCTCTCAACAGACACCTGACTCAACCTCAGGAACATACCAACAGCCACGAAGAACACACAAGTTTGGGGTTTCTGGGCCCTGGCAATGCCCTGGGGAATTCGCACATGGACACCTGTCTACACAACGGTGACTTTTCCCTCCTCACATCTGTCCTGTGGCATACCGGGCATTAACCCCCGATAACTGAAGCTGCTCAAATCCACAAGAGATTCCTTTTTCCACCCCTCTCCTGGAATATGGGTAAGGAGAAGTGAGCTGCAGATGGAAAGGGTTAAAGAAAAACGATTTTAAAAGTAAATTTCAGGGGCGCCTGGGTGGCTCGGTCGGTCAGGCAACTGACTTCAGCTCAGGTCACGATCTCACAGTTTGTGAGTTCGAGCCCCGTGTCGGGCTTTGTGCTGACAGCTCGGAGCCTGAAGCCTGCTTTGGATTCTGTGTCTCCCTCTCTGCCCCTCCCTCTCTCTCTCAAAAAAGTTAATTCCACTGGGACACGATTGACTCAGAGGGGAGAAATCCTTGGAAGAAAGAACCAGCTACCACTGAAGGGGCTGGAGCCAGCCTTGCAGGGATCTAGCGCGGCGCTCTGGCACAGTACAGGCTGCAAGGCCAAGTGAGGGTCAGAGTGGCGTCACAGGCCAGGAGGAGCACACTTCTCAGCTGGCCGCGGGTTGCCCTCCCTAGCTCTGCCCAATTACCCCACCAGCTACCGTCTTCCACCACGATTGCGTCATTGTAGCTGGAGGCCCCATATCCCTGTGCAGCTTGCGTTCATCTGTGAACATCTGAGTGTGCTGCTGCTTTCCAGTTATATCTGGCTTCACACAGCTTTTAGGACCAAAAAAAAAAACAAAAACAAAAAACCCAACCCATCAACCTGATTTCCTTTGGGGCATATTGCGTCCCAACCCGCTGTGGTCACACGCTGCAAAGGACTTGCTAACAGCCTATCTCATAGGGACCCGGATGCACACTGCAAGTCCCTACAGTGAGCATCGCTCCCTGATCACTTGGTCTTGTGCTTAAAGCTGAAACCCTAACCAGTGACGGGCCTCATTCCTGGCCTTGGATTTGATGGAACCATCCTGGCACGCCTGGCTCATTCTACCAGGAGATTTGCCTGGTGTCGCCAATACCAAGCTGAGGCCAAGGCAAGCACGTGACAGTAAGACGAATTAACTGCTTTGAGAAAGCAAAACAGAGTGCGCCTGGGTGGGTCAGTGAACCAAGTATGCAACTCTTGATTTCAGCTCAGGTCATGATCTCACGGTTCATGGATATGAGCCCCGAATTGGGCTCTGCGCTGACTGCAGAGCCTGTTTGGGATTCTTTCTCTCTCTCTGCCCCTTCCCTGCACTGTTTCATTCATAAGTAAATAAAATAAACTTACCCAAAAAAATTTTTTTTAATTTTAAGATCTAAAAATTGTAAGTTTTCATTTTGTTTCAACAACCTCCAAGCCAGAAAGACCAACCGTATTCTTGTAATGTATCGGAGGTCGGATGCCCCTGTGCTCTGGAAACACAAGTACCACTCCCGGCTGGGTGTGTGACCAGCTCAAAATGCAAGGAAAGTGCTCAGAGAGTGGAGCACAGAGGTCTACACAAAGACGACTGTGTGAACTCCCATAGCAGCGTCATTCACGGGGCCAGAACGGCGAAACAGCCAGCTGTCCGCTCAAGGCTGGCGATAAAGAACTTGTGTTCTATGCACACAATGCAATAGTATTCGGCCCTAAAAAGGAACGGGGCGCGGAAGCATGTACAACGTGGATGGGCCTGGAAAACAGGCTCCGTGCATCCAGCAGACACAGAAGGCTGCACACTGCACGACCCACTTACACACAGTGTCCACAGCAGGCAATTCCATAGAAACCGGACGGAGATGCGTGGCTGTCAGGGCTGGGGGCAGGGAGGGGATGGCGAAGGACAGCTCATGCACGTGGCATGTCTCTTGGGGGTGATGAAAATGTTCTGGAATTATTGAGAGTGTTGCCCGTATAATTAAGTAAATGTACTAAAAAAAGATACACTGAATTGTTCTGTTTAGAAGGGTGAATTTGAGGGTATGTGAGCTACAGCTCAGCTTTTCACAACTTTTTAATTTTTTTTTACGTTTATTTATTTTTGAGATACTGAGAGAGACAGAGCATGAGTGGGGGAGGGGCAGAGAGAGAGGGAAACACAGAATTGAAACAGACTCCAGGCTCTAGGCTGTATCATAGCCTGATGCGGGGCTCGAACCCACGAACCGTGAGATCATGACCCGAGCTGAAGTCGGACGTTTAACCGACTGAGCCACCCAGGCGCCCCTACAACTTTTAAATTCTAAATTAAAAGTTTTGAAAAACTCTGGGCAGCTGGGTGGCTCAGTTGGCTGGGCATTCTTCCTCTCTCTCGCTCTCAAAAATAAAGATTTAACAAGATGCAAAAACTCAAGGGAAAAGCAATACAGGCTACTTCCCTTCCAGACCCCCAGTACACGCATAGGGCTTCCTGCGGTGATGCACTGGCCTTTAATCTGAGAACGCGGAGCTACCAGATTTACTTGAAGGAGGTCTCCAAGCCCGAGAGATACGGCGTCCTCGGGGCGGCAGGGACTCGAAAGAAGGCCACCTGTGAAGCCACAGGACGACCCCTCTGAGGCATCAGGCCTGGGCTTTTTCAGGTGTGTCTGTGGTCCACACAGGTCATGGGCCCGGCGCTGGCTGGGCCACCCCGTCCCTACCCTCCTGGTGACAGTGAAGTCCGGGGACAAAGGGACAGAGAAAGCAGCCCAGGAGGAGGGGGAAGGAAACGCAGGGCAGGGCTTTCCTTCAGACCGTGGACGCGCCTTCCGGGACATGGCTGCGCGCGGAGTCACGGTCACCAGCACTCTGCAGGGCAGGAAGCAAGTCCCTGGCGGCTCCAGGTCCGAGGGTAAGCGCTCTGCTCCGTCTGCGGGCCTTCCTCTGCCGGCCGCGGCCCCTCCCGCCCGCTGCAGAGCAGAGCCGGCCACTCGTGCCAGCCGCCTGCTTCCCCTGCGTATTCCCCGCTGCCTTCGGCCATCTGCCATGAAAGCATCTCTTATTCTTCTTCTTTTTAAACGTGTATTTATTTTCAGGGGGAGAGGGGCAGGGAGAAAGGGAAAGAGAGAGATTCCCAAGCTGCTTCCGCACAGTCAGTGAGGAGCCCAACGCAGGGCTCACTGTGCCCGGCAGGGAGGGAGGGCCAGACAGCTTCGCCTGGCTGGCGGAGTGTGACTGAAGCCGTGCGCACAGCCACGGTGCCTCAGAGACACAGCGAGACCAAGGACCCTTGCAATGCCTCAAACACCGCCCGCCAGGCATGAGGACCAGCACACTTGCGCCCCAAAGTAACACTTGGCAATCTGGACCCCGCCTCTGAATCGATTGCAAACCTTGTTGTTGTTTTCAACTTTTTTTGGTTAAGTTTATTTTTGACTGAGAGAGGCACAGGCAGGGCACAGGCAGAGAGAGAGAGGGAGACACAGAATCCGAAGCAGGCTCCAGGTTCCGAGCTGTCAGCACAGAGCTCGACGTGGGGCTCAAGCTAACGAACCTCAAGATCATGACCTGAATCTGGGAACCGAACCCTGGAAAAGCAGACCACGTTTCTCGGGCACGAGAAGGGCCCCTTGAGTAACCCGCAGGGACCGGAGAAAGCACCGGTACGGTATCAGGTGGCTAGGACTTTCTCCTACACACCAGTCACTGAAAATGGAGGGGGAGAATGGGAACAGCCCTCATCCCAGCCCTGGGGGAGCACCTGTGAGGCCACTGTGGTTAAGTGGACACAGAAGCAGTAGGATTCAAGCCGCAGAAGGCTTATCTTTCCGAGTCCAGATGTTTCCTTCCCCAACATTCACTCAAGGTCCAGGACGCCTAAACATGAAGCAAAATTAAAAGAAAATCTACACGTATGCCAAAAAACGCATAGTTTTTTGTTTGTTTGTTCTGAGAGACAGAGCATGAGTGGTAGAGAGGCAGAGAGAGAGGGCAACACAGAATCCGAAGCAGGCTCCAGGCTCTGAGCTGTCAGCACAGAGCCCTACACATGATCATGACGTGAGCTTAAGCCTAGACGGTTAACCGACGGAGCCACTCGGGTGCCCCCAAGCAATGAAGAATCAGCTGTACCTGGTGTAAAGCAAAGACTTGCAGAGACAGGGAAAATGAATCAATATAGCTGTACCATCAGAAAAATCATGATTTTGTTGTGGGCGACTAATCCATCATTTCCTTTATTTTCAGTTTTTTCCAGATGGTTTCAATGTTGCTGCCCCAAGTACAACCAGCATGCTTAGAAACGTATAAGCACCCGTACAATCAGCACAGATAAACATCGCCGTTCTTACCGGTGTAAAAACATATGCACGAGTAACATAAACGGATGCAGAATTTCATCAGCTTTGGCACCTGCAAGCCAGAGGCTTGCACCTACGGGTTGGAGAGCCCTGTCCTCCCTAGGCCGCCCCTCCCCGCCTCCCCGGGCCCTGAAACAAGACACCCTCCTTCTCCCCTCGCTCACAGCCCCACAGAGCCCTCCTCAGAGATCACTCTGACTCCACTCGTCTTTCTCTTTCTTTGATGGCCTAACTCAACTAAATCCTGTTCCCCAGAGGGGAGAAAGAGTCTGCCACACAAGATGATAATTAATTAATCTGTCTGGAGACACCTGTGGTCTTCACAGTTAGGGTGACTGCAGTAGTGGCATCTAGCGGGTAGCTGCCAGAGAAGCTCCTCATCTTATGATGTACAGGACAGCTCCCTCCCCCACAACAAAGAACTATCTCTGGCCCTCAAACAACAAGGGGGCGAGGGGCGCTGACCCTGCAGCCGAATCTGTAGACAAAAATAAGTGAATAACTTCTGACTCCCCCCAATCTTAAGTACTAATAGCCTACTGCTGGCTGGAGGCCTGCCCTAAACTCTGTATGTTGCACGTACTTTGTATGTTGTATGTATTATATACTGCATCCTTACGAAAAAGAGAGCTAGAAAAAGCAAACGTGATTAAGAAACTCCTACGGAAATGCGGTGGGCCGGCTCAGTTGGTGGAACATGCCACTCTTGACCTCAGGGTTGTGAGTTCGAGCTGCGTGTTGCATGTAGAGATTAAATAACCATAAAACCTTTTTTAAAATAAAGAAAATCAGACGAAAAGATGTTTACGGTGCTGTAGTGTGTGTGTGTGTGTGTGTGTGTGTGCGTGTGCGTGTGTACAGATTTGGATCCACATAGTTGAAGCCTAGTTCCAGGGTAAACTGTATGGGAGCCTAAACGTCGATAGCGCTAAAGTCGAAAAACCCTCTTCTAACCAAAATGATGGCGTCATCAGATTGGGAGTGTGGGGTTCACAGTGGGAAGAAATGTGTGTGGCTGGACGGTTAGAAGGAGGTGTGCGGAAAAAGGCCGAGTCCCGATTTCCCATACAGCGGGAGGTCAACAGGAACAAACAAAAGCAGCAGCGAGACAGAGCATAAGCAAATGCCCAGAAGCGTTAGCTAGAAAGTTTCCGTTGCTGTGCTCAGGGAAGGAGAAACGGCAGCAGGGAGAGCTGTGGCCTGATGACCCGCCCAAGAACTAGATGCTTATTTAAACTGTGCCGGAGCCACTCTGATGAAAATGAAAACAAAATTCAAAGAGATACAATCACATTTCGTCCCTTTCCTTCCATGAAGTAAAAATGCTGCTCTTAAAGCACAGAATCTGGAGAGTCTGGGATTCAATAATCAGTAACAACAGCAAAGCTAATAATAGGAAACAGAAAGATTTAAAAAAAAGTCACTTTTGCATTACAATACAGAACATTCTTCCTTTTCAGAATCACCTTATCTGTCTGAACCTAAAATAAGGTTAGTCCAATTATTGTTATTTTTTTGATGATACCCTATGCCCTACTAAGATGTTACCCAAAGAAAAGCCTTACCACTCACACAGGGGTGAACAGAACACCCTTGAAACACTACAAGCCAATGCAACTATTTGATCCAACAAGGTAACAGGAAAACAATTCTTCCAGAACATACCAGCGTTAGACACTGGCAACGTTTTAAAAAGACCAAAGGGAGGAATGCAGGACCCTCGGCTCCTTCCAAAATCCTTCATGTGGTTGAAAGTTTTTAGCCTGGAGGAGGGGCAGCTGGCAAAATGTCTCCTCCAAGGGTCCCCCCCACTCCTGACCACAGTGTTTGAAAGAAGTGAGACCTGAATAAAAAGTCTATTGGGCTTTTCAATCCTGCAATGATCTTGGCGAATGTTTACGGCGTTCAGCGCACAAGAAGAAAAGCCGCACGGAGGCCCTCAGCAATGCACACGTCCAGGTTTATGTGCGTGCTGACGTCAAACAACTTTGGCAAGACCGCAAGTCCAAAAAGGTTTCCAAACAGGAACGCCAGCCGTTTCCAAGCAGGGCGCCTAGCACAGGAAGGTTCAGTTAAGCAATCCGGGCTCACGGGAACAAGGAGAAAATGACTACTTTTAGGAGAGTTTCCTTACCAAGCTCAGGCAAATTAGTTTTCTTTCTTCTTCTTCTTCTTTTTTTTTTTTTTTCCCAAAAGACCAGTATCCGGACATGTTAAGAACTACTCACAACTGAACCAGGATGCCCGAATCCAACATGGTGTGGAAGTGTGCACAGCTCAAGTTCATGGCTTTTCACACCCCAGAAGCGTCTGGATTTCTAGACTCGAGTGAGGCATAATTCATGTCCAAGAAGACTCCTGCACCCGTCGAACCTCACCCCGGGCAGACTCTGGGGCAGGACATCAGACTCCCCAGCCTCCCGCACACACCCAGCACGCCTCGGGAGGACAAGGACCAGACGCCGACCGAGTGCACGGCTGGCCCCCCAAAGTGGCTGGGGCGGCACCGTGGAGGAGCACCCAGCACAGCACCCTGGCACGGCGATGCGGAGGCGGCGGAGCCCCCGCCGTGGGCCATCTGCTGTCCGGTGCCACAAGGCAGCAGAGACACTGATGCCGACGTGCCTTCACACACAAATTGTGCAAATCCCAGGGAAGCGGACACCTGTCCGTTCCAGAGCCTCACTCACCATCGAGTCCCTCTTTCCTGAAACCTTTCCTGATACCTTAAGAAACACGTGGCTCCCAGGGGTAAACAGAGAGATGGGAGGTCCGCATCTTGTCCTGACCAAGGCTGCCGCTCGCTCCAACCTCCCCGCCACCAATGACGGTGGCTCAGCCGGGTCCGACAACACGGGGCGCCTTTGCAGACCACTAAGGAGGGAAGAGCAGGTGCTCAGGGACTCCCATCCCCACCCACCACCGATGGCCAGTCTTTGCCCGGAGGCTCCTGCGTTCAGGAGCCTGACCGTCGGTTTACACAGGGCCTGTGCCACCTGCCTGTGTGCCTCGATTCCCTTCCATCCCACCCCTACTGTCCAGGCTGGGAAGCACATTTAAGGACTCTGACTCATGCCCAGAGAAACATCTCAATGGCCCGAAGCTCCCTAAGAGGGTGAGGCAGGCTGCGGGGATCCCAGGCCACACGATCCCCAGGGGATCTTTGGCTGTGGGCCCCAAAGGCACCCTCAAGGGAGCCAGCCTTAGGACCACAGCTGGCCCAGATTCATGTCTCTGGCCTTCTTCAGGGAGGGACTCCCACACATGGGGAAGAGGAGGGGCTGGCGCTCCAGTCCTTCCCCCTTAGCAAACACTCCTGAGGCTGCAGGAGGCCTGCTGTCAGCCTCCTGGTGGCCTCTGCTCCCTAAGGGATCCCCTGCACCCCATTTGTAATTCGAGGCCCTCAGGAGACATTTTAGGAATCAGGCTCTTCCCCTCCCCCCCAGCCACGTTTTACATTTGCTGAATCCAGGAAGCAAGGACCGCCTAAAAATGGGACCACGTTACCCAGGTCCCTAGATAACCCGCACCCAAATGTGGCCTCGGAAACACTAAGGAGTCAAAACTTCTGTGATTTCTTAGGACAGAGGCATCAGTCCGGGACCCCCCACCCTCGGCCAGGAGCCCGGAAAAACCGCACCTGTGCATTTTCTAGCCTTAGTATAAGGTCAAGCTACAAACATGGGGAAAGTCCTGTGTGGATACAAACGCGGCTACCACCTTCCAGGGGAGGCCTTGTGGGAATTAATGTGTGCATTTCGAATTCCAAGAATGCCACTCCAGGGGAGTTAAGGGTCCCTTTGACTTCAAACTAGGCTCAGAGAAAAGACTGTCTCTCCCCAGAAGCCCCAATGAAAGCCCAGAAACAGCGCCAGGCTCCAGCTTCCTTTCCTTTCCCCAGTGACAAAAATGCAGATGAAGCAAGTATTTGTTTGAGTTTTACTATGTAAATAAAGCCTAGCATCAAGGCCAGCACTTGGGGAGAAAACAGCTCCCCCCAAAAACCACCCAAAAGGCCGGTGTCCTCACAATGAAAAACGAGGCATGAGCTCTAAAAGTTAGAATCTTTTTGACAACGAAAGTGACCACACTGTTAATCTAACAAGGGCAATTTTGCCCCCACGGGACGGACGTTTGACAGTGTCTGGAGACTCCTGTTGGCTGTCACACTTGGAGGGTGGTTTCCAGTGGCATCACGTGAGTGGAGACCTGGGGGTCTTCCGAACATCCTACCAAGCGTGGAACAGACCCCCACAGAGGACACACCTAAGTATCGGTGGTGCCAAGGCTGAAAGACCCTCATGTAATGGATGGCACAAAGTCTCTTAACAATGGCACTGCGAGTGTTTCCAGGGAGAACTGAAGGGAAACGGGGTCACTGGGGATGGAGAGCTGGTCCTTAGGGGCCTTCTCAGGACTTACCAGTTTTGTTACCTCATGGCACACCATTTAACTTCCCTTTACCTTAGCTGTTGCATCTATAAAATGGGCTGAAAGGAGTGCCTGGGTGGCTCAGTTAGTTAAGCAGGACTCGATCTCATCTCAGTCACGATCTCAGGATTCAAGCGATACAGGCATGACGGGTTCTGCGTGCTGACAGTGAGGGGTCTGCTCCGGATTCTCTCTCTGGCCCTCCCCTGTTCATCCTTGCTCACTCACTCTCTCTCTCTCTCTCTCTCTCTCTCAAAATACATTTCAAAAAATTAACAAACTAAAATAAAAGAGGCTGATAAAACGTGCTGACCTGAAGATCACAGACTGAAGCAGCCTTGTTCTTGGCATCCCTTCCAGGTCTAAGATGTGCACTCCTACGGGGCTTTCAATTCAGACCCCTGTTATCATAAATAGAATCTTGATCGACCCACCCCCACGTCACACTCTGTTACCCAGAAAGTGAGCTGTAGGATATCCCTGGGATCATTTATGTAAAATATTGGATTATGACTTTTTAAATGCAAAAAAAAAAACCAACCCCACCACCCCACCCTATTAGAACAAACATTATTTGGGCCCCAAATCACCGCAGCTGTTATAAGAAGCCCCAGAGATTTTCAGTAACTACAGAGAGGAAGATTCAAAAGTCGGATTCATCCAAATTCTACCAGCAGAACCCTTCTCTGCGGTCTCGATCGCAACAGCAGAGTCCCACTCTTCAAGTGGTTCTAAATGGTCACGCTTCCCTTCATCCTTTTCTAATAACGTGACCGTTAATTACCAGCTGTTGTAATGTAAGCAAGCCTAATTGATGACTTAATCCAAGAGGAAAAACAGGCATGTGAAACACTGCCAATACCATGCAATGCAACGTGCAGTTAAAAACATATCATAAACGCATGCGGGAGCACGTATCTCTGCAAAGTATAGCCACGTGTACATGGGGCCCTAGCACAGAAGTCCCAAACCCTCCTGAATCCTCTCTATCTTAAATAAATAGACCCCAATTTCCAGTCACACTGGAGCAGCTCCAAAAACTAAGCAGCAGTTTAAGGGAGAGATGGAGGAGCATCTCGGATAAGACTCACAAACATGGTTATTCCTGCAAAACCCAGAAACACAGTCTGGAAAGGATGGGCACACAGTCCTAGTGGCCTACTCACAAAAACTTTCAGAATAAGAAACAACACCTTAGCACACAACGTGGAAAGCTAACCACCAGGCCAAAATCACAAACACACGGCCTCATGCCCCAAAAGGGTCCTGGTGTGTATTTGCTGAGTTTTACTGCCCCCCTCCTTCAGCCTAGAATAGGGCGCGCTGGACAGACAAAGCAGGAGGCCAGGAAAACATACCAGGGATTTTAGGAACGAGGACATGCTCTTGAATTCCCTTCTCCAGCTTCTGGTGAAACAACTGAATTTCAGTTTTACTGTTTATGTATTTATGTTGACAGAGAAAGAGAGCACGCATGCATGGGTGGGGAGGGGAAGACAGAGACAGACAGACACAGAGAGAGAGAGAGAGAGAGAGAGAGACCCCAAGCAGGCTCCGTACTGTCGGTGCAGAGCCCGATGCTGCGGGCTTGAACCCAAGAACTGCGGTATCATGACATGAGCCAAAACCAAGAGTCTGACGATGAATCGACTGAGCCACCCAGACGCCCGGGATTTCAGAGTTTCGAGTGACTTCCAGCTTTCTTACACTGTGTATAGCCAAAGGCAAAACTTCACCTTAACTAATGTTTTATAATTTATTCCACCTACTTACACTGACCCGTCTAAGAAAAATATGTTGAATTGTGTATACCTTTTTTTTTTTTAAGAAACACATGAGATGCTAAAGGAGTTAGTAATTTGCCATTTTTAACTTTTACCATCAGAAATGCCCTGTAAGACCTTTAATTTTTTTTAAAATGTTTTATTTAGGGGCGCCTGGGTGGCTTAGTCGGTTAAGCGTCCGACTTTCGCTTAGGTCATGATCTCGCGGTTCGTGGGTTCGAGCCCAGTGCCTGGAGCCTGTTTCAGAGTCTGTGACTCCCTCTCTCTCTGACCCTCCCGTGCTCATGCTGTCTCTCTCTCTCTCTCTCCTAGAAATAAATAAAAGATAAAAAAGAAAAAGAAACTGCTTTCCAACATGGCTGCACCATTTTATGTTGTTAGGCAGGAATGTATGACGTTCTTGTTTCTCACGTCTGTTATCCCCGATTCATGAGTCCCCTGAGACCCCCAAGGAGCCGACACCGATGCAAGTACAAAAGGGTCTTTATTAAAAGCTCGAGCAGGGACTCCAATGCACCCTGACGCAGCGGGGACGATATGGAGCCCCGAGCTCGTGATCGCAGGGCTTTTTATTGTGCTTACGGTGGAATTGGGGTGTTCCAGCTTGGCAGCCTCCTGGCAACTTCTTGATAGGTACGGGCTGTCTTGTCAGCGCCCAGTTCCTTCTGGCCTGACTGCCAACTGCCAGCCGGAATGTCTTAGGATATAGGCACCTGTTTTAAACTGATTGGCTGTTGCCGTTGCTAGGGAAGTAACCAAGGGCAGAACCTGGGACTAGGTTCAGGCCTAGTTCACTCTCCAGATGGTGGTTTAATCTGAAATGGAATCAGTGAGATTTAGGTATTACACGTCCTCGCTGACACTCCTTCTTTCCGTGTACTAGTTTGGTTTGTAAAACTGTAGCCACGTTAGTGTGTGGCAAGTGGCATCTCGTGGTGGATTTGATTTCCCTGGTGGCTGGGGATGGCGAGCATCTTGTCATGTGCTTCTTTGCCATTCGTGTGCTTTTTTCGGAGGAATGTCTGTTCAGTCCCTTCACCCGTTTACTTGGTCTTTTTTACTACCGAGTTGTAAGAGTTCTTCATATAGATTCTAGATACAAGTACCTTATTAGATACAGAATTTGCAGACTCTTCTGTTCATTGGGGTTGTCTTTCACTTACTTGATGGCATCTTTAACAAAAAGTATTAATTGTTTATTGTTGAGAGCGCGAGAGAGAGATAGCATGAGCAGAGAGAGGCAGAGAGAGGAAACACAGAATCTGAAGCAGGCTCCAGGCTTTGAGCTGTCAGCACAGAGCCTGACGCGGGGCTCAAACCCATACACCGTGAGATCATGACCCGAGCCGAAGCCAGACGCCTAACCGACTGAGCCACCCAAGCACCCTGATGAATTCATTTTTAAAGCCAACATTAGTAAACAAAAATCACATTCAGGTTGTGGAATACCCTGGGCACCCTAAGTAGATCCTTGCTGTAAAATCGTTGCTATTCCTTAGGTATCATCGTCAGTAACTTTGGTCTCTCTGGCCTGAAGTTTAGTGTTTATTTTTGTGCTTGTTCCTTCTTTTTACTTTGGGTCTAGGGACCACGGCAGAGCAGTAAGACGGGTGTCCTGGAGGCACGGGGACCAGCCCCTACCTCCTACATCCAAGCCGTGCCTTCTGGTGTGAGGGCTCCGGGGGACCAGAGCTGAGGAACTGGGTCCAGAACCGTCACCCCGTTAAGAGCCTGCTTGCTTCCAGACCCGAGGGTGCAGCTGACCCTGCAGGGGGCTGCCCGGGAGGGTCCCGAGGAATCTCAGGGCAGGGGCCAGGCTTTGAAGGTCAGGCTGCATCAAAGTCCATATTCCCTTCTAGATCCTTCCAGTCCTCAGCTATTTTCTTTGGCACAGGAGGCTTTTTTCTTTTATCCAAATCCTAAGAAATGTCATTAAGACAGATTAGAGTTAACATGTAAACGGCCTCTGCGGCTCCAGGTGTGGGTGGGATGTCCGGGTTTTCAGCAACAGCACAAGTGGCTGGAGATGGTGGGCAAAGCCCGAAATCGAAGTCCCCACTTGCTCTGTGAATAGGAGTGTGAGGGAGAGGGGGCCCGGGGAGGGTCCTCGCGTGCCTGGGCATGAAAGGGGTCTGGTGGTCAGATAAAGTGATGAGGACCTTCAGCCGCCTGCTGCTCCAGGTTGTGGACGCATGGGACTTGACACTCGTGACCTGGTGTGGGTTTGGGGTCACATACGTTATTAAAGTGGCTGCTGCCTGAGCACCGAGCCGATCTGACTCCCTCCCTGCTTGGTCACCTGGGGCCTGGCCCGCTCTCTCCCACCTCTGTGGACAGCACCCCTGGCTCCCTCTGGCCCAAGGTCAGAGTCTGGAATGGAGGGCTCCAGCTCTAGTCGGCAACCCAGGCCTTTGCAGAAGCTGCTCCTTTCTCCTCTTTCTTCCATGCAGAGCCTCTGACTTCTGGGCAGGACACCCTCCCCCGCCACCCCCCAGCTCCCAAACCCAGAGAGATAGGCGGGGCTGCTTCAGAATGGATCCTAACACAGGAGGCAGAGCAGGCCAGGGTCGTTTCCTTATGGCCTTCCAGAGAGCTGGCTGCGAACAGTCGCCCCTTCCTGCACCTCATTCCCCTGCGCCGTCTCTCCTCTCGTCTCCTTGTGGAAGGGCACCCTTGCACTCGGATCCCCGACCGTTCCCTCGTCTACACAGCTCATCCTGGGGGGTTGGGGTTGCACTGTGTTCCGGGAGTGTCGCACAGTCACAGGTGACGGTGAGCACACTGGACGGAGCCGTGGGCCCCCGTCCCGTGGCACCGAAGAGGCAAGTTAAATGCTGCAGCAGTCAGGTAGCTGCCCGTCCCTCTCCCAGACCCCATCTGCAGGGCTGAGTTCTTGGGGCAAAGGGCGGGGCGTGTGGGAGCGGGAGGATGGAGGGTACTGATGGTCCAGGAGTGTCAGGCATGCAGGGACTGGTGGGGGAGGAGGGGAGAAAGGGCAGCTCTCCATGGTCCCGGAACATGGCACGAGCCCACAGGTCTTCAGAGACCTGGGTGTGCACTGAGCACTAAGACACGTGAATTTGAGGTACAGAGGCGCCTTCCGGAAGGGGTGGGGATAGGAGCTCCTTGCTTATTGGGGGAGCAGGGCACTTCGGAGGACTGATGAGGTACTTGAGCCTTGTTCCTCTCACCCTTGAGAGACTCCCGTTAAGTGACAGAGGCCGGGCGCAGAGGGCCACATCCTGCATGCTGCCGTTTGAGCAAATTGTTCAGAGTGGGGAAAGCCACTGAGACACAAAGGGGGCCGGTGGGTGCTGGGGCTGGGGGCCGAGGAGGGGGCGTGCCTGCCGACGCCGTCGGGGTCCCCTCCTGGGGCAGTAGCTGTTTCAGACCTGCGGAGAGCAGGCGAGTGCAAGCAGTTACTTTTAGGTTCTGTGAGGTTCATTTCCACTAGAAAAGGAAAACTCCGAGGTATCATAGGGCAAGCCTTTGCCAAGGGTGTGCTCAGTGTGTTTTTTTGACCTGGGGGGCAGGAATTGATCTGGTACTTTGTGTGGCCAGGCCTCTCCATCACTCGTCTCTGATTCGGCTTCTCTTCCTAGCACCATCCTGCTGTATCACATGGCCTGGGGCCTGGCCGTCCTGCTCTGCGTGGAGGGAGCGGTCATGCTTCCTTGTGTCCAGGTAAGCGGACCCTTCCGTGTCCAGGTAAGCGGGGACCCCCAGCTCCCGGACCCACTCAACCCTTGGAGCAGATATGCGGGCACCTTGCAGGTCGGGCCGTTGTTTGCAGACGTGCCCCTGGGGGCTTACTACAGCACCTTGTATCCTTGAGTTCATTTCCCCGCCTCTGCCTTTCACCTTCCTGTAGGAGCCTGTTGACACAGTATGTGCGCCCGACGTCAGGTGCGCCTCCGCACAAGGCTGTGCACCTAGCTTTTGCTTAAGAGCGAGCGCCCGGCGTCAGGTGTGCCTGCGTGCGAGCCCGTGCGCCCAGTGTCAGGTGTGCTTTCCCCAAAGAGTAAGCGCCCAGCGTCAGGGCCGCCTTCCTGTAAGGGTGAGCGCCCAGCATCAGGGGCGCCTTCCGTTAAGGGTGAGCGACCCGTGTCATGGGCGCCTGCGTGCAGGGCTGTGCGACCAGCATTACGTGTGCCTCCGCGTAAGGGTGGGCCCCCAGTGTTAGGTGTGCCTGCACGCAAGGCCTTGCGCCAGCGTTAGGTGCATTCCTGTACATTATGGATGTGGCTTCCTCGCCAACATCCTTTAGTCGTTACTCTTTGGGCCAGCCTCGTCTAGGTGAGCAGAACTCAAGATGGCTTGGAGGAATTTGAAGATTACTCTTAGAAGACCTAGTCGAGCCTCATCTAGATGGGCTGAACTCGAAATGCCTTGGAGGAATTCGAAGATTACTCTTAGAAGACCTAGTCCAAGCCTCTGCTGGTTTCACTTTGCCACTTCTCTTCCAACTGTGTTCCCACTATCCGGAACACAAGATTTGGGGAGATAGATCTCTGAAATTGTCTCAGACATTTTTTTCAACCTTAAAAATCTCATCAGTGCAATCTCTTGGAAGGCCTCACGCCCCCTCCAAGGATGTATGCTGTAGCTTCCAGCCAAAAACTGAAAAAGAGGTCAGACTTTGCCTCTGTCTGGGATTTTAGGGCATGTAGATAAGGATCAGCACAGCACGGCCCTGAGGACAAACCTGGCCCTCTGCCTGTTCTGATAAAGATGTATTGGAACACAGTCACGCCCATTTGTTTATGCGTGGTTTATAGCTGCCTTTACACTGCAGCATCAGAATAGTTTGACAGAGGCTGGGTGGCCCATGGAGCATAAACTACTTAATGGAAATGTTCCTTTACAGAACACTGTGCTGACTCACAGTTGGCCCATTTGTCCCCCTTTTTTGACTTCTCGTAGCTACTCAGTTAGATGTCTCCAAGTTAGTGTTGCCTTATCGATGGTGAATTCTCCCAAAGTTCTGTGTGGATCCTTCCATACGGCTGCTCCGAGCCACTTGACAGGGACAGGTACTGCGTGCGGGGCTGTTAGAGTGCAGTGCACCTGATGTTCATAGCGGTCAGGGAGCTGTCACCATTCCCTTCACCTGGGGGCTCCTGGGGCCTCCTGGGAAGGTGGCGTTGGGGCGGGAGGGACGTTGCAGCGGGCTCACAAGAAGCTCCGAGGTGCCGCATGGGCCTTAGGAGGCCGCTCCTCTGCCTGTGTTAAGCTGCCACCCCGACTCATTCGTCGCTGATTTTTGTCTTTTGTTCAGAATCATGGCTTTTTCTTTTCTTTTTTAGCATTTAATTTTTGAGAGACAGAGCATGAAGATGAGCAAGGGAGGGGCAGGGAGAGAGGGAGACCCGATCTCAAGCAGGCTCCAGGCTCTGAGCTCTCAGCACCCGGCCCGATGTGGGGCTCAAACCAACAACGGTGAGATCATGACCTGAGCTGAAGTCAGACGCTCAGGCGACTGCGCCCCCTAGAAGCTCCAGAATCATGGCCTTTCTGCCCCTTGATTCTCTTTCTCCCGCACTCCTTCCCCGACCACATTTTAGCGCGCACAGCTGAAAATGAAAACTTCCATTAAAAGGAAGGTAGCCTTGTAAGGTGGTGTGGTGTCCCTTCTTACGGTAAGAAAAGGCGGTGTTGCGTTTTTCCTACTGATCTGCTTCGCACTTTCTGTCATTTCCCCCTTCTGGCCGGACCACTCCATGCATATGAAACGAGTGCTTGCATGTTTATCATTCTGCCTTTTGAACAGCCACAGAGACCGTTCCCTCATCTTCTTTTCCACCTCCTGCTTAGGCTGGGCCTGAGCAGTCCTCTCTCCCCTTTGCCTTTGATTCTCTCCTCCTCGTTGCTCTTTTATGTTCTGCGTTTCTTAGCTCACCGTTCCCTCGAGCGTAAACCCGTGCCTGCGCGGCACTCCACCCCATCACCTGCCCACTGAGGTTTCCCGTGATCCTTCAGTAGAAACTCAGGTCCTTCCCCTGAAAAACGCCACTCCTGATTGTTCTACATCCCCGTGGCAACACATTTCCCTTGAAACGTGAGGGTTGGGTATTTCGAGGCATCAAAGGGGAGAGACTGGATCTCATTCACAGGATTGACCAGCATGGCAGAGAACCCGAAAGCTCACTGCTTCACCGAGCGCCTTGGTGTCTCCTTGAATCGTCTTCTCCGTTTTACAAAAAATTTAGTTATCACTTACGTACAACACCCAGTGCTCACCCCAACAAATGCCCTCCTTAATGCCCACCCCCCATTCTCCCTACCCGCATCAACCCTCAGTTCTCTGTAGTTGAGTCTCTTATGATTTGGTCCCTCTCTGTTTTTTATCTTATTTTCCCTTTCCTCTCCCCTATGTTCCTCTGAGTTTCTTAAATTCCACGTATGCGTGAAATCCTGTGATCTGCCTGACTTGTCTCACTTAGCAGACTACCCTCCAGTTCCATGCCCTTTGTTGCAAGTGGCAAGCGTTCGTTCTTTGCCATCGCCGCGTAGTACTCCGTTGTGATATAGCACATCTTCTGGATCCATTGGTCAGTTGCTGGGCATTTGGGCTCTTTGCATCATCTGGCTGCCGTGGGCAGCGATGCTGTAAACATCGGGGTGCACGTGCCCCTTCGAATCAGCCTTTGTGTATCCTTTGGCTAAATTCCGAGTAGCGCAACTGCTGGGTCGTTGGGTAGCTCTCTTTTTACTTTTTTGCAGAGCTTCCACACTGTTTTCCAGAGCAGCTGCAGCGGTTTGCATTCCCCTTTGTGTCCCCTTGTCCTTGAAGAGCCCCAGGGCGGGCACTCCCTTCTTCCAGCTTGTTCTTTCCTGTCTTTCCTTTTCCAAGCAGGGACTTTGACAACCTCTCCCCAGCGGAGTGACCTAGAGAGCCTCGCATGTACAGGACCCTCAGAAACACGACTGGTCTGTCCTGCTCTTGGGTGATTGGTTGCCTGCTTGCAGGCATCAGCTCTGAGTCCGATTTCCTTCTGGCGGAGTCAGAAGTAGATGGATGCTTTGCCCTTTCTCTCCCATTCTCTTTTCTCTGCTTCCAGATAAGTGTGTACACTTCGGGCGCAGCCTTGTTTTCACCAATGCCCTTGGCTCTCCCCCGTCAGGTGCGAACGGGACCTGGAGCACGCCGTCCCCCACTATGTCACCACGTACTTGCCGCTGCTGCTCGTCCTTGGGGCCAACCCCATCCTGTTCCGGAAGACCGTGACTGCAGGTGTGCCACAGGGAAGCTGTCGGGGCGTGTGACCGGGGTGTGGCTCCGGGCCTGGGGCTCGGGTAGCGGCACATGCGGTGCTTCTGGACTCAGCCAGGACAGCTGACCTCATTTGTCATCCTCCAGAGGCATAAGTACAGTCCGCGTGGAGAGAGGGAGCAGATTTAATAAGTGAAAGTGAGCAAGCCTGTTCACTTATGGGCTACACGCGTTCTTTGCTAACGTGTAAGAGCTCAGGGGTACGGCCGTTTCACCTCGGCCTGGGCTCATGGTGGGTCTGCCCTTGGGGAGCCTTGCAGGGCCCGGGAGTGCTTGGGGAACACTGTGGAGGTCAGAGGAGGAGTTGGGGGCTGGGGGGGAGGGATGGAGTAAGGCCGGAGGAGAGTGAGTCAGCTTACTCCCATGAGGTGCTTGGCCTGTGTCTTCACTCAGTTGGGCAGGAAACAGGAAGTAGAGCACAGGAAATGAGAGAAATGCAATAGTAAGAACTGGCTGTGAAGGATGTTGTGAGCGGGCAGAATGCAGTAGAAAGAGCTCTGAGCCAAGGCTGGGGACTTGGCATTCCGGGCCCTACCCCATCCTCAAGGAAGCAAGACCTGGGGCAAAACTCCCACCTGCCCCAGCCGCGTGGATCTCTTCTGTGCAGAATGAGGGTTCGGAAGTGCACCTGGGGGCGCCTGGGGGGCCTAGTGGGTTACGCGTCCGTCTTCGACTCCGGTCATGATCTCACAGTTCGTGGGTTCGAGTCCCACATCGGGCTCACTGCAGACAGCTCAGAGCCTGGAGCCTGCTTCAGAGTTTGTGTTTCCTCCTCTCTCTGCGCCTTGCCTGCTCATGCTCTGTCTCTCTCTCTCAAAAATAAGCATTAAAAAACCCCAAAAGAAACAATAAATAAAAAGTGCACCTTAATGGAAAGGTCAATTGAGGATCCGCTGTGGATTGTACAACTTCAGAACACTTCAAGTCCTCTGCCGCTAAAAGTAGGAAGTCACTGTGGCTCTTTGGGTCACTTTGTTGCACGCCTGCATTTAAAAACAGTATATCGGGGCATCTGGGTGGCTCGGTCAGTTGAGCGTCTAACTCTTGATTTTTAGCTCAGGCCCATGATCCCAGGGTCGTGGGATTGAGTACTCTCTGCTGAGTGCGGAGCCTGCTTCAGATCCTCTCTCTTCTTCTGGGCCTCTCCCCTGCTTGTGTGCTCACTCCTGTCTCTAAAATTAAAAAAATATATATAGAACTTAAAAGCACTATATTAAATATAGCAACTTTTTATACAGATTTGCATGAAAGTACTGAGTCAATTGAACACCACTCCTATAGGAGAAGGACTGATAAGTACGGTAAAATGCTAACAGTGCTTGTGTGTGAGTAGACAAAGGCTCGATGATCTTCCTCTAACCTTTTTTCACGTTTTCCAACTCATCAGGGCGCCTGGGGGCTCAGTCGGTTAAGCGTCTGACTTCAGCTCAGGTCATGATCTCGTGGTTTGTGAGTTCGATCGCCACACTGGGTTCTGTACTGACAGTTCAGAGCCTGGAGCCTGCTTGGCATTGTGTCTCTCTCTACCCGTCCTCTGCTTGTGTACTCTCTCTCTATCTCAAACATTAAAAACTTTTTTAAACAATGTATTCCAACTTGTATAAAGGAGAAATGTTTAAGGCTTCACGGTTTCGAAACAGTATGTGTTACTGGGTAACAGAAAACATAAACCTTTAAAAATAGTTCTTTTAATGTTTGAGAGAAAGAGCAAGTGTGTAGAGCGAGCGTGTTTGTGCTGGAAGTGGAGGGGCAGAGAGAGAGGGAGAGAAGAGAGAGATCCCAAGCAGGCTCCACATACTCAGAGCAGAGCTCGACGCAGGGCTTGATCTCATGACCCGTGAGATCATGACCCAAGTCACAATCAAGACTCGGATGTTTGACTGAGCCCCCCAGACACGCCCGCCCCCCGTCCCATCCTGGTGTTTTAAAGTGATCGAGCCCGTCTCTGGAAGTCAAGTTACACATTAGAAATGACCATACAAGCCGTCCCGGTCTGCCCGAGCCCGTCACCAGCGAGGAGCAGGACCAGCCGGTTCTCTTGCTCTCCTTGCCAGCGAGCTGCAGCGCGGGCCCACCCCTTGGAGAAAGCAGACCGAGATCTAGAGGAGGGTGAGCACGCGGGATGCGTTCCTCGTGGACACTCGGAAGGCCTGGTTCCTTCCCTTCCCTCCTCCCCGGCGAAGGCGCTCAGCACAGCTGACGTCATGCCAGTGACTCTCGGCCACGCTCCGGTCAGTTTCTATTTGGGGAAATAATACAATATTTTAACACAAGTGTTAACATTGTTAACTAACAAAATGTGTTAAAAGTATCTGCATTTGGGGGCGCCCGGGCGGCTCTGTCAGTTAAGCCTTCACCTCTCAATTTCAGCTCAGGCCATGATCTCACGGTTCATGAGTTCGAGCCCCGAGTCAGGCTCTGCGCTGAGAGCATGAAACCTGCTTGGGATCCTCTCTCCCCCTCTGTCTACCCCTCTCCCGCTCATGGTGTGCTTGCTCTTTCTCAAAATGTATCAGCTTTAAAAATTTTGAGATATAATTAGCACACCATAAAATTCATCTTTTTAACTTTAAACTTCAGTCCGTTTTAGCATATTCTCAGAGGTGTACCTGTCTTATTCCAGCACATTTTCATCAGTCCAGCAAGAAACCCTTTACCCGTTCTCAACGCCTTCCCCTTCCTCTCTGCCCTCAACTGCTGATGTACTTTCTGTCATTGTGGATTTGCCTCCTCTGCACATTTTACCTAGCATGATGTTTCTGGGGTTCACCTACATCGTAGCCTGAGTCAGAACTTCGTTCTTTTTGTGGCTGAATAAAAAATACTCCATCGTACAGATGGAGCTGTCCTTGCTTCTGGTCGTGGTGACTGATGGCTGCCCACAGTGCCACCAGCCCTGTCCTGGGGGCTGTGTGGGTGTGCGACCCAGAGACCGCAAACCTGGTCCTTAAGGATCTCACTGTCTGTTGGACACGATAAAATAGGTGGGAATAGAAGAAGCCTTGGAAATGCCAGTTTGAAAAAAATTTGGAGGAGAAAGAAAGCATATAAAGAATGCCTTTGGAGAAAACAAGGAATGCATTGTGGGGTTTTTTTTTGTTTGTTTGTTTTTGTTTTTGTTTTTGAGAGAGAGACAGAGAGAATATGACCAGCGGAATGGCTGAGGGAGAGGGAGAGAGAGAATCCCAGGCAGGCTCCATGCCCAGCTTGAGCCTGAGGACGCAGGGATCAGGCTTAAGAGATCGTGACCTGAGCCAAAGTCGAGTCAGGCAACCAACTGAACCATCCAGGCGCCCCTGCAGCCGGTGATTTTGGTCGTGGAAAGAACATCTAAAAATAGCAGCTATTCCTTTGAACTGTTGTGACATACTGTTACTTGATGTCTGTTGAGTCAGGCCCTTCGAGGAATTTCGAAGCACAGTGTAGGTTTGTAAAGTTAACCACTGACATTTGCACAAGCATACGGTTGAGATGCAGCTTAAGTGGCCGGGAGGGTCTTTAGTTTGTATCGGGTCCCCTTGGAATCCTTGAACATCGGTCCCGAGATCTACAGTCCCGTGTTCTGTGTGGTAATCTTTGCAGAACGTGGCATGCGTTACACTAAAAAGAAGAGCGATTTCATTCAGAAATTAAAACTTTTTTTAAAAATATTTTTTATTTATTTCTAGGAGACAGAGGGAGAGAGACAGCGTGAGCAGGGGAGGGTCAGAGAGAGAGGAAGTCACAGACTGAAACAGGCTCCAGGCTCTGAGCTGGCAGTCAGCACAGAGCCTGACGCGGGGCTCGAACCCACGAACCGCGAGATCATGAGCTAAGCGAAAGTCGGGCGCCTAACCGACTAAGCCACCAAGGCGCCCCTCATTCAGAAATTAAATCACTTAAACGCTTTGCTGCCTAGGACACTCGAGCACATTCACGAAGATGTCTACATCAGACTTTCGGCTGTCATTACCATTGCCCCCTGGGGACAAGTTCAGGATTCCCTCTAACTCTTCCTGGTCAGTGGGCCTCTGGGGCCACCTTCCTGCCACCAGAGAAGTCACTTTAGTGAGTGGGAGGGGAACCTCGGAGGCCATTCCTGTATCCTTTCTAGAGGCTTCGCCACCGTGCAGGCACAGGCTAGTGGGTGGGAAGCTGGCTGCAGGATCCCAGAGATGATGTCCCTCTCCCCTCCCGGCTCCTACCCACCCGACCCTGTTCTAAGTACAGCTGCGTTCGAGGAAGTTACGAGTGCGCGTGGTACACCTCTGTGCGTGAAGTCAGGAAAGAGCCTTTGTAAGAACGGTTTTCGTATGGGCAGAGCTTGAGCACTGCGACCTGAGCAGGTGTAGAGAAAACTCGGTGCACGTACGGGAACCGGAACTATGACTCTTGGTTGGTTGGTTGGTTTTTAATTTTTAAATTTACATCCAGGTTAGTTAGCATGTGGTGCAACAATGATTTCAGAAGTAGATTCCTTGTGCCCCTCACCCGTGTAGCCCATCCCCCTCCAGCAACCCTCTCTTGTTCTCCACATTTAAGAGTCTCTTACGATTTGACCCCTTCCCTGTTTTTCTATTCTTTTTGCTTCTCTCTTCCCTTATGTTCATCTGTTTCGTATCTTAAAGTGCTCATATGGGTGAGGTCATATATTTGTCTTTCTCTGACTGGCTCATTTTGCTCAGCATAAGACCCTCTAGTTCCATCCGCGTAGTTGGAAATGACAAGATTTCATTCTTTTTGATTGCCGAGGAATGCTCCATGGTGTATATACCACATCTTCTTTACCCTCTCATCCATCGATGGACCTCTGTGCTCTCGCCATACTTGGGGTATTGTCGATTGCACTGTTATAAACATTGGGGTGCATGAGCCCCTTCGAAACAGCACACTTGTATCCCTTGGGTAAATAGCTAGTAGTGCCATTGCTGGGTCATAGTGTAGTTCTATTTTTAATTTTTGAGGAACCGCCACACTGTTTTCTAGAGTGGCTGCACCAGTTTACATTCCCACCGGCCGTGCAACAGGGTTCCTCTTTCTCCACATCCTCACCAACGTCCGTCGTTACCTGAGTTGTTAGTGTTAGCCATTCTGACAGGTGTGAGGTAGTATCTCAGTGTGGTTTTGATCTGTATTTCCCTGACGGATGAGTGATGTTGAGCATCTTTTCATGTGTCTGTTGGCCATCTGGATGTCTTCTTTGGAAAGGTCTATTCATGTCTTTTACCCATTTCTTCACTGGATTATTTGCTTTTTGGGTGTTGAGTTTGATAAGCTCTTTATATGTTTTGGATACTAAACCTTTATTGGATACGTTATTTGCAAATACCTTCTCCCATTCCGTCACTTGCCTTTTAGTTTTTGCTGATTGCTTCCTTCACTGTGCAGAAGGTTTTTATTTTGATGAGTCCCCAATAGTTCATTTTTGCTTTTGCTTCCCCTGCCTCCAGAGATGTGTTGAGTAAGAAGTTGCTGTGGCCAAGGTCAAAGAGGTTCTTGCCTGCTTTCTCCTCTAGGGTTTTGATGGCTTCCTGTCTTACATTTAGGGGTTTCATCCGTTTTGAGTTTAGTTTTGTGTATGGTGTGAGAAAGTGGGCCAGGGTCATTGTTCTGCATGTCACTGTCCAGTTTTCCCAGCACCATTTGCTGAAGAAACTGTTTTTATTCCATTCAATACTCTTCCTGCTTGGTCAAGGATTACATGGCCATATGTTTGTGGGTCCATATCTGGGTTCTCTATTCTGCTCCATTGATCTGGGTGTTTGCTTTTGTGCCAGTACCCTACTGTCTTGATGATGACAGCTGTGTAATGCAGCTTAAAGTCCGGGATTGTGATGCCTCCTGCTTTGGTTTTCTTTTTCAGGATGGCTTTGGCTATTCGGGATCTTTTGTGGTTCCATACGAATTTTAGGATTGTTTGCTCTAGCTCTGTGAAGAATGCTGGTGTTATTTTGCTAAGGATTGCACTGAATGTGTAGATTGCCTTGGGTAGGATCAACGAGCATCTCTTTGTGTGTTGGCCATCTGCATGTCTTCTTTGGAGAAATGTCTGTTTATGTCTTATTGTTTTTTAGATATGTCTTTTTAATATTTATTCTTCAGAGAGAGTGATGAGACAGAGCCTGAGCAGGGAAGGGGCAGACAGAGGGGGACACAGAATCTGAAGCAGGTTCCAGGCTCTGAGCTGTTAGCACAGAACCCGATGCGGAGCTCGAACCCATAATCTGTGAGAGTATGACCTAAGCTGAAGGCAGATGCTCAACCATTGGAGCCACTCAGGTGCCCCTGTCTTCTGCCTTTTAAAAAAAAAAAAAAAAGTTAGGTTATTTGTGGTTTTGGTGGTGTTGTATAAGTTCGTTATATATTTTGTAAACTATCCCCTTATTAGATAGGTCATTTGCAAATCTCTTTTTATTCACTATCTTGTCTTTTAGTTGTATTAATTGCTTCTTATGCTGCGCAGAAGAAGCTTTTTGTGTATGGTGTAAGAAAGTGACCAAGTTTCATTCTTGTGCAGATAGCTGTCCAAATTTCCCAGCACCACTTGTTGAAGAGGCTGTCTCTCGCTCAATGTATATTCTTGCTCGATGCCTCCTTTATTGAAGATTAACTGACTGTATAGACAAGGGTTTATTTCTGAGCTCTCTATTCTGTTCTGTTGCTCTATGTTGTCTATTTTTGTCAGCAGGATACTGTTTTTGCTTGCTACCACGTCATAATAGATCTTGGCATCTGGGATTGTGATACTTGCAGTTGTGTTTCAGTTTTTCAGGATTGCTTGATCATTTGGGGTCTTTTGTGGTTCCATACAAATTTTAGGATATTTATTTTGATAGTGATTGCATTGAATCTATAGATTGTTTTGGGTAGAATGGACATCTTCATAATATTCTGCCAATCCATGAAAATTGAATATCTTCCCATTTGTTTATGTCATCTTTAATTTCTTTCATCAGGGGCTTTAATTTTCACAGTATAGGTGTTTTGCCTCTGTGGTTAAGTTTATTCGTAGGTATTTTATTCTCTTTGGTTCCATTCGTAAATGGGATCGTTTTTTTTAAATTTTTGAATGTTTATTTTTGAGAGAAGAGAGAATGTGAGAGAAGAGTGGGGGAGAGGCCGAGAGAGAGGGAGACCCAGAATCCAAGCAGGCTCCGGGCTCCGAGCTGTCAACACGGAGCTTGATGTGAGGCTTGAACCCACGAACTGTGAGAACATGACCTGAGCCAAAGTTGGACGTTCAACTGGCTGAGACACTCAGGAGCCCCAAATGGGATCATTTTCTTAATGTCTTTCTGCTGGTTCATTATTCGTGTATAGAAATGCTATGGATTTCTGTATATTGATTTTGTACCCTATGACCTTACTGAATTCATGGATCCGTTCAAGTAGTTTTATGGTGGAGTCTTGAGGGTCTTTTTATATATAGTATGTCATGTGCAAATAGTGATAGTTTTCCTTTTCCCTTACCGAGGTGTATGCCTGTTCATTTTTAAAAAAATCTTCTGATTGCTGTAGCTAAGACTTGGGGTACTGTGTTGAATAAAAGTGGTGAGAGTGGACATCCTTGTCCTGTTCCTGGTCTTAGGGGAATAGCTTTCAACTTGTCACCATGGAATATAATGTTAGCTGTTATTGTTTTTACATTGAGGTATATTGCCTCTAAACGTACTTTGTGGAGAGCTTTTATCATGAATGGATGGTGTAGGGGCACCTGGGTGGCTCAGTCAGTTAACCGTCTGACTTTGACTCCAGTCATGATTTCACAGTTCGTGAGTTCGAACCCTGCGTCGGGCTCTGTGCTGACAGCCAGAGACTGGAACCTGCTTTGGATTCTGTGTCTGTCTCTGTCTATGCCCCTCCCTGATCACACACACTCTCACTATCAAAAATAAACCAGCATTAGAGGAAAATGGATGTTGTACTTTGTCAGGTGATTTTTTGGTATATATTGAAATGACTATACGTTGATGTATCCCACTGACTTGCAAATATTGGACAACCCTTACATCTGAGAATAAATCCCACTTGGAGTAAATGATTTGTCTAATTTATTGTTGGATTCCGTTTTCCAGTAGTTTTTGAGGATTTTGGAATCTAATGCTAATGAGAGATACTGATTTAGTGTACTCTTTTTTTGGTCGTATCTTTATTCTGGTTTTGGTATCAGGGTAACACTGGCCCCAGAATGAATTTGGAAGCTCTCCTTTGTCCTCTCCATTGTCTTTGGGAAGAATAGGTATTAAGTCTTCTTTAAAGGTTTCATTGAAGTTACTTGTGAAGCCATCTTGTCTTGGACTTTTGGTTATTGGGAGTTTTTTCTTTAATCGTTTTTTAAGGCATTGCTTTTTAAAAATTTTATCTAAAATGTTTAAAGTTTATTTACTTATTTTGAGAGAGGTAAAGAGAATGAATGGGGTAGGGGCAGAGGGAGAGGGGGAAAGAGAATTCCAACCAGATTCCACATCATCAGTGCAGAGCCTGATGTGGGTTCGAACCCATGAATGATGAGATCATGACGTGAGTTCAACCAACAGTTGGATGTTTGACGGAGCAGCCAGGCCCCCCATAAAGTGTTGCTTTTAAAAAAAGGATTTATTTTGGGGGAAGAAGGGGCAGAGAGAGGAGGAGAGAGAGAATCCTAAGCAGGCTCAGTGCTGTCAGTGTGGAGCCCAATGTGGGACTTGATCCTGTGAGCCATGAGATCATGACCTGAGCCGAAATCAGGAGTCAGACACTTTACCAACAGAGCTACCCCGGCGCCCCTGTTGAGAGTTGTTCTTTGTTGTTTGTTTGTTTGTTTGTTTGTTTGTTTTAATTACTGAATCCATTTCATTGCTGTCTGTTCTGGGAGGCTATAGTTTTTATTTTTCCATTATTATTGTTTGCTTATTTTTGAGAGGGAGACAGAGACAGAGACGGAGAACACAACAGGGGAGGGGCAGAGAGAGAGGGAGACACAGAATCTGAGGCAGGCTCCAGGCTCTGAGCTATCAGCGCAGAGCCCAGACATGGGGCTCAGACTCCCAAACTGTGCGATCATGACCTGAACCAAAATAATGAGTTGGATGCTTAATGTACATAAGTCACCTGGGTGCCTGTGGGAGGTTATAGGTTTCTAAGAATTTGTCTATTGCTTCTAGGTTGTCCAATTTATGTGGATCATCTCCTGGTTTCATTGATGTATTCCAGTTTATTTTCTAAATTTCTGCTTTATTTCTACGTTCATCTTTATTATTTCCTTCCTTCTACTGAACTTGGGTTTTGTTTGTTCTTTATCGAGTGTCTCTAGCTGTAAGGTTAGGTTTTTTTATTGGAGATTCGTCTTCCTGAGGTAGGCCTGTATTGCTATAAACTTGCCTGTTAGAATAACTTTTGCTGCATTGCAAAGATTTGGGACCCCTGTGTTTTCGTTTTCACTTGTTTCCGTGTATTTGTGATTTTCCTCTATGATTTATTCGTTGACCCATCCATTGTTTACCAGCATATTATCTAACCTCCATGTATCTGTGCTCTTTCCAGATTTTTTCTTGTGGTTGATTTTCAGTTTTGTAATGTCATGGTTGAAAAAGATGCATAGTATGACCTCACTGTTTTCTAATTTGTTGAGACTTGTGGTCTAACATGTGATCTCGTCTGGAGCATATTCCGTGTGCACTTGCAAAGAGTATGTATTCTGCTGTTTTAGGATGGAATGTTCTGAACGTACCTTTTAGGTCATCTCATCCAGCGTGTCATTCAAAAGTGCTGTTTCTTTATTGATTTTCTGTTTGGTTGATCTGAGAGTCTTTTCTCTTTGTAAAAGTCGACTTCTTAGTCACAGCGTTCTTGCTGTTTAGGGCTCTATTCTTTTGAAGTTTTCTTCCCTTGCTATCAGTCTATCTTCCCAATTTCTTCATCTTCTTTCTTTTTGTTCCCCTTTCAAAACTCCTGTTCTTCTTTGGGGTTCTGTCCATTAACCCAACTGATAAGGAAGAAATAGCAGTTAAGGCTCAAATAATTGTTTCCCTAACGATTGCCATTTATTAACCTATCACATGTATTTTATAATTCTGTATATTCACATATATCTTTTAACAAGTATGTCATGAATGCTTTTCATTAAACTATTATAACCTTAGAACTTACCATTTGGTCTGTATTCTGAATTTACTATTACAATAAGCTCACTTATATTCTAATCAAGATGAGTAATGAGGAATCTCAGTTACTATTGCTATGAGAGCATTGATTTTATCCTCCCTCCTATATGTAGATTTTAACCCCTCCAAAGATTTCTTCGGAAAGAAGAAACATGTTACTGTAAGCACTGAGTAACAAGATAGAAAATTCTTTACACGGAGAGACCACATGTTTGGAGCACTTTCGTCTCCGGATCAGTGGGTTGATTCTCAGAAATGCCCTTTGGGGAGGAGGCCACCTCACCCCTCCTCTCTCCACCGAGGCCGTGAAGCTCCTTCCCCTGTATTACCTTGAGATTGTTTGAAAGCACGTTGTACTAATGTGTTCATTGTCCGTATCGCTCTGCATTCCGTTCTCCATCTTACGTTCATACCCAGTTCTTGATGCGTCCGTGATAAGCACCCAGTGCTTGCTTGTCACGATAATGTTAAATTACAGATTTTTGATGGAAAAATCTGTAGGTCGTGCAGGTCATGACTAACTGAAGGCGTAACTGAACAATATGAGTAATTAATTATAAGATTGAAAGAACTCTTAATAATGTAAGAGTTGAGGTACTATGTCCATATCATCTCTGTAGAGTTCCGGGGTGGGGGCGGGGGTTGGGTGGTTATTTTCACCCCTGCTAAGAATGTGTAATGAGTTAAGCTCTCTGTCTTTGAATAATAGCATTGTCTGTTAAGCTTATCAGCAACTAAGTAACCAACGAGGGAAGGGCAAGGAATGCGGTCAGGCCCCAGCTGTCATGCTAACTTTGAGAAAGCGTTAGTGGCAGCTGGACCCAGGACTGTTCACTCAGCCCCGTCCAGGGGAGCTGACGACAAGCCCTTCTAGCAAATCTCACTGAGGATTTGTTGCCCTCTAGTAGGGTGCTTATGATGGTAATTTTTCATAAGGTGCTGTGTACAGTGGTGCCGACATTCAGTAAATGCCGCCTCTAGTAATAAATAATCTTATGCAGTCATAGTTTGAGGGGACAATGGGACAATGTTGGTAAGGAGTGGAATTCAGAAGCAAAACAGTAGACTGAAAATTCCCAGTCTGCATCTAAAGTAGGAAGGCGGTTCAGTCTGTGCTCAGGAGGTGTTGGCCCATGTAGGGGAAACAGCCCAGGACGGAGTGTTGCCCACAGCCGACTTTGGTCACTGTACCCTAGGCAACGTGCTGCCACCAGGGCCACCCGCCTCTTCTAGCAGGGTCATCTTGGGGTTGAGATATGGCTTAGTCTTGGTCATCTCCTCCTTTTTTCCATCTGGTTTAATATAGGTAACGAGGAGCTGTGTGCAATGCAGAAAATACGGTTAGGTGTGTGAGAAAAGGCCCAGATACAGAATTCAAAGCAGGTGGACACCAGGTTCTCTGTACTGCTGTGATGAATTGAGTTGTCATGTGCTGAAGCATCATTTGCTTCAAATTGAGGTTGACTCCAGGGCCGATAGGCTCACCTTGAACCTCCATTAGTACATACCTGACAGGGTGTCAGGCGCTTACTAGGCACTTAACAGGAGTTACCTGAATTTGATCTGCAACAAATGTGTCTTGACCATCTGCTATAAGATCAAGGAGGGTTAGTGTTCTTGAGAAGCATCATGTGTAAAACTTAAAAGTAAAGACAATGCTATTATTTTGTTTTATTATTTTAGATTTTCAGTAATCTTTTCACCCAACATGGGGCTATATTCAACGTAACACCCTGAAATTAAGAGTTGCCATCTACCGACTGAGGCAGCCAGGCGCCCCCACAATGCATCGTTCTCTAAAAAAATGGGAAGTGTTAGAGAAATGCAGAAAATGCAGCAGGTCCAGGGGTTTGGGGAGCCTGGGTGAGAGTTTCTGGGGATGTTCAGAGGCAGTCTTGCACAGGAGACTGGGAGAGTAGAAAGGTCAGACGGAGACACAGAGCGGAATGGTTATATGAGGTTTGGGGGCAGACTCTGCACGCGATGTTGTGACGGGTCTTGCCGAGAGACGCAGGCTGGGGACAGATGATGAAGGGTTGTTGTAGATTCCGCCGAAGAGCTTGCGTTTTATCTGTGTCCTCTGAAAAGCCTACTTAGACTTCGAAGTAGAGACTGTAGCTTTGCTTAGAGGACTACTGGTGTGGGAGAATTGCTTTGATGCTCATGCTCTGTGACTGTGACAAGTCTCCACTGAGGAGATCTGTGTGCAGTTTCTCATGAGAGCGTTATGGAAAATATCTTTCCAAGTAATGGCAATTTGCCTCAGGCCTAAAAGTTAAGAAAAATGGGACTTCTCACAGACTTAAACTTGGTTGGTTTTTATCTTATGATCATCAGAAAAATTCAAATGACTGTTCTTTGCTCTTTCCATAAGCATTAAGCCATCTATTGCTTCTCTGCCATCTTTGCTTTTCCCATAATCCATTGCTTCTCCCAAAGTCCACTGCTGCTCTGTCATTAAGAGACTCTCCCATCATCCTTTGTGGCTCTGCCATCTTGGCCTTTCCCACAAGCCACTGCTGCGCCCACAGTCCACTGCTGCTATACCATGTTAGTCTCTCCCACAATCCATCGCTTTTCCCTTAACCGAGTCTCCCACAGTCCTTTGCTTCTTCGACATCTTGTCCTCTCCCACAGGCCTTTGCTTTGCTGTTAACGGAGTGTCCCACAATCCTTTGTTTCCCCGCCATCATGGCCCTCCCCACAATCCATCACTATTGCCCAGAGTCTTTTGCGTCTCTGCCCTCTTGGCTCTTCCCACAATCCATGAATTCTCCCACGGCCGTTTGCTTCGCCATCTTGGCCCTTCCCGCAATCCATCACTTTGCCCAGAGTCCTTTGCTCCTTCGCCATCTTGTCCTATCCCAGAATCCTTGGCTTCACCGTTTTCAGAGTCTCCCACAATGCTTTGCCTCTCCAGCATCCTGACCTCTCCCATAGTCTTTTGTTTTGCCGCCATCTTGGCCTCTCCCATAATCCTTTGCTTCTCCGCTATCTTGGCCTTTCCCACAATCCATCAATTCTCCCACAGTCCTTTGCTCCTCCGCCATCTTGGCTTCTCCCACAGTTCATTGCTCATACCACAGTTTATTGCTTGTCCCACAGTTCATTGCTTCGCCGCCATCTTTGACCTGTCTCACAGTCAATTACTGCTTCTATCTTTCATTGCTTCTCTGTTATCTTGGCCTGTCCCAGAATCCATTGCTTCTGCCCTCTGTTCCCCGTCTCTGTCAGAGTCCACTGCTTGCTTTATACTCCATTGCTTCTGCCACCACTCTCCACCTCTCCCACCGTCCGTTGATTTTCCCACAATTGTCCAACTCTCCCACAGTGTTTTTCTTCAGCAATTCTCTTTCCTGTGATCCCTAGTCATTCCCACAGAAATCACATTCTGCTCTCGATTGGCTTAACAGTTCTCTATTCATAATTTCATCGGTGGCAAATTTGGGTATGCCACATTTTCTCGTTCTCTCCCAAAATGTCATATTTCCCCGGAATTCCTTTTCCTCTCACGTTTTGTCCCACAATTTCGTGTTTTCTCTAGAATTCCTTGTTCTCACAACTCCGTCTCTCTTACCAAATTTCCTTCTCTTCCCTATGCGCCCTTGGTTTTCTCACAATTCCCTCCCTCTCGCAAAATACCCCATTTTTCTCAAAAGCCCCTCTTTCCCACAATTCCTTTTCTGGTGTCTTTTTTGGTTGGCACAAATCTTCGTTATCCTCAAGTCTGTCCTATACCACGTTGCCTGCTTTTTCCCTGTGAAATGCTTTTGTCTCCAGTTGCTTATCTACCCCACAATCCAGTTCTTTTCCTCCTATAATCCCTTCTCACTCCCACAATCCCAGTGACTCCCACAAAACAGTTTTCCTAGAGTTTGTTTTCTCTCCCACAATTGCCCTTTCTCTTCCATGATCCCCTGTCATTCCCATGGTACTTTATTGCTGCCGCAAGTCCTTCCTTTCTTCAGTCACCCGTTTTCTCCCACAACTCTGGTATCTGCTGGCACCCACAAATGTTTTTCTCAATACTTTCTGTGTGTTTTGACTACTTTTCATCTTTCTTGCAATTCTGTTTTTTCCACATTCTGTTTCTCTTCTTAATTTTTTTCTCCATTAACTGTGTCACCTGTATTTCTCCCATTTCTGCCCACAATCTCATTTTCCCACTATTCCCATCCATCCGCCGATACTCTTTCTCTCACAATTCCCTCCCCGCTAGTTCTTTGTCTTGTATACCGCCTTCTTGTTCCCATAGTTCCCTTCTTTCTCCAAAACCCTGCATTATTACCAGAATTCCGTGTCTCTCCCAGAGTACTCTCTCCTAGAATTCCCTTTTACTGAAAACTCCCCATTCATGCCCTTGATCCCTGGTGTTTCCCATAATGCCCGCTCCCCAAATCTACCCTCTCTGCCATAAGCCCATGTTCCCCTTGAATTCCTTTTTTTTTTTTTTGAGAGTGGGGGCAGGGCAGAGGGAAAGGAAGAGAATCCCAAGCACAGTCCATGCTCAGCTCGTAGCCTAAAGTGGGGCTCAATCTCACAACTGTAACATCATGACCTGAGCCGAAATTAAGAGTTGGGATGTCTGGGTGGCTCAGTAGGTAAACCTCTAACTTGATGGGGGCTCGGTTATGATTTCATGGTCTGTGGGTTTGAGCCTTACATGCAGAGGCTGCTTGGGATTCTCGATGTGACTTTCTGTGCTTCATCACTTGAAGCCCCATGCATGCTCGCTTGCTCAGTCTCTCTTTCAATAAGTAAGTGGCTGTTTTTTGTTTTGTTTTGTTTTGTTTAAGAGCCAGACGCTTAACCAACTGAGCCACCCAGGCATCCCCTGCAATTCCATTTCTTTCCAAAATCCTTTCTTTCCAAAAATCCTTTCTTTCCAATAACCGCTTATCTTATGCACAGTGCCCCGTCTCCCCCACAATCCTCTTCTGTCCCATAGTTCTTTCAATTTCTCATTCCTGCACCGCTCGGTGTCCCACAGTTCCTCATAAATTCCTGCAGTGCTGCTTTTCTCACACAAGTCTTGCTCTCTCATATCCCTTTGTATTTCCACACTTTATTGTTCTCTCCCACAGCTGCTTTGTTTGTTTTATTTAATGCTTTTCTTATTTTTAAATCCCAGTGTAATTACAGTGTTAGTTTAGAGTGTGCCACTACAACGTAGTAATTCAGCAATTCAGTACTACAGTGCTCGTCATCAGAGGTGTACTCTTAATCTCCTTCACCAGCCGCCCATCCTCCCACCCACCTCCCCTCGTAGCCATCAGTTATTCTCTAGACTTTTTTAATTTATTGATTTTTTATTTAAAAAAATTTTTTTTAATGTCTTATTTTATTTCTGAGAGAGAGAGAGACAGCGTGAGCGGGGCGCGGGGTTCAGAGAGAGAGGGAGACACAGAATCTGAAACAGGCTCCAGGCTCTGAGCTGGCTGTCAGCACAGAGCCCGACGCGGGACTCGAACCCACGAACCGTGAGATCATGACCTAAGCAAAAGTCAGGTGCTTAACCCACTAAGCCACCCAGGCGCCCCAGTTGTTCTCTAGACTTAAGAGTCTGTTTCTGTCTTTCCCCCCTTTGCCCGTGTTTTTTTAATTCTATGATGAGTGAAATCCTACCGTATTTTTCCTGACATATTTCACTTAGCATTATACCGTCTAGCTCCATCCATTTTGTTGCAAATGGCAAGATTCTTTTTGATGCCGAGTAATATTCCATTGTACCTATAATACCATTTCTTCATTTATTGATGGAGCCTTGAACCACTTCCTTAATTTACTTACTGCAAATCATGTTGCAATAAACATAGAAGTGCATGTATCTTTGGAAATCCGTAGCTCTTAAGTTTGTGTTTTTCGGTATGGAGGTTCCTCAAAAGTGAAAAACAGAACTACCGTATGATTCTTCCATGACACTACTAGGTATTTACTCAAAGAATAAAGAAATGGCTAGTTCAGAGGGATCTGTGCACACTGGCGTTTACTGCAGCAGTATCTACAATAGCGAAATTATGGGAACAGCCCAAGTGTCCTTTGAAACTTCCCGATTTGCAACCACAAACGTGGGGCTAGAGAAGTGTTATCCTAAGTGAAAGAAATGAGTCAGAGAAAGACAAATTCCAGACACAGCAGGGGCGGGACAAGAAGCAAGAAACAGGATCTTAACCATAGAGAACACACTGCTGGTTCCCTGAGGGGAGGGGAGGGTGGGGGTAGAATATGTGATGGGGATGAAGGAGGGCCCCTCCTGTGATGAGCATCGGGGTGGGGGTGGGGGGCGTATGGACGTGTGAAATCACTAGATTGTACGCCTGAGACTAATATGAAGATTATGTTAACTAACTGGAATTTAAATAAAAGCTTAAAGAAAATCAGCGTCAGTGGACAAGAACAAAAACCACATACAGTCTATCCCACAATTCAGTATCCCGTCTAAATTGTTCTTCCCCACTGTTTCCTGTCTCTCCCATAATAGATTTCTTCCACAATTTCCCTTGTTCTTCCCAATAACCTTCTGCCCCTCATAACCCTTTGTTGTTCCCACAATTCCCCGTCCGTTGCCCTGATCCCGTCATTCCCACGGTGCCCCATTTTTCTCAGCGTCCCATTTCCCCACAATGCCCTGTCTGTGCGGCAGTTCTCCTCCATGATAATCCCTTTGTTCGCACAATTCTCATTTTTCTCGTTTTTTATGAAGAGCGAGTGTGCAAATAGGGGGAGGGGCAGTGGAAGGAGAGAGAATCTTAAGCAGGCTCCACACTCAGCATGGAGCCCGATTCAGGACTCGATCCCACAACCCTGGGATCATGAGCTGAGGTGAAATCAAGAGTTGAGTCCTTGACTGCCTGAGCCACCGCGGCGCCGCTCTCACGATTCCGTCTGTGTCCCACGATTCGCCCTCCTTTTCCATCACCCCTCGCCTCACAGCCCCCGGCCTCCTTCAGCCCCGTCTCCTCTGTAATTCTCTTCCGGAATCCCTGTTGTCCTACAAGGGCTTATCTCTCCCGCATTCTCCGTAGCCTAGTCCCCCCCACCCCTCCGCGTTCCCTTTCCCCACCTTCTTCCGCAGTTCTGGCTGCTTCGCCGTCTCTCTCGCAAATCTGTCTTCTAAAATTGCTGCCTCCTAAAATTCTATTTCTCCTGGAGGTCACCTGTTCTTCCCCGTAATTCCTTCTCACCACTGCCTGCTTCCCACAATTGTCTCTCCCCAAGTTCTCTGTCTCTTAACGTCTCGCGACCCCTCCCGTCTCCGTCTCCGCGCAGATCCCACTCCTCTCCCATAGACCCATTCCCTTCGCAGCTGCCATTCCCTCCCACAGTGCTGTTCCCTCCTGCACTCCCGCGTGTCGTGCAGGGTTCGTGCTCCCGTGGCTGCCGGTCCCTCCCACCGTCCCTCATCTTCCGCTTGCTTCCCTGTTGTCACTTGCTGGCCTCCTGACACCAGGTGGCCCCACGGACGGTAGTGGCTGGGGGCGTGGGGCACAGAGAGTGTCCCGCGGCCCCGCCTCCACTGTGCTCCCTCCATCCCATTCCACAGCTCGGAGGACATCCAGGCCCAAGTGTCCTGCGTGCCCCGTGGCCCGTGGGAGGCTTTGGGATCGAGGGCTTCCAGGGATCCGGGAGCCTCAGGTGACGGAGCAGGCGACAGCCACCGCGCCTTCCCGAAGATCATAGGTCTCCGCGGGCCCCGCGGGTCCCGAGCACCTGCCTGGGACTTGCAAGGCTCCGTCTAGAGCCACTGGGAAGGGGGTCGGCCCTCAGGCACCGAGCTCGCGGGCGTCCGCGCGTCCTGCAGAGAACGTGGTCGGGCACAGGACCGTCCAGACCCCGCGGCCCCGCGGGAGAGTCAGAGACTTCCCTGCCCGCCCTCGGTGGAGACGTCTCGGGGTCGCAGGGCCCGTGGTGCTCGGCCCCCCTGAGGTCCCCGCGGGCAGGGTCGGCCTCGGGGGCGTCCGAGACGTTCGTGCCATCTCTGCGGGAGGGTGAAAGAACCCGGAAGTCTGAAGGAGCCCAGGCTTCCCGAGAGGGCCCCGAGGTGTGAGGTCACGGGGGCTCGTCTGACGCCCGACCTTGATCACAAGCCAGCATGTGACACCCTCCGTGGAAGTCACACACACGAGTTCCCACGGGCGTAGGGTGTCCTGGTAAACACGGGGGACCCGTGAGAAAGAACGCAGTCCTTTTCAAGTGCCAATGGCTCTTCCTGCCAGAACGCGGTTCTAGAAGCTCGTGGAAGTCTTCCCAGCCGTTGCCCAGCCTCCTTGAAGAGCAGGGTGCCCGCCCCCACACGGGGTCTCCCCCCACCCTGTGGGCACCCAGTCCGCCCTCCTGACCCGCCCGCGCGCTCCAGGCCACCGCCACCCCTCCCGCAGCCTGTCACTCGCCCCTCCCCGTGGGCCCGTCCTGACACCCAGCCGCCCCTTGCTCTCCCGGGTCCGCCTTCCCCAGCAGCTGCTGGAGACCCACCGGCAGCGGCGGCCCGACAGCGCCCCCCTGCGGTGGGCCTTGGGCGGGCGCTGCAGGGCCATCTTCTTGTCGTAGAGGGCGGGTGCTGGAGCCGGCTGGGAGCTAAGGGCCACGGGCGGGGGCGGGGGTGGGTGGGGAACAGCAAGGATGATGGAAGAGGAGTTTTCAAGTAGCCGAGGAGACCAGGACCCGGGAGTCTGAGCTGGGTGTCGCTGCGAGTACAGTGTGGGTGCAAAAGAGGAGGCTCTCCCCATCCAGTAGCTTCCGTGGGATATGAGCTTCCTGGCCAGTTTATCGGCCTGTCAGCTGATGACAGCACAAAATCCACGTGTGCTCACCTGCCGCCGAGCGGTTTCCGGATGCCTCCCCCCGCCCCCCATCCACCTTCCTACCGTTTCTTTGCCGGATGTCTGCTGGGGAAAGACGTGATCCCGGCCAGAGCCCCATCCCCGGAGCACACACGCCCAGTCGTCGTGGAAGCGAGTCCCGTGCTGCGTGTGGGCGGCCTGCCCCTGCGGATCCCCACGCCGTCCGCCCCCTCCACCCACCCCCTCGCACGGCTCACCTGGTCACGGATGAGACCCTTGGGAGGGGAGGAAGCCAGGCTCGAAAACGAGCCTTGGGGCCCATGGGGAGTCTAAGGGCCTCTGGGTAGCTGCTCTCCGCCGCCTCCTGGCCCTTCCCGCGCACCTCATGGGGGCTCCCAGGTGTCCGACGGCGGAGCACGCTTGCACGGCGTCCCGCGAATGTGGCAAACATTCTCAACGGTCCCTTAGGAGCGG
>JAESUZ010004005.1:0-401326 GCA_017311185.1 Proteles cristata cristata
TTTATTTCTAGGAGAGTGAGAGAGAGAGTGTGAGCAGGGGAGGGTCAGAGAGAGAGGGAGTCACAGACTGAATCAGGCTCCAGGCTCCGATCTGGCAGTCAGCACAGAGCCCGACGCGGGGCTCCAACCCACAAACCGCGAGATCATGACCTAAGCGAAAGTCGGACGCTTAACCGACTAAGCCACCCAGGCGCCCCGACTGTCTATTTATTTTTGAGAGAGAGAGAGACAGAACATGAATTAGAGAGAGACCAAGAGAGGTGGAGAGAGAGAATCCCAAGCAGGTTCCCAGTTGCCAGTGCAGACCCTAACATGGGCTTGATCCCATCAACCAGAGATTATGACCTGAGCTGAAACCAAGAGTCAGATGCTCAACCAACTGGGCCACCCAAGTTTGCCCAAGTGCCTCAAGTTTTATTTTGTTTTTAAGTAGGTCTATGCACAACATGGGGCTTGAACTCACAATGCTGAGATCAAGAGTTGCATGCTCTAATGACTGAGCCAGTCATGTACCCTGAAAATTTGATTTTTGAATATAATATTCAAACTATTCAAAGAGATAGATACTCACATATGCAGCCATTTAGCCTGAATATAGGTCTTTCAGAAGAAAGAAGTCTTCATTTCTTTTGCTTACTTTGTAACTTTATTGTAAATGGTGGGTAGGCTGGTAAGCAAACATATGTGTTAGTATTTAAAACAGAAAATGATGGGGGGAAAACCTCTTTTTACAAGGGCAACGCTCAGCCAAATACATTTAGGAGTATTTATATTAAATATGGAAAATTGTTATTAAGAACAACTAAAAATATAAATGAATAAAATGGCACTAATAATGGATTATGGAGTTGAGATGTATTTGGGGCATGGCTAAGACTCCTTGTAGAAATGATGATTTAATTGCATAAATGAAAACTAGGGAAAAATAATTTACGTCTCTATACCTTAGGATTCATTTTATAATTGTTTCTTAGTAATGCTTCGTTAGAAGGAAAAATTTTATCTTAGAGGTTATTAAAATAAATGTCCAGTAATCACAGTCACTTTCTTTAGTGGAAATTTGCCCCAAAGAGCTCCACGCTAAGGCATCTACCTCACATCTTTATTTTACAGTCATGTCAAGCTGCTATCTCTAAAAACAGATGACCAGGCTGAAAAGGATGCCAGCCATTGACTACACACTGGGCTAAACCTCCTTCTCATACTTCCTTTTTTTTTTTTTAAAGTTGTTTGCTTTTATTTATTTATTTATTTATTTATTTTTTAATGTTTTATTTATTTCTAGGAGAGAGAGAGACAGCGTGAGCAGGGGAGGGCCAGAGAGAGAGGGAGTCACAGACTGAAACAGGCTCCAGGCTCTGAGCTGGCAGTCACCACAGAGCCCGACGCGGGGCTCAAACCCACGAACCGCGAGATCATGACCTAAGCGAAAAGTCGGACGCTTAACCGACTAAGCCACCCAGGCGCCCCACTTCTCATACTTCCTAATCCAGACTCTGCCCTTGGAGTCTGGGCCCTCAGTGGGGACAGTTTCAATCTACCTGTGGCTTCAGGCTTGCTGGTGCTTTGCAGAAGCTGTATTGGCTTGGTAGGAAGGAATATGGCAAAAAGGTGCTGGGTATTGCAGTCACAATAGATGGTCACAAAACTTGCCTTTCTTAGATGAGAAGGCATGTCTGAGCAAGGGAGACTCCATGAATAGAGGCCCTAGCCATGCTGTGTGGGGGAGGGTGTCAGGTGATATAGCAAATGTGAAGGCCCCATGGCAGGAAAGGGCTTCCTGTGTCTGGCTGGAGTATACCATACACTGGGGAGAAAGGCTAGGAAAGACTGCACTTGCCGAACGGAGTATGGCATTGAGATTGTATTTTAAATGTTATGAGAAGCCATTAAAGGGTTTCAAGCAGGGAATTATGGGATCAGGTTTGCACTTACAGTTTAAAAACTCTGTACTTTGCAGAGGGAACTGGTAGAGGAAGGGTAAAAGCAGAGACAGGTTAGGAAGTAGTTATTAGTAGTCTGGGCGAGAGATGATAGTTGTGGCGATACATACTAGAAGATGGAATGTAGAGTTTAAAGGTAGAAATGACGGGGCACCTGGGGGGCTCAGTCAATTAAGAGTCCAACTTCAGCTCAGGTCGTGATTTTGCAGTTCATGAGTTCCTGGGTTCATGGGTTTGACCCCTGTGTGGGGCCCTGAGATGATAGCTCAGAGTCTGGAGTCTGCTTCAGATTCTCAGAGTCTCTGCTTCAGATTCTGTCTTCCTCTTTCTTTCTGCTCCCCCCTGCTTCTGCGCATGCTCACTCTCTCTTTCAAAAATAAATAAACATTAAGAAAATAAAGGTAGAAATGACTACTAGTACTTACTAAGAAATTTGAGTGAGGAACTGGGGATATATATGAGAAGATGAGAAAAATTAATTTTATTTTTTTTATAATTTTTTATAGTTTATTTTTGAGACATAGAGAGACAGAGCACGAGCGGGGGAGGGGCAGAGAGAGAGGGAGACACAGAATCTGAAACAGGCTCCAGGCTCTGAGCTGTCAGCACAGAGCCCGATGCGGGGCTTGAACCCACGAACTGTGACATCATGATCTGAGCCGAAGTCAGACACTTAACTGACTGAGCCACCCAGGCGCCCCAAATTAGTTTTATTCTTAAGGATGTCCAGTGAAAGACAAGTATTTATCTGTTGCTTTTTCCTTTTTACATGCACTCGGACCTATGCAGCATTGTGCTTATATGTCAGTGTGCCTGTTTTTAATATAAGTGGTATTATACTGTACAGGGTTCATTCAACAGTACTTGTTGGAGTTCTGTCTCGCTATTACATTTGTATAAAAGTCATTGTAACAGCCACATGACGTTCTATAGTATTAATATGCCAGAAGTAAACTCTAGTGGTCAAACTGCCCTCTACAATTCCTATTCCCCAAGCCCTTTGTTTTCTAATTGTGGCTTCCTTACCTCAGTAAATTGTGTTAATCTAAATAAAGAGGTAAGCTGAGGTAAGCTCACATGACTACAAATTGAACTTATTTGGGATTAGCAGAGGAACTGCCATTCAGGAAACCTATGCTGTAGCAAGCTACAAGTGTGTCTTTTGAGGGCCTGGGTTGGGCAGCGTTTATGCACAAGGAGGCTATCTGGCCAGAGTCCAAGCAGTTAAGTTTGTTGGCTTTGAAGATGGGTGAGAGGAGATTCTTTCTTTCTTTTTTGGGTTTATTTTTCTATTTTGAGAGAGAGCAGGAGAGAGAGAGCATTAGCAGGGGACAGTTAGAGTGAGAGGGAGAGAGAATCCGAAGCAGGATCTGAGCTGTTAGCACAGAGCCCCATGTGGGGCTTGATGTGGGCTTGAACTTATGAACCGTGAGATCATGGCCTGAGCTGAAATTAGGAGTCAGACGTTTCACCCACTGAGACACCCAGGTGCCCCTGAGAACAGATTCTTACTGCATGTTCATTGGTCAGGAGATAAGTCTTGGTCTTCTATAAATCATGCATTTACAGAAAATCGTTCTCAATTCTTAAGTTCTATTCTTCTGAGGATGCATGCATGAGATTCTCCATTTCATATCCTCTGGTTCCATTTAATTTAATTTTTTTTGTTTTTATTAAGTAAACGCTGTCCCCAACGTGGGGTTCAAACTTACAATCCCGAGATCAGGAGTGGCATGCTCTACCAACTGAGCCAGCCAGGCGCCCCACTCCAGTTTCATTTTAAATTAAAATCCTTTCACAGTCGCAAACACTTCATAAACCAAAACTTTGCCTTTTGTTTTCTTGGTATTCCCTTTGTAAAAGGGCTCTGCACATAGGAACTTACTGAATGCTCACAACATGTTATGAAGAGCCAACAAGACTCCTGAATCCTTTGCCCTTGAAACGTCCCTGCCTGGTGTTCATAACACACTTTGAATAGGCCTTGAAACTGTGGGCCTTCAGCCTAAGGCAGTATGTCATCTGGGTGCTCTGAGCAGGGAAATAATGAAAAATAATGTTCAGTTGATGTCAGAAGCCATTCACCATTCAGACAGTGATGGTTTTCAGGCTGGATGGAAATGAATTTGTTTTCTTGTGCTTCAAAACATCCCAGAAATAGCCTGCCTCCTGAATTCTGGAGCTGGCTGGGGAGGGGGAGGGCCGGGGGGGGGGAGGGACAGGTGATGGGTGAGTTATAGTAAAGTTATATTAAAGCTAGGGTACTCCTCCAACCTCTCAAACATACGGAAAAGTTGAAAGAACTGCACTGTGATCATTCCTATCTTCACTGACTAGATTCACTCATTAACATTTCACTGACTTGTTTCATTACCTAATCTGTTCATCTGCCTATTCATCCCTTCACAGATACATCAATTCATCTTAATTTTAATATTCTTTTTTTTTTTTAATTTTTTAATGTTTTATTTATTTCTAGGAGAGAGAGACAGGGTGAGCAGGGGAGGGTCAGAGAGAAAGGGAGTCACAGACTGAAACAGGCTCCAGGCTCTGAGCTGGCAGTCAGCACAGAGCCCGACGCGGCTCGAACCCACGAACCGCGAGATCATGACCTAAGCGAAAGTCGGACGCTTAACCGACTAAGCCACCCAGGCGCCCCTTAATTTTAATATTCTTATTAGAGAGAGATGGCATGAGCAGGGAGAGGGGCAGAGGGAAAGAGAATCTTTTTTAAAAATGTTTTTACCTTTAGGGGCGCTGGGTGGCTTAGTCGGTTAAGCGTCCACTTTCGCTTAGGTCATGATCTCGCGGTTCGTGGGTTCGAGCCCCGGTCGGGCTCTGTGCTGACTGCCAGCTCGGAGCCTGGAGCCTGTTTTAGTCTGTGACTCCCTCTGACCCTCCCCTGCTCATGCTGTCTCTCTCTCTCTCTCCTAGAAATAAATAAAAACATTAAAAAAATGTTTTTACTTTTAAATTTATTATTTATTATTTTTTAAATGTTTGTTGATTTTTGAGACGGGGGTAGGGGTAGAGAGAGAGGGAGGGAGATAGAGAATCCCAAGCAGGCTCTGCAGTGTCAGCGCAGAGCCCAACGCGGGGCTCCAACTTTGGAACTGTGAAATCATCACCTGAGCCAAAATCAAGTCAGACACTTAACCGATGAAGCCGCCCAGGCACCCCTCATTTTATTATTATTATTTTTTTAATATTTTTATTTATTTCTAGGAGACAGAGAGAGACAGCGTGAGCAGGGGAGGGTCAGAGAGAGAGGGAGTCACAGACTGAAACAGGCTCCAGGCTCTGAGCTGGCAGTCAGCACAGAGCCCGACGCGGGGCTCGAACCCACGAACCGCGAGATCATGACCTAAGCGAAAGTCGGACGCTTAACCGACTCAGCCACCCAGGCGCCCCCCCTCATCTTATTTTTTGATGCATCTCAACTCAAGCTGCAGATATCATGACGCTGCACCCCTAAACTTTCAGCATGAGCATCATTAACTAGAGTTTAATATTTATAACTTTAAAAAAATATTTGAGGGAAATCTTTGTCCGGTAAAATGAGCAAATCTCAAGTGGAGCATCCCAGTTTGACAGGCGCTTACAAGCGGAACCCAAAGCTCCATCCATATCTGCCCACATCGTGATATTAAACTTCCATCAGAGGTTCGCAGCCTTTAAGATTCCTGTCCTGCTGTGGTGAGAACGGCAACTAATCAGTGAAACTTCAGTAGAGCCAGGAGGGAGGAGAGAGGTAAAAAGAAGCACACAGAGCCTGCAAGGGACTGTCCTGATGGAACCTGGCTGGAGTCTGCCATGTTCCCCCTAAGGCTGCACTCAGGTTGGGAGAGGCTATTTCCTTTTGTGTTGTCGAATGCCGCTGTTTAGATATACAAACTTTTTATTTTCCATTTTAACACGTCCCTTTAAAAGTCAAAAGAACACAGGTAGGGGCGCCTGGGTGGCTTAGTCGGTTAAGCGTCCGACTTTCGCTTGGGTCATGATCTCGCGGTTGTGGGTTCGAGCCCCGCGTCGGGCCCTCTGTGCTGACTGCCAGCTCAGAGCCTGGAGCCTGTTTCAGTCTGTGACTCCCTCTCTGACCCTCCCCTGCTCACGCTGTCTCTCTCTCTCTCCTAGAAATAAATAAAACATAAAAAAAAAAAAAAAACAGGATAAAAAAAAAACAAAAACACAGGTAATCCGGGAAAAGAATAGAGAAAATTAACTGGGAAAAAACGGGATGGCAAGGGGAATGTTTCCAGAGAAAAGCACATTCCTTAAGGCATCTCTGGCTGAGAGCTACATGGTATGCAAAGAATTTAATAATACGCACATTATGACCCATATTACATAAAAATTATGACTCATATTACGAAAGCACCGCACTTGTGAAGGGTCCTGAGAAAACAGCGTTGGGTTTTCAAAACTGTTTCAGAAAGGCCGATTGAGGTTGCACAACTTTCAAATGAAAAACCGGAATGTGCACACCACCCTCATTGTCATCGGCAATGAAAACGAGAGTTTTCAACAATAGTTGAAAACGCTGAGTCGAGTTTTTTTTTAATTATTGCTTTTAAGTGTAAGGCCAAAATCAACAGTCATTCTTTGGGATGCCGCTTACATTTTTTTCATGGCTAGTATGAATGCTAGTGACACCAATTTTGAACACTATGGAACATTATACAAAGAAAATAATGAGGTTATAATCCCATCGATGCAGAGTTGAGCCCTATTAAGAAACTTTTTGTCCTCAAACTTTTCCCACTGCGAATAGTTTTCATTTTGATAGTGCTTTTAGACAACCGTTCTTTTTAACAACCAGCGCTTTTTAAACAAAAATTACAGAAAATACTGATTCTTTTTTTTTTTTTTTTGCTCTGGCAGATGGGATCCAGGAATTGCGGTAGGAGGAAAGCGTTCTTAATGTAAAAAAAAGTTGACAGAAAACTATTTAAGAAGAGAAATAGAAAACATCACGCCTTTATTTTGGCGAATTAGTAACAAAGAAAAGGATTAGCTTGGACGGGTTCTTCTCAAAAATATTTTTTTTTCCCCTCTGGCTCCCGCTAGGGTGGAGGAAGTTGCCTCCGTTCCGAGAGTGTGGAAGAGATTGGAAAAACAAATGACCCTGAGGCTCTGCCTCGTTGGGGAGAGAGGGGGTCGGCCGGGGGGGGGCGGGTCGAGGGGTGTTGCCGAGACGGAGGCGGCCAGCAGGTGCCTGGGCTCCAGCCCCCTACCCCCACCCTCTCCCTCATCCTCACCCCGAGCTTGGCCTCGCCCCCTGGCGGGCGAGCGCTGGGTGCCGAGGAGCGGGGGCGGGGGGCGCAAACCCCGCGGGCAGCGGGGAAGAGGCCGCGGGGGGCGGCCGGGGCCCGACAGGCACCGAGAGGTTGGCACCCGTCGGCACGCACCCTCAGTCCGCAGCCCCAGGAACATGTCCGCGGCCGGCGCGCGGAGCGGAGCCCCGGGGAGGAGAACCGGGGGAGGGCGTGTGCGGCGGCGGCGGCGGCGGAGCCGCTAGTCCCCTCCCTCCTGGGAGCAGCTGCCGTTGCCGCCGCCGCCACATCAGCGCGCGGGCCGCGGCCGGAGCAAGCCCGGCGAGCGGCGCGCGCGGGGGAGGGCGGGGGCGGGGAGGGGGGTGGGCGGAGGGGCGGGAGGGCGTGGGGGGAGGGTCTCGCTCTCCCGGCGACCAGAGCCCGAGAGGGAGACCCTGGCGGCGGCGGCGGCGGCGGCGGCGCCTGACACTCGGCGCCTCCTGCCGTGCTCCGGGGCGGCATGTCCGAGGCTGGCGGGGCCGGGCCGGGCGGCGGCGGGGCAGGAGCCGGGGCAGGGGCCGGGCTCGGGGCGCTGCCCCTGCAGCCCCCCGCGCCGCCGCGCGCCGCCGCAGGGCTCTCGTGCGCCGCCGCCGCCGGGGGCTCGGGCGCCTGCGGACCGGCGACGGCAGTGGCGGCGGCGGGCACGGCCGAAGGACCGGGAGGCGGCGGCTCGGCCCGTATCGCCGTGAAGAAGGCGCAACTGCGCTCGGCTCCGCGGGCCAAGAAACTGGAGAAACTCGGAGTGTACTCCGCCTGCAAGGTAAACTCTCTCGCCGCTCCCGGGCCGCCGAATGGGGGCTGGGGCCCAGCCCGCGGGACCCTCGCCCCCTCCCCCTCTCGCCCCCGTCTCCCGCCTCCCGCCTGGGGCCGCTGCACCGCGGAAGTGCTGCTGTCGCCCGCGCCCAATTAGCTTCTTCTCGGACAAGAGTCCTGTTGGCTTGGACGGAGGGGATCGCCGAGACCCGCAGCCTTTCATTCTTCCCCCTTGGAAGGAGTTGCCTCTGCGTCTGCGCTCCTGGGCTGCCCTGGGGCTTTGTTGCTCTGTAGGAGCCCGCCAGAGGCACCTTCCAGAGAGCCGAGCAGCGCTTACTAAGTGGCGAGCGCCCCAGGGCCAGGGAAACATCGACTGGAGGGCACGAGAGCCCCCTCTTTTCCCGTCCTCTCGCCGTGCCCCATTGGGAGGAGCTGGGTGGAAGGAGTGAGAGTGAATTAGGCTCCAGGACTCCGGCGCTTTGGGAGATGGAAGGGGCGGAACGCGCCGGATGGTAATGTGGGCACAGCCCGAGGCGGGGGTCCGGGAGCTCCCAGCGCCCTAGGCGGAGGGCGGGGGCGCTGCTGCGCGCCGTGACAGCCCCGTCATTATTGTATTATTACTTGTTTAGTTAGAACGCTGTCCCAGCTGCTCGAGGTGTAAACAGGATTTGGCAAGGTGACAGCCCAGCGCAGCGGGCACGACTGCTCAGTTTGAGGACTGCGTTTCTTGCCTTCCCCTCTCCATCCCAGCTCTCGGCACCCCGTTGCCCCTCAGCTGCAGATCCAGATGTGGGCGCCGTGCTCCCGGGGTGGGAGGATTGCCCGAGGCCGCGGGGCAGGCTGGCCCTGCGCTGTCAGCAGCGGCTTTGTTTTGACAGGGTGACAGCTGAGGGGGGCGGGGACTTGGCCTTGTCAGCTCCTGCGGCCTGTGGCCGAGGCGGGGAAGAGACACAGTCACACACCTCCCGTGTATATCTCCCGCCTACTGCAAACAGGGTCAAGTTCCCAGATTCCAGATTCCCACAACCAGGCTGCAGGGGCCACTTCTGAATTTCGATGTAAAGATTATTAATCCTGCTGGAACCTCTCTGCGCTGCGATGCTGTTCTTAGTATTTACTGGAGCTTCTCAACCGCAGTGGAATGTCTCTGCTTGCCCCCTTTTACCACACCATCTCACATCCTCATGTGTATGTTGAATGCCTACTGTGTACCCCGGGTTGGTTTAATAAATATTCGTTGAATGAATGTAGGATGTAGCCTAGTGCTTCTCAAACTTCGAGGTGCATAGGAGTCACCTGGGGAGCGGTTATAATGCGAATTCTGAATCAGTAGATCTGGGGTAGGGTTGAGATTCTGCGATTCTAACAGACTTTCAGATGATGTGATGCTGGTCCAGTGACCACACTCCAAGTAGCAAGGCCCTAATTCAAACCTGGGCAATTTATTATGAATCACTTTTGGATTCAGTCAAGAAATCAAACTGTCGTCCTCTGAGGTCAATACATGGTTGGTATTTTAGAAAGGACTGTAGAAAAGATAGAGGGGAGTGTGCTTCTAAGAAAGGTAGAGGTAACCAGGAGGTGGTTACAAAGGGCCTTGGACGAAGGGAGAACTGTGCCCGGAATGGAAAACAAGGTCAGTTACTTGGTGGACTTGACGTTCTGCAGCCAGTGTGGGTTCATGTGGTAATTGTCAGTTCAGTGATTCTGTCCTGGCTTTTTACTGTGTTCCCTTCATGAACACCGCCTCTCCCTGCTGCCTGCTTTCCCCTTCATACCTGAGAACTTCCTAGAAGTTTTGGTCCCCAAAGCATGAGCATAGGTTATGTTCCCTGCATGGATCTTTTTGATCCTTTCAGACTTCTGAGGGTGAGATGTAGCACCTTTTCTAAAGTTTGTGATTTGAGTGTTTCATGTTCTAATTCACAACTAAACTTTTAGGAAGGGAAAGCTTCTCATCAAAGGCCTCTCTCTGCTCCTGCAAGACTCTGGAAGTGTCTGTTTTTATCTGCCCATTCATTCGATGAATATTTAGAGGGGTCCCAGCTAGATGTCAGGCTTTGTTATAGATGCTGGGGCTACGGTACCCAGAATATGTCCTTCTGGAGCTGCAGAGAGAGTGTGTGTGCGTGCACTTGCACGTGCATGCATGCGTTGGAGGCCTGGGGAGGTGTGCAGCGAACCATTCACAATGAAGTTTAAAAAAAAAAACCCGCTTTCTTAGTTTTTTTTGTTGGAACTCCGAGGAGGACAGTTCATGGGCTGGAGCATGGGTGGGATAGGAATGGCTTCCTGGAGGAAGTGTCAGTGGGTGCTAAGGACTCTTGGCAGCGCAGGGTGGGGTGAAACTTCTTGAAGAGGAGAAACTGAAAGCGCTTGTGAAAGCTTGGAGCTGGGCCAACGGGAGCTAGCGCTGCATTGGCTGAGGCCACCAGGTTGGGGGGCATTGTGTGTGGCCCCAGGAATCAGCAGTCCAGGAATCTTAACCTGGGGAGTGACATTCTTTCAGTTTTACCTTTTTTTTTTTTTTCCTAAACTGTGTTTGGTTGGGTGTGAGGGGAGTGTGGGAGAGCAGATCTGTGGTTCTTTGTCAGCTTGTCTGTATCCTCATATAAGAAAGCCCCAAAAGGATTCCTCTCTACCTTTTGTCACTGACAGGCCCCTTGGCAAGTGGGAGGGAGTAGAGAGGTGAGAGAAGGAGGGACCTGGAAGAGCACGAGTAGTTTACTGGGGGCTGTTAAAAGAAAACCAGGTCCCAGACCTGATAAAAGATCTGGCCTTTAAACTTCACAAACGGAACAGGAGGAGGAGGGAGCTAGTTCACAGCCCGGGTGGTATGCCACACCCTGGAGAGAAGAAAAAAGAAGAAACAAACAAACTTGTTTTGCAGGATCCAGGGTAGAGTTCTTTGAACCGGGTTCTGGCAAAGGTTGCTTCAGAGAATCTCTTTGCTCCAGTGTGATACAGGAGTGTGATCATTAAAAATGTAGATCTGACCACATTATTTATATCTCTTCTTGGGACCTTTAATGTCTGTTTGCTGGGATCCACAAAGCCCGCACAGGGCCTGACCACTGCTATGTCTGGCTCCTTTTCAGGGCCTTGCGCCCATGGTTCCCTTCTACCCCGGGGCCTTTGTACACACTGTTTACTGGGACTGAAAGCTCTTCTGGACTCACTTTCAAATTAACTCCCAACTTTTCTTGCAAATCTCCCATTCCTTCCATTTCTTTTACCCCTTGGCCAGCCTTCCCATTATAAGTTGTTTGGAACCCCCTTGTGTGTACTTTTCCTTTCTAGTGCTTTTATCACAATATTTAATTGTGTGATTATTTGATATGTGTTTGTCTCTAAATAGATTCTAAGTGATGTGGTTACTGATTGGATGAATGAATTAGGGAAGAGAAAACAGAGGAAATGATTAGCTCTTACGGATGGCAGTAGTGAGATTTTAGCCTTACTGCTTCTTGACAGTGGGTAGAGAGGATTCTTTTACATAGGACATTTCTAGGTATCTCACAAGTGTTCACAGGACTGAATTTTTAGTGTTATAAAAGAAACTTAAGTAAATGTATGAGTAGCCCAAATGTAAATCTTAAGTTTAAGTATGATTTATCTACTAAACTAAACAAAACAAAACAAAAAACCCCACTGACTCCTCCTAATGAAATAGGCCACTTATACAGGAGAGGACGCAGTATAGTGGCCAAGAGCCTGTGCTTGTGAGCTCAGACAAATTGGAGTTCAGATTTCAGGGTATCCAGCTGTGTGACCTTGGGCAAGCCTCTACTTCCTTGTCTGTAGAGTAGGAATAATAATACCACCTCCTTGCATCCTTTAGGATTTAAAGTGGGCTACTATGTCTGAGGCATTCAGATGGGTGTCTGGTCCTGGTAAGCCCCTCCTACAGCTCAGACTGGGGACACACTTAATGCAGATGTCAGTTAAGAACATGGGACTTAGACAATTTCCAATCTCAGCACTGCCTCATGTGTGATCCTGGCCATAAGCCATTTAGTTTTTCTCTGAGCCTTGATTACTTCAGAGTTCTAGAACCTGAAAGTGTCGGATTAATGCTAATAGGGAATGGCTGCGTTGTCTGTCAGAGCCAGTGGCCACAAAGCGTTTATGGAGAACCCAGTTGCTTTAATTTCTGGGCTGACTGCCATCCTTGGAGGGTGACACGGGCTATAAAATTAGGCTTCATTTTAAGAAATAATGGTTTTAATCTAAAAGAAACGCTGACTGTGGAATGTGCAGAGGGCAGAGGCAGAGAAAAACTGTCCTGTGTTGGCCAGGAGCTGGTGGATGGGGCTCTACAACGAGCCCTGAAGTTGGGGGAGAGCCCCCGACACTGTTCTGTCTGTCAGTCACTCCACCAGAGAGCAAATTTCTTTTTCAACTGCAACATCTAGAGCAGTGGCTCTTAACCGAGGAGCTATTTTGCCCTCCCAGGGGATATTTGGCGATGCCTGGAGATGTTTTTGGTCATTGTTACTTTGAAGGAGGAAGTGCTACTGGTAACTAACTAGTGAGCAGAGGCCCGGGATGTTACTAAGCACCCCGCTCTGCACAGGACAGACCCGCGCTACAAGTATCTGGCCCCAAATGACAGTAGTGCCAAAGCTGAGAAGCTTCCGTTTTAGAGGAAAAGTATGTTGACCCGTAACAAACAGCGTGAATACATTTGCAGCCTAGGAGACAGTAATGCTTTTAAGGTTAATTTGGAAACCTGAAAAACCTCACTCTGTGAATCATGGGGCGTATTTCTAAGTGGCTTTATTGAACTATAATTTATAGATCACCAAACTCACGAGATGTAAGTGGGCAGCCAGATGCTTTGGAGTAAAGTTATATAGCTGTGTATCCATCACTATAGTTCAGTGTTACAAGTCTTCCATCTCCCTGAAAAGTTTCTTTCCCTGGGCACCTTTTTAAGGTGATATTTTGTGTTAATTCACAGTTGGCAAACAAGAACCAAATTAGAAATATCCTTTTGGAGATTCATCGGATAAGTAGAGTTATGATAGCATAATTGTAGATAAAAATGTCTTTAAAAGATCAGTCTTTGGCCACATACATTATAGCACACGATTATTTAATATGCAGTATCGTGGAGCTAGGCACACACATAGGAAAATATTTCAATTGGCAGACATGATATAAAAGCTCTAGAGAAAGATGACCAAATTTAATTGTTTCCTCGTAAACTTTCAGGGAAGATGGAAATTCAAGCCTGCAAAGCCTTCAGATTGCAATTTGCAGTTTTATGTAACTCAGAAAGTGGTTGATGGGGCAAAAGAGAACGTTTTGTTTTAGGAAGCATGTGCTTACAAATAGCATTTTGTGATGCAGCGCTGGTGTATTGCTTTTCGTTCGTTTGTTTGCTTTTAAACTGCTGAGCAGATTTAAACTTGGCCACATTGCGGGGGGGATTTAATTCTGTTTCGGTCAGGTACATCCACAGGTCTAACCCGTTGTCGGGAAAGTCCAGGGTGAAACACAACTTCATGTGCGGTACCACCTCGGGACACTCAGAACATCTGCTTCTCAGATGAAAGATTTGGATCCTCTGTGCAGGGCCAATAAAACTTGGATTTCCAAGGCTCAGTGACCTCTGATTTAGTTCGTTTGTCTCTCCAGAGGAGGAAGGTAGTTATTTAGGAACAGTTGTCAGTGGTTTCTTACTCCTAATGGGTTCCTGCTGCTAATCGGATTCAAACACAAAGGCACCTGTGGCAAAGTGGTAGTAGGCCCGCTTGCTACTTTACGTGGCTGCGTGAATGGCTGCGAGGAGAAAACTCCGGAGAATCCTCTTCCGTCACCCTCCATGCTGGGCACAATTGGGCAGCCACTGAAGTGCCTTGTGGTGTTGTTGTTTTTTTTATTTTTTTTTCATGTCTTTATTTTATTTTGAGAGACAGAGACAGAGAGCAAGCAGGGGAGGGGCAGAGGGAGACACAGAATCTAAAGCAGGCTCCAGGCTGCTGTCTGCACTCTGAGCTGTCAGCACAGAGCCCGATGTGGGGCTTGAACCCATGGACTGCGAGATCATGACCTGAGCCAAAGTCGGACGCCCAAACCGACTGAGCCACCCAGGCGCCCCTGAAGTGCCTTGTGTTTTATAGTTTCCTTATTGGCGAAGTGGGAGTCGAGGTGGCACCTTATCGATGCACTATGAAATTGACATGGTTTAGCATATGTGAAAGTTATTGGAAGATAGGCATCCCACCTACGTCTATTTTATTTCATTTCTGGAAACTTGCCATTGGCATCAGCAGTTGTGTTGATAGTGTTTTGCCCAAGTGTTATGCCTCGTGTCATTTGATTCTTCTACCTGGGGCAAGAGGAAGGTAAGGAAGGTCATTTTACTAGCGGAGCACTGAGACCCAAAGAGGTTAAGCAACTTCCTCAAGCAGCAGCGGTTGCTCAGGGAAGAGCAGGCCCAAGTCGATTTTCTTTCCAGCGCGGGATTTTGCATCCTCTTTCCTGCCTTGACTTTCTCGTGGGGTGGAGGGGATGGTGTTCTGAATCTCAGTGGTCTACAGAGAGGATTTTGTTTCAGGCGTTTGATTGCTCGATTGCTCTCGTTTGACATTTATTGTTACTCCTATTGAGAGGTGTGTTCAAAGGCTTTTCTAGTTCAATGAAACTGTGCAGGGCATAAAACAAACAAAATAAGTGTTCTTTATTACTGGCCTAGGGCATGCCCTTGATTGTTTTAAAGCTGACAATCAAGAATGGTCACTGTGCTAGCCTATTACAATTCCTTGTTGAAGGAAGATGAAAGTGATACCTACTCAGGCTGTGGAAGGTGCCAGATGTGTCAGAGAGGTAAAGAATTGACTGTCCTGGACGTCTAGAAGTCCCCAAATAGCTCTACAGAAGACTGTACGCACAGCAGTGTTTCAGTACAATTCAGAGCAAAGCCTTTTTTTTAACTTTTATTATGAGACAGTAAAGTGCTCATATCATGAGCATATAGCTTGATGAATTTGTACGGAGGCACACAGCCATGTAGCTGCCGCCCAGATAAAGCCAGAGAGTGTTGCCAACACCTCTGAGGGCCCCCTGGTACCTCCTTCCCGCCTCTGGTAACCCTTATTCTGACTTCTGTTACTAGAGATTATTTTTGCTTTTCTTAAACTTGACATAAATGGAATCATGTGGTATGAATTCTTTTGCATCTGGCTTTTGTCACTCACATGATGTCTGGGGGCTGCATCCATGTTGTTGCATATGGGAGTAGTTTGTAAAGATGTTTTTATTTGTTGTTATTATTATTATTTATGTTTACTTATTTATCTTGAGAGAGGGGAGGAGGGGCAGAGAGAGAATCCCAAGCAGGCTCTGCACCATCAGCTCAGAGCCTGACGTGAGGCTCAAACCCCCAAACCATGATATCATGACCTGAGCTAAAATCAGGAGTCGGATACTTACCTGAGCCATCCAGGTGCACCAAGACACATTTTTTTTTTTTAATGCTTTATTTATTTCTAGGAGATAGAGAGAGAGACAGCGTGAGCAGGGGAGGGCCAGAGAGAGAGGGAGTCACAGACTGAAACAGGCTCCAGGCTCTGAGCTGGCAGTCAGCACAGAGCCCGACGCGGGGCTCGAACCCACGAACCGCGAGTTCATGACCTAAGCGAAAGTCGGACGCTTAACCGACTAAGCCACCCAGGCGCCCCAAGACACATGTTTTTAAGCTAAAAATAATTTTAAAAATTGTCAGCCATTTTCAGGATGGAAGTCGTTGGATATGCACAACTTCATAAAATGAATTTAAATTAAATCTCTGAAAGAAAAGATGGGAATTTGATATTCCAGAATTTAGCCTATGTGAAAGTTCTTGGAATATAGGGAAGAACGCCTGTGGGCAGAAACGGAGACAAGAAACCAAGGAGGGGGCGCCTGGGTGGCTCAGGTAGTTAAGCATTGACTCTTGACTTCAGCTCAGGTCACAGTCTCACAGTTTATGGGATCCAGGCCTGCATTAAGCTCTGTATTGACAGTGCCGTCAGAGCCTGCTTAGGATTCTCTCTCTCTTTTCTCTCTGCTGCCCTCCCTCTTGCACGCATGCTCTTTCTCTCTCTCTCTCAAAATGAATAAATAAAACTTAAAAAAAAATACCTAGGAAGGCTGTAGATAAGCATTGGGGTGGAGGAGGAGCAGAATGCGGGGGGCCTGTGATGTCACAGCTGGTGGAATGGCCAGCCTGCATCGTTCCTTCTCCTCTGGAATCTGTAGTGGTGAGTCCTTACTGGTAAATATCCAGGGGCAGTCTTGCTGTCATCCATCCCTGGATCTGGAAGATGTCTAGAGTTATATGTTGTATCCTGCAAGCCATGCAGAAGCATGTCCGGAGCTGTGGCAGGGCTTCTAGAAGGCTGGCCAGAACCCAGCACGTAAAGCTCTAGTAGGCAGTGACACCTCTGTTGTGTTATTGGCCAAGGGGATGGAACTGCAGGAAAGAGATCATTTTCCTTCATATGGGAAGTGTGTGCTGAGACCACTAAAGGCCGGCTTCTCTCCAGGAGTGTAGTAAGGAACACCTATTACTTGATATAGCTCCACACGGTTTTGGCATAGCACCTCATCCTTGAAAACTCATATGAAACATGTAAGCTTCTTATTTCATGGAATCATATGGACTGTCCACTTATGAAGTAATGTTTTCTGTAACTGATGTAGTTAACACAACAGGGTTTTTTACTATTTTGCTTGTGTGCACATGCACATGGGGGGGTTGTTTATTTTACATTTATTTCCAAGGGCTGCCTTAGATTTGTGCTTAGGTAGCTCCTATCTAAATTCCTTATGACAATTCATCACTTTTCATCACAATTGAAATAGAATTGAATATTTCTAATATTGAATTGCTTTCCTCTCTGGCATTTAATTATGCATGCTGATTCCCCCTGCATTGCACACCTTTCTTCTCCAGGTATTGGTATGGCTTGTTGTCAAACCTCATTCTGGTCTGTTTTCAAATGCCAGCTTCTCAGAGAAGCCTTCCTGACTGACCCCCCCCCCCGCCAAATATAGCAGCACCCCATCACTCTATAAGGTTACCTATTTTGCTTTCCTTTTCTACAGTTTTCAACACATGGATATATAATAGTATTGTTTCCTTTGTGACAATAGACGTTTCATGAAGCTGGGACTTTGGTTCACTTTGTATTCCTGGTCCACTGACTATGGCTTGCACATAGCAGGTACTTAATACATATTTGTCAGATACCTTGGTAATTTCTTATTCCCAGTGAATTTCATATTCACAGGCTTTGTGAGATTGGAGGAGGGGAGATTGTGTGTAGGGACAAGGCACTTGAAGCTCAGATGTTTAGTGACTGGCCCAAAGCTGTATGGTTGCTGAGCTGTGGCTGGAACAGCATCTTCTGACTCTGTAGCTAAGTGTGGGTCCCGGTGAGCTCACAGCAGACCTGATGACTTGCAGTACTTGTCAGATGGTCTGATTTCGGAGACAAGCAAGGAGAGCATGAGCTCCTTCACAGTGGGTGTGAGTTAATCCTTCTCTGTTACTCCTTCTCTGCGAGAATGATGTGAACTTCTTTGACCACCGCTTCCTCTTCTGCAAATTGGAAGTAAATTCTCACAAGCATGTTATATTGTGAGACCAGCGAGTTAAAACCTATGAAGTGAGGGGCACCTCGGTGGCTCAGTTGGTTCAGCGTTTGACTTTGGCTCAGGTCACAATCTCACGGTTTGTGAGTTTGAGCCCTGCATCTGGCTCTGTGCTGACAGCTTAGAGCCTGGAGGCTGCTTCAGATTCTGTGTCTCCCTCTCTCTCTGCCCCTCCCCTGCTCATGCCCTGTCTTTCTCTATATCAAAAAAACAAAAAACAAACAAACCCTATGAAGTGAAGTGTTTTTAATTCTACCATATATTCTAAAAGTCTACACTGTGTTAGTGGACTAGAAAACAAAAATCACCTACAAAGCCATGTTTTCTTTCTTTCTTTCTTTTTAATGTTTATTTATTTTTGAGAAGGGGGAGGGGCAGAAAGAGAGGGAGACACAGAATCTAAAGCAAGCTCCAAGTGCTCAGCACAGAGCCCAACGCGAGACTTGATCCCCCAAACTGAGATCATGACCTGAACCGATGTTAGATGGTTAACTGACTGAGCCACTCAGGTGCCCCCAAAGGCGTGTTTTCTAACTACTGTTTGTATTTTTTGTTGCTTTGCTGCCTACTTAAACTAAAGGCAACAGTAGGCTTTCTTTAATTTGTTCTTCTGTTTGTAGCCAGAAACACAGACACAAGGTTTATTATTTTTTAAATCAGGAGGCACATACATTTATTTTGCATAAAGTGTGAATAACATCTCTCATGATCCGTTTGGAGTGATACATCACCTAACCTTAGGAGGAGGCTTTGAGTAACCCCTTCAGTGACATCAGGGTAGGGCATATGGGGATGCCTCCATTAGTTCTACACCCTCCTAAAAAGTCCCCATCCGTTGCATGCTCTTGGTCTGTGCAGCCCTCGGTGAGGCCTATGTGGTATGCAGGAGATTCCAGAAGTACAGGGATGAGACCTAGTATCACAGTGACTGATGGTGGCAGCTCTAATTTGCATCAGCTCTAGCAAGCCAGTGTTGAAACTGGGTGGCAGAATGCCAAGGAAGTCAAGGTCAGCATACTTTGAAATAGCAAAGTGAGTCATGTAACCCAGGATTTGCACATACCCACAGGATAACCTGACTCACCCCACCTCCAAGGGGACCCGTCCATGGGTATTGTTAGGTGCCTGTGCCCAGGCTCTGTCCTGGTGGGTGGCAAGTGAGAAAAGGAAGTGAAAGCCACAAGGAGCCCCACATCTTGCTGGGGAGGCAGATAGGGAGGGAAAGAAAAATTCAAGCGAATAATCAAGCATGAAGTCAGCGCAGAGAAAAACCATCAGCTGCTGGGGGCAGTTGGAAGTGTGAGGAGAGAGGCTCAGCCTCGGTGGAGGAATGGTATAAAACAGCAGAGACGCAAAAGTGAAGGGAGCAGGACATCAGAGTGTTTTGGAACGTGGACCTAGGCAAGACTGCCTGGGTTTGAATGCTGAAATGCTGCTGCTTTCTCGCCGCGTGAGCGTGGGGAGCTTACTTACCCTTTACACGTCTCAGATTGCATAGCCGAATATGGAGAGTGTGATATTGTCAACTCTATCCATTCATTCAACAAACTGTTATATACTGTGCCAGGCATTGATTTAGATGCTGGGGATACAGTGACAGATGGGTTTTTATTCTTGCAGAGCTTGCTTTCTGGTAGCAGAAGGAGACAGTAAACAAGAAAATAACAGAAAGTGGTAAGTGCCACGCAGAGAATGAAAACAGGGAAGTAAATGAGAGTGCCTGGGGAGTCCTTCGGATATGTGCCCATAAAGGTCTCTCTGTGGATGGGACAAGGACTGGGGCCTGAATGATAACAAGAAGCCAGCCACTGGGGGTGGGGTGTGTGTGTGTGTGTGTTTGTGTGTGTGTGTGTGTGTGTGTGTTGGGGGCTGAGGATGCCAGGTGGGAGGTGCATAGACTCTGTGGGGAGAAATGGTTTGATATGCTCAAGGTTGGCCAGGTGACCTTCATGGGTAGATAGGGGGCAACGGGACAGGTGTAGGAGATGAAGTGGGAGAGGTGGATGGGGTCAGTGGCCAAGTGCTTATAATTTTTACACAGTGAAATGATCTGATTGCCACTTCTTCTTAAAAAAAAATGATATAGCTCCACCCTCCCTCTCTCCCTCCCTTCTTCCTTCCTTCCTTCCTTCCTTCCTTCCTTCCTTCCTTCCTTCCTTCCTTCCGGCACAAGTGAGCAAGGGGCAGAGAGAGAGAAGTAGGCTCACCTGAAACAGGGCTCGAGCTCACCTGAAGCAGGACTGGAACTCACAAACCACGAGATCTTGACCTGAGCCCAAGTCAGATGCTTAACTGACTGAGCCACCCAGGTGCTTCTGATTTCCATTTCTGATAGTTTCAACAAATGCGTATCAAGACCAGAACATTTTAATCATCCTAGAACATTCCCTTCTGCTCCTCGCCATTCAAGTACCTCGCCCTCAGAAGCAACCACTGATCTACTTTGTACCATGATATACTAGTTTTGATGCTCTAGAATTTCATATGCCACATAGGACATAGTGTTCTTCTTTCCCTCAGTGTAGTATTTTTGAGATTCATCCATGTTGCATGCATCAGTGATTAACATCTTTTTATTGCAGAGAGGTATTAATTGCCGTATGGATGAACCAGTTTGTTTATTCATTTACCTGTTAATGGGCATCTGGGCTGTTTCAGATAGATTCAGATAAGATTTCCATTTGAAAGCATCTCCCTTGGCTGCTTTGAGAAAAAGAAAGTGTGCAAGAGGAAGAAAAGAGGGCCATTTGAAGTTGGTGCAGGGTAGGTGATAAGTGGGATGGTGTCTTGCACGTGGAGGGGGTAGGAGTAGATAGTTTGGGGCAATATTATGAATGTAGAGGCAGCAGAACATGGTTTGTTGGGGGATGGTGGTGAGGAAAAGACAGAAATGAACTTGACGCCTGGGTTTTTAGCCTGAGCACTGGAAAGGATGGTGGTTCCATTTACCAGGTGGGGCAAGACTATCAGAGGCAGGTTTGGCGTGGAGGAAAAGAGTCCTTTTTCTGGATGTGTCCAGTCAGGTGTGTCTTTTCGTAGTCAAGTATTGTCTTGATAATGAGGCAATTCCCTTAGCAGTTTGGTTTAGTATCTGGAACATTTTAATTGCTCAAAAAACTGGTAGCTACTATTACGGTTAAAAGCAGAGCTAATAATAACTACTGATCTTAAAGACACCAGCCAAACTGGAGGAAAAGGAAAAACAAGTACACAGAAATAGTGGGAAATAGGATCCTCTCTTTGGGTGAAGAAGAAATCAGTTGATAGAAAGTCTTGAATTTCAGGTAGAAAATTTTGGACTGAATTCATTAAATATAAGTGAGTCTTTGCACTTTACGAAGGAGGAGACCCGAGATATTTTAGAGTGCCAGCGAAAAGCTCTAGGTTTTGGTTTTGGCTCCCTGCTCCTTTGCCAGCTGGGGTAGCTCAGGCAAGCCACACCCCCTCTGTAAGCATTGAATTACTTGTCCTGTGGGGTTATTGGGAGGGGAAAATAAGATGATGTAGGCACAAATTGCCTTGGAAAGTATCAGGCAGAAATGCTTGATGTTGTTAGATGGCGTTTTATGTTATGCCATGTTATGTTATTTTAAGAGAGCATGAGCAGGGAAGGGCAGAGGGAGAGGGAGAGAGAATCTTAAGCAGGCTACACACTCAGCATGGAGCCCGATGCCTGACTCCCATCCCACGATTTTGGGATCATGACCTGAGTCTAAATCAAGTGTTGGACACTCAACCGACTGAGCTACTCAGATGCCCCAGTTAGATGGCATTTTATTTATTTTTGTAAGTTTTTATTTTGAGAGAGAGAATATGCGTGCTCAATTGGGGGAGCGGCAGAGAGAGAATCCCAGGCAGGCTTCGAGTTGTTGTCATAGAGCCCGACTTAGCATTCTCTCTCACAAACCATGAGATCATGACCTGGGATGAAGCTGGATGCTTAACTGGCTGAGCCACCCAGGTGCCCCGAAAGCAGTTTCTTCTAACTGGCTATTAAAACCCTGACCCAGGGCCCTGCCCATGAGAATGGAGAAGGTGCAAATCTGGGAGTGACTTGGAAAGAAGAATCAGAAAGCCTTGGGTGAAGGCACTGAATACAGAGGTCCTAAGGAAAGGCATCACCACTGGAGGGAATAGGCTAGTTGAAGAGCGGTGTTGGGGTTGAGGGGAAGCCTAATGGAAAGCTTACTGGGCAGAGATGCCAGGTGTGGGCAGTCGGGAAGGAGGCTGGACGTTCTGCTTTGCAGGTTTGGCTGGTTATGTGGATTTGGGAGTCCTCAGTCCAGATAATGACGGATACCATGGGAATGTGAGCTGTCCAAGGAGGCAGTGTTTATATATGGCACTGTTTATTTTGCTCACCCCAGCTGACTTGATGCCAGAACAGCAGGCTGAAGAATGAAAAATTCTGTCTGTCAGCTGGTTGTCTGGCCTGCTCCATGTCACCCAGGCAGTTTGATAAGTCTCTCCACTGTATTGAAGACTGAGTTGTCTGCTTTGGCACGTTCAGCGATGAAGTCTGAGATCGGTTCTGTGTGTAGTAAAAGAGGTTCCAGGGGTGCCTGGGTAGCTCAGTCGGTTAAGTGTCTGACTTTTAATCATGGCTCATGTCATGGTCTCGTGGTGGTGAGATCAGGTTCCGCGCCGACAACGTAGAGCCTGCTTGGGATTCTTTTCCTCTCTTTCTCTCTCTGCCCCTCTCCTGCTTACACACACACACACACACACACACACTCTCTCTCTCTCTCTTTCTCTCTCAATAAACAAACCAACCAACAAAAAAAGATTCCAGTGATTGTCTGGGTTTTAGGGTTCTAGGGCACCAGATTCTTGGCCTTGGTGTCATTCAGGACCTCTTGAGCCCCTTCCATGGGTAATGTGTGTTTGGGTTGGTCCTGGAGACATGACTCAGATGTGATGAAGAGTCTGGCTCCTCCCTAGGTAGTTTGGTAGCACTGGAGTCATTTACTACCATTTGAGGTCATGCCTGAGGGTGAGCCTTTGATTCGGGCAGACCTGATGATGTAGCATAAAGAGGGCATGAAGTTCCTGACTGAGCTCCAGACCAGGCAGAGGACTTCTTCCAGATGGTGAAGTCATGGAGGTTTTCTGTTGATGTTGGAGTAATCTTGAGAGCTTGGAAGAGAGTTTGAATACAGTGTTTCTACCTGGGTCATTTCCTCATGGCATGATTTCCATTCTCCTTGTGTGTCCTTGACCACTCTTCAGTATTTGCTTTGAGTCCTTGTGACTTTCCAGACCGAAATGGCACTCTTCGTTAAGGTCTTCTGAGATATTCCCCTGGACCACCACGCTGGGGAGCCTTCCACTCCTGGTTTTTACTTTGAATTGTAGGTCTCTCAGCCCCCACTCCCACTGCCTTCTTTTCACTTGTGCCAAAAGTACCCAGATTTGGGGGGCACCTGGCTGACCCCGTTGGTGGAGCACGGGACTCTGGATCTCGGGGTTGTGAGTTCGAGCCCCACATTGGGTGTAGAGATTACTTAAAAATAAAATCTTAAAGGAGGCACCCCGATTTTTAAAATCCCAGTTTTAAGTCCTAGCTTTATGGTGTGTGCTGGCCTTGCATGTACAACTGTGTGAGCCGGAAGGACTTTCACAGTGCAGAGCGAGAGCCTCTGTCCCCGAAAGGATTACCTAGCCATTTACAGTTTCCCTGGGGTTAAGCTGAAGTTAGCCCCAGGGAAAGAGGAAGGTGTTAATACATCCATCAGACCACTTTCTCCTTTCAAGTCTTTTCTACTATTAAGGGTGGTCCTCACCTGGGACCTTTTTAGATATGCAGGGACCTTTTTGGAAATGCAACATCTTAGGGCCCGCCCTAGGTTTACTGACTCTAAATCTGCATTTTAACAAGATTTCCTGGGTGATTCATGAGCAGATTAAAGTTTGAGAAGCACTGCTCAAATCACAAGAGCATTATGCAGATTGCCTCCAAAGCAGTTCACCACTGGATTTATTGGTATCTCTACTGCTTACAGGAGACTCCAGGTGTTGTTTTCAAACGGGATTCAGAAGGGTTTTTTTTTTTTCATAGTCACACATGCACACCGTTAAGAGGACAGTTCAGGCAGCTCGTGATGGAGGCACATGAAAATGTTAGCCCTCTCACCTGTCCTCCATCCCTGCGTTCAGTCTCTTTCCTTGTCTCCAGATCCAGAAGTGTCAGTCTCCCTTCCTCTACCCGCTGGAGGCTGCACCACATAGTTTATAGCTCAGTTCCAGGAGGGGAACTCGACTCACTGTACAGAATCCATTTAGAATCCTGTTAGGCTCGAATGAAGCTGTGAATGCGCGGGAAAGTTGGATGTCAGCAAGTCAGAGTGTTGAATGAGGGTAACCCAAAAGAAGCACCAGCAATATGGCTTTATTATTAGCAAGTTTTAATTGTTTCAAAGTCTCTATGCATTTTAAAAACAGGACAGCCTACTTAAAGACTTATGCCCATCATTTGCTGTTTCCTTTCTGCTGACAAATTCTGACAGCAGAGGTGTGGTCCCAGAGACAATGAACTTCTTTTGCCTTTTTAGATCAGAGAAGGACAGAGATGGAGGCTCCCGTTTGCTCTGTGTGTGTGTGTGTGTGTGTGTGTGTGTGTGTGTGTGTATTCCAAATGTAGCTTATTAAGCTTCTTTAATTTGTGAGTAGAAAATGTGCTTCAATTTTGGGACACATTTTGTTGAAACACGGCAGAAGACCTGTATTTGAAGTGATAATTGGCTATTAGCAGTTCTTGCCTTTTTAAAAAGTGTCAGTGAGATATAATCAGATGCCCCAAAGTCTCTGGTTTTAAGTGTATAATTCAATGATTTTTAGGAAATTGAGTTTTAGATTTCCATATCCCCAAAAAGATGTGTCTATTTGTAGACAATCCCATTTGCACTCCAGCCTCAGACTATATCTATCTACTTTCCTTCCTCCCTTCCTCCCTTCCTCCCTTCCTTCCCTCCTTCCTTCCTTCCTTCCTTCCTTCCTTCCTTCCTTCCTTCCTTCCTTCCTTCCTTCCGGTGCAGGAACAAGGGTGGGGCAGAGGGAAGGAGAGAATCTTAAACAGGCTTCCTGCTCAGCGCAGAGCCCAACATGGGGCTCAATCTCATGACCTGAGCTGAAATCAAGAGTCAGACTCTTAACCTACTGAGCCACGCAGGTGCCCCAAACTAATCAACTTTCTAGATCTGTAAAGTTACCTTTTATGGACATTCATATAAATAGAATTATATGGTATGTGGCTGGCTTCATATACTTAGCATAATGTTTTTGAGTTTCATTCATGTAGTGTGTGTGTGTGTGTGTGTGTGTGTGTATTGGCATCTCATTCTGTTTCTAATGCCAAATAATATTCCACTGTATGGATATCCCATATTTTGTTTATGTACTCACCAGTTGATGGACATTTGGATTCTTTCTGCTTTGTGGCTAATTAATATGAATAATGTTGTTGTGGACATCTGTGTGCAAATCTTTGTGTGGATACATGTTTTCATTTCTCTTCAGCAGATACTTTGGAATAGGTTTGCTGGGCCATGTGGTAAATTTATGTTTAACTTAAAAATATCTTTTATAAAAGTTGTGGTAAAATGTACATCACATAAAATTTACCATCTATAAAGAATGTTTTTGTGAACTTGGGTGTACAAGTATTTCTTTTAAGTTCCTGCTTTCAATTCTTTAAAATTGCTAGGTCATATGGTAATTCTATTTTTAATATTTTGGGGAATTGTCATACTGTTTTTCATAGTGGCTGCACCAATTTCCCTTTCTACCAACAACACACAAGGGTTCCCGTTTCTCTGCATTCTTACCAACACTTGTTCTGGTCAGTTTTTGATAATAGCCATCCTAGTGAGTATGAGGGGCTATCTTATTCTAGTTTTGATTTGGATTTCCCTGGTGACTAGTGATGTTGAGTATCTTTTCATGGGCTTATTGGCCATTTGTCTTTGGGGAAATGTCTGTTCAGGTCTTTTGCCCTTTTGGGCTGTTTCTTCTTTTGTTGTTGAGTTGTAGGAGTTCTTTATATATGCTGGATATTACCCCTTATCAAGTATTTGGGCAAATATTTTGTTTCATTCTGTGGGTTGCCTTTTCACTCTATTAACTGTTCTTTGATGCACAGAAGTTTTTACTTTTGATTACATCCAATTTTTCTGTTTCTTAAAAATATTTATTTTGAGTGAGGGAACTGGTGAGCAAGTGGGATAGGGGAAGCGAGAGGGAGAGAGAGAATCCCAAGCAGGCTTTTCACTGCCAGCACACAGCCCAACTTGGGGCTTGATCTCATGAATGATGAGATCATGACCTGAGCCAAAATCGAGTCAGACGCTTACTGACTGAGCCACCCAGATTTAAGGTAAGAGTCCAACATCTTCATTCTTTTCCAAGGTAGTCTCCAGTTTTCCCAGCATCACTTGTTGAAAAACTACCCTTTCTCCATTGAATGGTCTTCGCAGAAATCATTTGATCATTTATGTGAGCATTTATTTTTGGGCTCTCTATTCCATTGGTTTATGTTTAACTTTTTAAGAAACTGCCAAACTCTTTCTATAGTAGCTACCATTTTGCATCCCCTCCAACAAGGAAGATTCCCGTTTCTCTACATCCTTGTCGACATTTTGTATTATCTGCTCTTTTGTTTTTTAATTTTTAGAGAGACAGTGTGAGCAGGGAGAGGGGCAGAGGGAGAGAAAGAGAGGTAGAATCTTAAACAGGCTCCATGCCCAGTGTGAAGTCTGATCTGGGGCTTGGATCATGACCTGAGTCAGAATCAAGAGTCGGATGCTCACTGACTGAGCCACTCAGGTGCCCCATATTATTATCTGTTCTTTTTTTATTAAAAAAAAAATGTCTTTAATGTTTTATTTATTTCTGAGAGAGAGACAGAGAGAGAGAGATAGCGAGAGCAGGGGAGGGTCAGAGAGAGAGGAAGATACAGAATCTGAAACAGGCTCCAGGCTCTGAGCTAGCTGTCAGCACAGAGCCCGGCACGGAGCTCGAACCCATGAACCGTGAGGTCATGACCTGAGCTGAAGCCAGATGCTTAAACATCTGAGCCACCCAGGTGCCCCAGTCTGCTCTTTTGATTATAGCCATCCTTGAGGGTATGAAATTGTGTCTCATATGGTTTGGTGTTGACTTTTAAACATTCTGCTTTTACCTGGAGTAAAGTGGAGCCAGGACCACACACAACCACCGGACCAGTTACCTGCCTGAACGTACTCAGCAAGGGCTTCTGCAGGGTAGACTGAAAAAGTTCTGACAAATCTCTTAACATCTTAGAGCCTCAGCTTTTTCTTCTGACTAATGGGGATAATTAATACCTTCCTCATACAGGATAAGATAAGAACAAGTATACAGGTGCTTTTTCTCATTTTAGGTGCTTACTAAATGTTGGATTCACAGTTTTACTCCATAAATTTCCCTTCGGTGTGTTCTTGACATCCCTGCACTGATGTCAGTTTTCCAGCAAATAGGACTTCCCAGTATTGTAAGCATGACTGAATCCTCCTAGTCAGCTTGGCCCTCTTTCTCGTGTGCCCCTGGATGGCATCCAAACGTCTTCACGCCCATCTCACTCATTGACACCCAATGAACTGTGAGCACCCCTGCTCCCTTATCTATCTGTCATCTGAGTCAAGATTGCTTGTTTATCCAGCTTAGCTTCCTTCTTCTCCATCCTGGCCTCTGCATATTACAGTGAAGGCTGTGGCCCTCCCTTGCCATCTAACCCGGGATTCTACTGGGGCAAAACCATCTACATCCTGGGCCTGTGGAAGCAATCCAGTGGCTTTTTCTTCTCCTGTGGTTCTGCCACGTCTACAGAGATGTGCTCTTGGGGGAGATGAAGTCCCCTGGGGAGCTCTGCCCTCCCTGTGCCTGGGTTGCTAGCTGCTGCAGTAATTGGCTTGGCAGCGTGCTCCCTGAAAGGTTGTCCTTCAGATGGTACTTTGTTAAAGCTGCGAGGCCAGTCCCCTCGGGACCTCCTGTAGCTAGCAGCTGTCTTGCCTAATTAAGGAGACATGTGGGAAAGGTATTTTGAAGGAAAACGTCTTATCTGGAAGAACGGTGGCTAGGCCTGCGCATCTGGAAAAGAGATATGAAGGCCAAGCAGAGGGCATGGTAGCAGCAGCTTGGAACATGTGGTGGAGAGTGCGTTGCTGGCAATCAAGGATAATGGCAGTGAGTGTTTTCTTTAGTATGTCCTCTTGAGTAACTTGGGCAAGAAGTCCCACGTGGTCTACACTGTTGTGCACTTAGGTCTCCAAACGTCCCATGGTGCACGTACACGTGTGGGAAGTACTTTGCATATCCTACCAAAAGAGAAAACAGAAAAAGTCCTGAAACAAGCGAGCCAAGTTCAAGGGATTTCCGGATACCTCAAGGGGGTAGAACTTCAACCCCTTAGAACCACTTAGGAAATGTTGCGACTGTTCTGGGCAGAAGCTCTTAGGGTCTGTAGCAAAGACTTGGGTTTTGGGGGTTAGAGCCCTTTGAAACTTGAGTGCAGCAGGCAGTGTCCTGTAGAAATGTAGTATGGGCCACACATGTCACTTGGCACATGTAATCTTCCAGTAGCCACATGTACTGGTTTCCTAGGACTGCCATAACAAATTGTCACCAACAAGGGGGGTTAAGTAACAGAAACTTTCCTTATTTACGGTTTTGGAGGCCAGAGGTCTGAAATCCAGGGGCCAGCAGGGCCATGCTCCCTCCAAAGGCTCTGGAAAGAATCCCTTCTTGCCTCCTGGCCATCCTCGGCGGGCCTTGGTGTATAGGTGCGTCACTCTGGCCTCTGCCCCTGTCTTCCCCTGGCCCGTGTGTCTCCGTGTCTGTGACACAGTGTCCAGATCTCCCTCTCCTTTCTTTTATAAATGCACCAGTTATTGATTTTAGGGCCCAGTCTACATCCAGGATAATTTCATCTCAACATCCTTAAGTAACCATATCTACAAAAAATCATACCTGTTTTCAGATACGGTCCCGTATGGGATTCTAAGTGGACTTGCACCCACTATGCCAAATTAAAAAAAAAAAAAAAAAAAAAGAGCGAGAGAGAAACCAACTATTAAATTTTATTTTAGTATATTATTTAACTTAATATTCTCCAATATCATTATAACATGTAATACCATAAAATAATTCTTCATGAGATATTTTAGTATTCTTCTTTTGAGTTTGACACTAAGTCTTTGAAATCTAGTGTTTATTGAACTCTTAGAATGGATCTCATTATAACATGTAATCAATATAAAATAATTCTTCATGAGATATTTTAACATTCTCTGTGTTTAGCACGAAGTCTTTGAGACCTAGTGTTTATTTTACACTTAGGACGCATTTCAACTTGGACCTACTACCTTTTGGAGACCGGATGCCCACCTGCGGCTGTGTGCACACACTGCCCAGCTCAGCTGCAGTGCTGTGGGGCTGACAGAACTAAAATACTTCTCAGCGTTTTGCTGATGTTTTCTCCCTCCTTTGCTCTCTCTGTCCTTTGATCTTCCGATTCATTTTCAGGGAGTTTTCCATTTACTTGGAAAAAGTCTCAGTTGTTCTGAACAAAAGAAATAAAAGTCTACTTTGTGAAAGCTGCTGGGATCCCAAGACTCAGTGGGGGAAGCACAGTGAGCCAGTTTTGAAAGAAAAGTCCTTTATTCAGTTACATGTTGAAGTGTTTATTGTTGGTACAATTCATTGAGTACTTCTATCACAGGTAGCTTAAGGAAGTGCGGTTAATACTTGGGATGTAACTTTTTTTTTTTTATTAGCAGGGAGAATATGAGACTTTATTATTCCAAATCTCTCTGCCCTGAAATCTTTGACCCATTTTCAGACCCCCATGAACACGGCCATTCCCTGTCATGTTAAGACAGGGAGTGGAACAAACTTTTTTTTCTGGATTGATTCCTCTTAATCTGTTGCAGTAATGAGGTTAGAATTTCTATCTCTAAAAATCTGTATTGTCTTCTCCAAGAATTGCAGGCTTGTTATATTTTGGCTTCAACCTTAGGAAAAAGAAGGAGATTATGTAAGCAACCCCACGGGGAGAAAAGTTTTGGATCCTTGAATTCATAAATGTGGTTTGTGATAAGGATGTGGTTGCTACATTTCTTCCCCCATGACCGATTTCTACTGAGCCTTTGTTACAGTCCTTGGAATTTTTCTAGAATTATGTTTTCCCTTCAGATGAATTCATATTAAAGAAAATTAGCTAGCAACCCATGAATATGAATACCATAGAGGGAAATCTAAAGTACAGTGTGGGGGCTCCTGGGTGGCTCAGTTGGTTAAGCATCTGACTCTTGATCTCACCTCAGGTCATGATCTCAGGGTTTGTGAGATTGAGCCTGACATTAGGCTCTGCACTGACAGCTCTAAGCCAGCTTGGGATTCTCTCTCTCTCTGCCCCTCCCCTGCTTGCTTGCTTTCTCTGTCTCTCTCTCTCAAAACAAATAAACTTTAAAATAGAAAAAGAATGTTAAAGTACAATATGAATGTCCCTCTCCCTCTCCCACTTCTGTCCCCCCATAAGTATCTGTCTAGTTTGTTTGTATATCTAAATACATATTACATGCTTAAATTGCATATTCATTTATATTCTTATATATATTGGATATATATAAGATCCAAAGATATATTGGATTATGCCTAGTATTGTTCTGTAGTTTGCTTTTTCTCCCTTTTACTAGGACCTAGAGAGGTCCCAAGTCCACACAGTTTGTCATATTGATAAACATGGCATAATGGTCTGTGGTACCAATCTGCATAATTTAATAAATTCTTTTCTTTTTGATCAGGTTTTACCTGACATATTTTTTCTTTTGCTCTAATAAATGGTATGCACATATCATTGAGCACATGTGTATATTTCTGTAGGAAAGCTTCTAAGTAGTGCACTGGGGCCAAAGGGCACCAACAGTCCAATTTGGCTTCTGAAAAGCTGTACAAGTGTCTCTTCCCACACGTGGTATATGAAGGTGTGTGTTTCTTCACATCTTGGTCAACCTTATATATCAATGTCAACTTTTTCTTTCTTTTTGCTAATTTAATTAATATAAGGGAATCTCTCACTGGACTGTTCATTTTTCATTTCTATATTACTAATTATTTTGACCATTTTGTATAGGTTTATTTAACATTAGCATTCATTTTTCTTGGAATCATCTGGCTTTACAAATTTTTCCCTGTCAGATGTGCTTTTTACTTATTGTTTTGTAGATGATCTTTATATATTCTGAATATTAATACTTTGTTATATATGTTATAATTGTTTAGTCTCTCAACTGATCTGGTTTATGGAACTTAAAAATTTGAGGAGGGGGAGCCTGGGTGGCTCAGTCGGTTAAGTGTCCGACTTTGGCTCAGGTCATGATCTCACGGTTCATGGGTTCGAGCTCGGCGTCGGGCTCTGTGCTGACAGCTAGTTCAGAGCCTGCAGTCTGTTTCAGATTCTGTGTTTCCCTCTGTCTCTGACCCTCCCCTGCTCACGCTGTCTCTCTCTCTCTCTCTCTCTCTCTCTCAGAAATAAGTAAAAACATTAAAAAATTTTTTTGAGAATTGATATCTTTACAATATGGATTTACTGTATTATAAATTATAAAATTAATATCTTTACGATCCTCTCATGAGCAATGCATATTTCTTCATTTCAATGCAGAAATTTATCCAATCTTTAGTAGAAAGTTATAGTTTTCTGTATATAGACCTTACTCATCTCCTTGAAGATTTGTTGCTAGGTATTTGATGATTTTTGCTATTAGGATCTTTTTTTTTTTCTATTACATTTTCTTAGTGGTTATTGCTGATATAGAGAAAAGATTCTCGTTTTTATATAGTGATCTTATTCAGTCAATTTACTGATTTCTTTGTAAGTTTTGATAATGTCTAAGAATTACCTACCAATCTTTATAGCTTTTGTTTACTTCACAGCCAGTGTTGAACAGTGGATGTATTGAGGGCTTCCTTGTTATGATTACTTTAATAGGAATAACGTATCTCTTTATTTAGTATACTGTTTGTTTTTGAGTTAAGATAATTTTCTTCTGTGGCAAATTTGCTATTTTTTTTAAATCAGAAATTGAGATAGAATTTTATGAAAAGCTTCTGTGGCATCAGTTGTAATTATTTTTCTTAGTTTGCTCATGTAATTAATTTGTTTGCAATGTTTATCTTTGCATTTTTGTAATAAACTTTGCTTAGTTCTTATTTGCCAGTCAAAATGCATGATTTTAATTGTGAACTGTTGGATTTAATTTACAAATATCTTATTTCCATTCCTTTGTAAAATGTTTTTTGTGAGATTGGGCTAGTGACTTCATCAGTGTGTTTTGCAGTCTGTATTCTGTTTTTGTGCCAGGGTTATTTGGGCTCATAGAATGACATTGAGTGTACATCTTTTTCTAATGCTCTGAAACTCTTCATAATACAAAGGACTAATCTGCTCTTCTGAGCCCAGTATGGTAGCCACTAGCCACAAATGACTGTTGAACACCTGAAATGTGGCTAGTCTGAATTGAAATGTGCTGTCATATATCCCTTGCATTTTGAAGACTTAGCATAAAACACTATGTAAAATGACCTTTTAATAGTGTTTTCGTACTGATTACTTGTTAAAATGGTAATATTTTAGACATATTATTTAAATTTATTTAAATCAAAAAAATTTTTTTTTACTTTTTAAAATGTGACTACTAGAAAATTAAAACTTTCATGTGTGGTTTACATTATATTTACTTTGCATAGTTCTTGAGACTTAACTGGAACTTACCTATAAAACCATCTGATCCTGGGGCCTTTTTTAGATCTTTGACTACCTTTTTGTTTTCTTCTAGGGTTGTTAGAAAACTTCACTACTTATTAAATCAGGTTTGATAATTTATATTTTCCTAGGATGGCATTTGTGGTATAAACTTCTACAGAGTACTTATTTATAATTGTAAAATAAATCGGGTAGTTTTATTTCCTTTCGCATTGTCCTTTTTTTCTGCCTTCATTAGAATTGTCAAGAGTTTGTTTACTTTAATGTCTTTTTTTAAAAAATCAACCGTTTTGGAGCATCTGGGTGGCTCAGTTGGTTAAGTGCCCGACTCAGGTCACAGTCTTATGGTTCATCAGTTTGAGCCCTGCATTGAACTCTGTGCTGACGGCTCAGAACCTGGAGCCTGCTTCAGATTCTTTTTCCCTCTCTCTCTGCTCCTCCCCCCACTCACGCTCTGTCTCTCTGTGTCTCTCAAAAATAAATAAACGTTAAAAAAAAATTAAAAAATCAGCCATTTGTTAAACTGGTTAGGAATATGATTTTCTTTGTTATTGATTTCCTGAAAAAACTTTCATATAATATCCTTTTGTCAGTTTTTCTTGAGATTATTTTGTTACTCTTTTTCTAGATTATTGGGTTGAATGAATAGTTTTAATCGTTGTGTTTTTCCCATAAATGCATTTAAGGGTATATATTTTCTTTTAAATGTCGCCTTGACCATACCCCATAGATTTTGATATATTATGTACTTACTGGGTGATTGTGTATATATAATCTAGCCATCTTTTTCTCTTTATTTCTGCTTTTTATAAAAACATCCATCAAGATCACCCAGTGAGCCATTGAGTGACTTCCCACTGCTCTCCCCTGTAGTGAAAATGGAGTTGATTTATTCTTTGAGGAGCATAATTTTTTACATAACTTGTAAGCTGTCCAGTCTTTTAATCAGTAAGAGCTGTAGCCTCTTTCATGGTGTTTGGGGCCAGTATTCTCAAACTAATTCCATTGTTGCATCCTCTTCAAATCCTTGTTTTAAAGTATTAACTGTCATAGTTCATCAAGATTTATAGAGCCCTTGTTCCCTGCTCACCTTTCACCTAACAGAATACTCCTAGCTTATTATCATTTTCAGTGCCACCGTAATCTTTGTTACTATTTCCATTTATTCAGCATCTACCCACATTTATTGTGAGCCTCCAACATTCTTGTGAGATAGGTACTTTAAACCCCACTTTATAGATTAGGAAGTTTGGAGAGATTAAGTGATTCACCCTAGGCTCACATAGTAAGTGTTGGAGTTAAATTTGAAATTGCATTTCTATAATTGTAAGTCCTTTCCTCTAGACCATGGCATTGATGCTGTATTCTGTCACTTGTGGTCTTTCTACCAACTTCAACCTAAGCTGAAACATTTTGCTGACCTTGACTTTGCCTCCATTCCTTCTCCTGTTGGTGCTGTGATTTGATTGAGGGTAAGGTGTTGAGGGGTAGTGAAGAAAGGGAGAAAGAGCCCTTGCAGGAGAGTTCCGAAAGAACTCTTTCCCTGAGTTTCCTACCAGTCTTTTTCATGATGGCAGATAGCCTCAAACTTCATGTCTTTCCCGTAACCTGGCCCGTTTTTTTTCTATCCATGGCCTCTTTGCTTCTTCAGAGTCTGAGGAAGGCTACTATTATATGCTGAAAGAATATTCTAGTTTTCTTAGGTTTGGCTGCAGGAAGATCTCGTCTCTTTCCACACAGCTCTCTGGGAAAATTTTTCCAGGAATGTATGTCCTGAGCAGAGCTTCAGGAGGAATAGGTATGCATCACCTATTTGATTTAGTCCCAAAGTCTTCTCTATTCTAGGCTAACGATTCTCATCCTTTGGCTTTTAATTTACGCTTAATTTTTATTTATTTATATTAAAAACTATTTTTAATGTTCATTTCTTTATTTATTTAGTTTATTTTTTAGAGAGAGAGGGGGACACAGAACCTGAAGCAGGCTTCAGGCTCTGAGCTGTCACACAGAGCCTAACGTGGGGCTCAAACCCACAGACCATGAGATCATGACCTGAGCCGAAGCTGGATGCCTAACTGAGCCACCCAGGTGCCCCTAGTCTGAATTTTTAAGATAAATATCATGACTAAAAAAAAAGCAAGGTTCAGGCAGAGGTCTATGAATGATAGGCTCTAAAAAAACAAAAAGCAAAAAAACAAAAAAAAAAAGGAGTAATTTTGTGATATATTTGTTTATAGTGATAATTTATAGAATTTTAAACTATACATGTTCTTTTATCCCTTCATAAAATCCTAGAAAATTCTGACACAAAGATGTTAACCTCCAACCCCCCCCCCAAGCTTCAGGAGAGTACCACTGGTCTCTAATTACATAAAAATGTTATGGAGGAAGCAGGTACCTACGTATTTAACTGTGCATGAAGCAATATGTTCCGAAGGGTAAGAAATATGTTCCGAAGCACACATATACTGTTTCCCCTTCTATTTTTTTTTTAAAAGATGGTTTATTTTTCTGAGAGAGGGAACAAGCGTGAGCAGGGGAGGGTTGGAGAGAGAGGGAGATACAGAATCTGAAACAAGCTCCAGGCTCAGAACTAGCTGTCAGCACAGAGCCAGACTGTGGGGCTGGAACCCATGAACCGTGAGATCATGACCTGAGCTGAAGTCAGAGGCTTAACCGACTGAGCCACCCAGGCGCTCCTGCTGTTTCCTCTTCAAAAATGAACTGTTGTTTCCTTCCTCTCTTCTCACTTGGAGGACTCCTTTTTTGTATGTTGTTTATTTTCGAGAGAGAGAGAGAGAGAGAGAGAGAGGCAGAGAGACAGAGAGACCGAACATGAGCAGGGGAGGGGCTGAGAGAGAGGGAGACACAGAATCTGAAGCAGGCTCCAGGGTCTGAGCTGTCAGCACAGAACCGGACATGGGGCTAGAACTCACTAAGCTATAAGATCATGACCTGAGCCGAAGCCAGATGCTTAACCAACTGAGCCATCCAGGTGCCCCTGCCTGTGTGTTATTAAATGTTTATTTTTGAGAGAGAGAACAAATGCCAGGGGGGGAGGGGCAGAGAGAGAGGGGACAGAGGACTCAAAGCGGGCTCCACACTGACAGCAGAGATCTCGATGTGGGGCTCCAACTCATGAACCGAATCATGAGATCATGACTTGAGCCGAAGTTGGACGCTTAACCGACAGCCATCCAGACATCCTAGTATGTGTGTTTTCTAACGGATCCATTACTAGTGACCCTTCCTTTTAGATCAGATGCTCAAGTTTGTCTACACATTGTAATCATTAGCTTAAAAGAATACTGATGTCTGGGATTTATCCCGAGATCCTGATTTCATCAATCTAGGGCTAGGTGTGGTATCAGGCTTACCAGAACTCTCCCGGTAATCCCAGTGTGCCTCTAAGATTGAGAACTACTGGGTAGATTTTTATTTCTGCAGAAATTTCTTGTGTGTCTTTGGTATCCGGTCCTATGATTGACATGTAGTAGTGCTCAGTGTTTGAAGAATGAATGAATAGGCAGAGCCTGAGGCAGTAGGAAAGGTTCACATTCACTCTACTCTTTTCCCCCTGCATTTTTCCCACCCACCCTCCAAATACCAAGTAAACATTCCCCAGTTAGCATTGTCTTCTGAGATAATCCATTCCTAACACTGTCTTCTGTGAAAAGCTATGGCATGGGGTGCCTGGGTGGTTCAGTTGGTTAACCGTCCAACTTCAGCTCAGGTCATGATCTCACGGTTTGTGAGTTCAAGCCTCACATCGGACTCTGTGCAGACAGCTAGTTCAGAGCCTGGAGCCTGCTTCAGATTCTGTGTCTCCCTCTCTCTCTGACCCTTCCCAGCTCATGCTCTCTCTCTCTCTCTCATTCAGAAATAAATAAAGCATTAAAAAAAAAAAAGAAAAGAAAAGCTATGGCACGATCCCATGGATTTCAACCCCAAGCACAGAATGGAGTGATTTCTTACCTGTAGACTTAAACCTTTGAACCATAAAGTAGTGTTTTGTCAAGGCTGATGGCTCTTGTAGAGGTGAAGTAATACTAGCAATACTTTTAGATCAATTCGGAGCAAGTCGGCTTCTCAGGCTTCCTCATAATGAAGGCAGTTCATGTCTCACTGGGTCACTGTGTCTCTGAGAATCTGGAGTTACAAATGCGGGCAGTGGTTAGTCTTATTCTGGCCATGTAGGGTTCCTCCTAGTTTTCCTGCATGCCAGTACACAGCTTGCCAAAGAAGGAGATGTAGACTGTGGCTGCTCTTGTGCCCAGATGCAAAATCCATCATTCATCAAAAGCTAAAGTGATTACCTAGGTGAATGAGGACAGACTCCCAGATTACATAATTCCTTGGGGTTTTGAACTTAAGTTATTAAGCCCTAGCCCTAACGTTAATCTTGGGCCTTAGTAAGTAATGAAACTCTTAGCTAGGCAGCTTGGCATCTTTATGGTAGTTCCAGAAGAATCCTTTGTTGCTGAGCCTTGGTTAAGGTATTGGAGTTCCTTTCCATCTAGATATCAAAGAGATTTTTAAGTTCTGGAATGTATGAGTAGTTATTGTGCTTCCCTGTGTAATAGGATGCATACTTGATCCTGGGTTGGAAGTTAAAAATGAAAGGAAATTGGATTATTTCCTCCTGTAAGCTAGTGACAGAAAAATGGATGCCTCTATGAGTATTGCTAAGGGAAAAGAGAAAGAGAGGAGGCTTTATACAAATGAGCAAAGGAAAAAATGAAAGAAAGAAATGAGTTTGGAGACATCTTGCCTCATGTCCTTGTGTTCTGTCCTACCCCTGTTTTAAGGCCAGAGGACCCTGTTGGAGAGGGAGAGATGACAGGTCAAGTAAGTGAGCTGAAGTCCTTCCTACTGCCTGTGAGGCCTCGCAGGATTCCTCCTACTTGCAGCTCAGCTCTTTCCTTTGCTCACTGCTCTTGCCATGCTGGTCTTTGCTCATTGTCAAGCCAGCCAGCCACTCTTGACTTTGCTTTGACTGTTCCCTCCATCTCGGGTGTTCTTCCACCAGACACCTGCTCCTTCAAGCCTTTGCTATATTGTTGCTTTCTCAAAAAGGCCTACTTAAAATTGAGATTCTATCCTATCCTTCCCCCAACCCCCCTTTACCCATCTCTTTATTTTTCTTTCAATAGCACTGTCACTTTCTAATATACTATGTAATTTGTTAATTTGTGTTGCGTGTTTGCACCATCCCTCATCATCATGAGCGCAGGATCTTTGTTTCTTCCCTTCCATACGTAGCAGAAATACTTGACTCAGAACAGACCCTCAATACATACTGTCCAATGAATGACTCAATATGCATAGTACTTCTTTGGCTTGGAATTTAGTTCTACAAATTGAAAGGGTTTGGGCCATTGCTACTTTTCCTTCTAGATTTGGCCTGCTGTATTTAGTCGATTTGGTGGGACTAGTATTGTCTTCATTTGTCTTTCTCTAACAAAGAGCTTTTTTTTTTTTTTTTTGGGAAAGGGCAGGTGCTCGGAAAAGCCAGAGGCTGTGGGAGTCCCTTGGGTAGCTCTTCCACTGCTAGGCGAGAAGCAGTCCACAATGGGGGTATTTACCTCCATCCCTACAAAGATTATAGTGATGCTTTCTTAGACGCAAGTTGAAATGAGAGTCCTCCTCAACAACATGGCCCTTGAGACCTTTCTAGTCTTTGAAGAAGTAGATGGCTCATTGCAGGGAATTTCAAGGCCCAGTTCAGGTTAGTAACTGAGCAGTGGTGTTTAATAGTCAGATCCTGCCTGAAGCCTGGCCAAACAAAAGAGGGTCACTTGAGCCTACTCGTTGGGGGCTGTGCTGTTAAGTTGCTATTTTTGGTCTTGCCTTCTCCATCCTCATTATGATAAAATGTGAGAAGCAGTCAGGCTGGGCTTGCCAACATGCGCAGGGCCCACAGCGAAGGACTTATCTTCAAAAGCATAAGGTATTATCTTTAGAAACATATTTTCCTTCTTTCATTCACCTTGGCCCTTCTTGCCTTGCCAATTATTTATTTTTTCTTTTCTTATTCTCCTATATGTGCACAGACTTCAGAAACTGTCCCTGTCTTGGAGAATTTTCTGTACGAGGTTAAGGTAGCAGCCATTCTTCAGTTTCCTACAAATTAGACTTCTACTGACTTCAGTCATCTGCTATGGGGTTCGTGGGCTGGCGGGGTGGGAGGTGGTGGGAAGCAGGAAGAAAAAAACCCTCTGATCAAAGATGGAACACAAAGCCGAAGCACAAAATTTTATGTAATTTGTAGACCAGTGCTACCCAGGAGAAGTAGAATGTGAACTACATATGTAATTTTTAATATTCCAACAACCGCATTAAAAAAGTAAAAAGAAACAGGTCAAATAAATTGTAATATCTTTAACTCCATGCCTCTAAAATATTACTGTTTCAACATGTAACCAGTGTGAACATTATTAATGTGATATCTTATTTTTGCATTAGTCTTTTAAATCTGGTATGTATTTTATATCTGCTGCACATTTCAGTTTGGACGAGCTACATTTCAAGTGCTCTATAGCCACATATGGCTAGTGGTTACCATATTGGACAGTGTACATAGAAGGCTCTCACCCGCAATTAGTCAGCTATGTTACATGCTATTTTTACAATCAAAAATAGTTAATATCTTTCTATCCCTATTTTTACAATTGAAAATAGTTGATATGTTTCTATCCCTCGTCCTACACTTTGTATCCCAGGTCACTATAAAAAGGCTAAATTGTATTTACTGTTCTTAAGGAAGGTAGGGAAGTGTGGACAGTATGGAAGATATCTAGTAAGTATTGCTTAAACAATAAATAGTGTTCTCGTTGAGGAAACCTCAGAAATATCATAGCTAGAAATCCCAGACTACATGGTGAGACCCTCTCCATTTCTAAAGCTGAAGCCTACTGGGAAGGACCTGGAAGCCAGCAAATGGGCTTTAGCTGGGTGTGTCCCGCCTCAAGTCCTTAAGATTGCTAACTTCCTCAAGTTTCTCGGGTTTCCCTTCTGGTCTGTGGGGCAGAGTTGCAAAGGGAGCCTTCGAACCTGCAAGGCTCAGTGATGGCCGAGGCCCCTGCTGTGTTCCAGGCACCTCTGGAGTCTGGCAGGTTGCCTGGGAGAGCTTTCTGGATGGACTCCCTAGGAACTTGGGGCAGTGGTACCAGAGTGTATGGGTCCTCTCTCTGAGCCGCAGCACTCAGATGCCAGCCAGCACAAAAGAAACAAACAAACTATCAAAACACAGAATGCCTGGATCAAACACCCACTTTGCCTTTTTCTCTGTTTTTGTTTCTTGTGCATATGTAGAAAGTTATTACGTCAGGAGCCAGGAGGGTAGCTGTCCTATAACTAGTGTGTATTGATCTCACGTCAAATGTTGAGTCCATTGCTGCTTGTAACATAATTTTCTCTCTCTATTCCTTTTTTAGGCCGAGGAGTCTTGTAAATGTAATGGCTGGAAAAACCCCAACCCTTCTCCCACTCCCCCCAGAGCTGATCTGCAGCAAATAATTGTCAGTCTAACAGAATCCTGCCGGAGTTGTAGCCATGCCCTAGGTGAGTTCCTAAATCTTCAAGGGAACTTGAACGTAGATGTCATCCTTGCCTGAAAGTTCTGATTTACTGAATTCCATGGGTAAATGCTATTTACTTCTTATTGAGGCAATAACAAAAGAGTCTATTTAGACTGATGAATGTGCTTAATGTGAGACAAGCTTTGCACTGTTTGCACCGATTCCTTATCCATCTCTCCCCCATTCTGTAAGAGCTGGATTCCACTGGAGGGTTGCTGGGTAAGATGGGCCATGACCACTGAGCGGCTTAGAATAAAGTGTAACATGTCCTCATTCATTCTGGTGGGAGCCTAAAGGTCTTTGATCTCCAGGGTCTAAGCCTCAATCAACTGGTTCTTTGTCTAATTGCTGCTGTTATTATTATTATTATTATTATTATTATTATTATTATTATATTTTCTGATTCCCTGAACTTGCTGCAAGTGGTTCATTTTATCTTTATATGGTTTATGTTTTTGCACCTGGTAGCTCTTTCTTCATTGGGGTTGTGTTTGGTGAATGTTTACTTATGTTTTCCCTTTCAACTTTCTTATCTATCCCTGCAAGATAATCATTTCAGTTTGGAAAGATAGGTTCAGCCAGAGTTACTCAACTGGACTGTGCTAATATGTTCTTGTCCTGATACCAGTTTTAAGATAAAATTTTTAAAATTGTACTTGGTTCTGGTAGAGAAAAGTTAACAGGTAGTTTTCCCTACATATTAAAATTCTAGTTCATTAAGGATCATCTTGGAATCTTCTACTTACTTGTGTACCTTCCGTTATGCAGTCTCCCAAAGAATGTCTCCATGTCCTGTTTACTGTCCTGTGTTGTTCTGGGCAGGGCGTTATCACTGAAGCGTTTTTTTCCCCTGACCATTTGTAAGTAGGTGGCTTCTTTCTGACATCATCTTTCTTTCAAGCTTCCTGGTGATATGAAATGGTGCAGCAGGAGCCTTCAAGGTGGCAGTTGTCAGGCCGCATCTGAAGGTTTATTTTGTACTCAGCTGGAGAGTATTTCAATACTCACAGAGCAGAAAAGTGGATAATATGATCTTCCCAGGAAGTTAGTGCACTGAAGTAACCTTCTGAGAAAGGAAATAGAGAGCATTGATCTCACACAAGAAATAAACATACCATAAACACAACATTACATCATTGTATAACTGGTGTCTGGAGTAATGGAGGTACTGAGTTTTGAAACAGCCAGTGCAAAGGAAGGATTCCAAGAGTTACAGAAACACCTTTGCTTTATAATTTACCTTTTCCACAATTGATCCCTGAGCGAGTGCCCTTTAGAATTTGCCTCAGGAAATATGATGCAATAAAAAGCTGGCTCAGGAACTTCTTAAGCACTGGGCTTGCACTGTATTTGGTATTGATTGGGAAATCCAATTATCTTACATCAATTAACATTTAAAAACAGAGTCTTCTTTCTTAGCTGAGCAGATTGTCTCCATTCTGAGCATGTAAACACACATGAATGCCCAAAGGCAGAAATGGCCTTTTACAAAGAAAAGCTAACTTTGTTCCCTTTTATATTTCTCAACTAGCTTTGAAAACAAATACCCTTATTTGATACATAATCAAGAATAGGGAAAAAAGTACATAATCCTTTGACCTGGCAAATCCATGCCAGAAATTTAACCTACTTGTAGGTTAAGATGTGCCCTCAAATAAAACTAAAAGAACAGTCATTACAGCTTAAGTCATGATATTAAACGACTGGAAACAACCTAAGTATTCCAGTGTAGGAGATAATTGCTTGAATTATGACAATCTATATTATAAAATTCAATACGACTATTAAAAATGATGTATTTTCCAATATGGAAAGACATTCTTAACATATTATTAATGAAAAAAACAAGTCATAAAGTAGCTTACTTGGAGCTTTTATAATTTAGGACTAAATTAAGGCTTCACAAGCCCAAGATCAAATCTTGACTCTACAACCAGTAGTTGTGAGTTGGGGCATATTATTGAATCTACCTGGAGCTCCATTTTCTCAGCCCTGAAACTGAGTTAGTAATAGTATTTATATCATGGGACTGTCGTGAGGATTAAATAAGATAAAGCATAAAAATCTTAGAACAGTACCTGGCAAATTAATGCATTTCTCTTAGCTCTTCTTGTGGTTAGTAGTAGTATTACCATACTACCCATTCTTTAACTTCAGCCAGCAGGTATGAATTCTGCTGAGCTTAAATAAGAAAACAGTGTTTAGGGGCACCTGGGTGGCTCAGTCAGTTAAGCGTCCAACTTTGGCTCAGTTCATGAGCACATGGTTCGTGGGTTCGAGTCCCATGCTGGGCTCTGTGCTGACAGCTGGCTCAGAGCCTGCAGCCTGCTTCCAAATCTGTATCTACTTCTCTCTCTGACCCTCCCCTGATCACGCTGTCTCTCTCTCTGTCTCTCTCTCTCCCTGTCTGTCTCTCTCTCAGAAATAAATAAAACATGAAAAAAAAAATTTAAAGAAAACAATGTTTATAAGAAGGTGGCTTCCAGAAGCTGAAAACAAAGGGAAACCCAGTTTCAGTCTTGTTCAGGGATCTCAGCTGCAGAAATTTGTGGGCCTTCTGTCCAGGACACCCGCACTGGGTGACTGAGCTCCATCTGCCCTGTCCCTGTGAGTATTGGCTTAGGAGCATTTACATCCCAAGAGGATAGGATCTGATTGGCGTAGCATGGGTCACGTGCCCAAACCTGAATTGCACCCTTACAGAACTGCATGGACGGTGGTCATTCCCATGAAGGCATGCTGATTTAAGAAGAGCATGATGAGTATGATCTCATTTTGTCAGTTTAGAAAATATGACATTTTAAAAAATATATGCTAACAAGGAAAGGATCTGGAAGGATTGTGTTGAGTTGCGGATAGTGATTTTCTCAGGGTATTGAGGTTATTGGTGTTTGTCTCCATCCTTCCCCACCTTCCCCTCCACCCTACTTTACCTCTCTCTTCAGTCTACTTTCTTAAAATTGAAATGTCTGTACATTTTTAAGTGCTCTTGGAATTAGTGGCAGAATCTTAAAGTTTCTTTTTTGGTCTTCGTATCAGGGCTCCAGAAAACCTTTCTCTGAGGTTATGTTTCCTCTCCCTTATTTATACTCCTCTACTTTTAAAACACTTTTTATTATGGAAAAGTTCGCAGTATGTAAAGGTAGAAAGAATAGTTTAGTAAGTGCCTCATATTCATCACGGAGCTTTAATAATTATTAAAATTTGCCAATTTTCCTCCCCTCACTACTTTCTTTTGCCAGAGTATTTAAATCAAGTTCCACACATATTTTCCTATTCGTGCAGATTAAATATTGCCAACAGTAGAGATTAGGGTATAAGGAATTCTGTTAGAAATCACGCAGGCCTGAATTCTCAAATATATTTAATTTGTATACACTGTTCTGATTCCACAGCCACTATGCTGAGCATGGTGGATTTAGTCCCCCGTGATCATACACATGTGGCAACGTGTAACATTCCATGCTTATCAACACATAACCTTCAGGCTTATCGATTGAGATGATGTCTGTTCTGTTGCTTTGCTGTCAGGTACTGTTTGGTTCAGCCATACATTTTCTTCTGACAGTGAACTCTGGTTTCATGTGGTCTCCTGACAGTGACTTCCATCCCAGGTGTCCTTGGCCTGCCATCACTGGACACTCTTCTGTGTCTCCTGGGTACAAAACATAGGACTGACAGTCTGGTCAAGTGGAAAGAACATTCCGTTGTGAATTAGGAAACCAGAATTCTAGGCCTGGCACAGCACTTTTCCAAACCATTTGTGATTCAGGGTCTTCGTCCACAGAATGAACTCATCTAGTCTAGACCCGTGCTGTCCAGTGTTATAGCACTGGCTACATGAGCTAGTGAGCACTTGAAATATAGCTACTCCAAATTAAGATGAGCTGTAAGTATAAAATACATGCCAGATTTGAAAACTTGGTGTGAAAAAACATGAGCTGTCTCATTAATAGTGATTATATGTTGAAATGGTATTGTAGGTATATTGGATTAATAAAATATATTATTAAAATTAATTTCACCCATTTCTTTTTCCAGTGTTGCTCATGGAAGACTTAAAATTACACCTATGGTTATTTCCTTTGGGTAGCGCTGGCCTACACCATTCTAGTCCATTCTCTGAAATTGTTTGTTATTTGGGATTGGGACAGTCAAGTTCGGACTACAGAAATGTAACAAAGCACTTCATTGGCCCAAGCATTTCTCCTTATTTTAATATTAATAAAAATTCCTTGTTTGGGGATTGCTTATTTGAATAGCAGTCAGCTTCTATGATCAGGAAAGAGGAAACGCACCATTGTGATCAAACACAATTGGGATTTTTGTTGTCATTTTCAAGTTCATTGTTCTGAACTGTGCCAGGACATACTGAATATTAAATTTGACTAATGATAGTTTTCTGCAGATGTAAGTAGGAGGTTTTTGGTTACCTTTCCAATGGCATCACTTTTTCCTGTTTAACACAGACACACACATCACACAGACACACTCCTGTTTAAACATTATAGTGGTAGAAATTGATGATTCTTTTTCCCTATGGTTACCTCTGCTTACTCACTTATTTACAGTAGAAACTTTCTAAGGAAAGTAAACACTAGCATTAACCAAATACACTAGAGCTTTTTTTCTTGAATAGTATGAGGTACGAAGGTATACCAGTGTTCTTCTCACGGACTAATTCAGACATTTAAATCATGGGTAAATCATTGACCCAACACATTTTCTTCGGCCTTACCACACTGCACAGACCTCCACCACTTAGTCACTTCTAGTTCCCATGTATGTGTGTCCTGTGCAGATGTCAAGTGATAGAAATATGGGGTCCAGCACACTGACATGGCCATCTGTGACACAGCATATTTCTTTGGCTATATGTCCTCCATTTTGTTTTGTTTTTAAAGATTTTCTTTTTAAGTAATATCCTCCACCCAACTTGGGGCTCAAACCTACAACCCCAAGATCAGGAGTTGTATACCCCAGTGACTGGGCCATCCAGGCGCTCCTGTTTTTCTTCTAATGCCATCTTTTACACATAGACTTTAGAGTTGTCAGGAGCTGTGAGTTTGGTATACAGTAGAGTCAAGGGGATAAATCTGGTAGTTTTTTTTCCTGCTTACTTAATGTGAGTTACTTCTCCCTATCTTCCTTGGGTCATGAAGTCCCGTTGATTTTCTCTCCTGTGCTTCCTTCCAGCTCTGCCTTGAATTCAGGTTTCTTCTCTGTGCTCTTTGTTTGTATCTGCGGCAGCAGCAGCATTGGAATCCCCGGCTCCATCCTTGTGCGGTTGGCTTCCCAAGAGAGTAGCCATCTAATTTGATCTAAGCGTTCTCCTGTTTAACCCCTCTGAGCCTCCTATCATTCTTAGAGTGAAGTTCAACTGTTGCTGAGCACGCGGGATTATCGGGCCTCTGAAGTCTAGCCTTCACCCTCCCATGCTGCCTGTCCTGCATTTTGGCTACAGGTCATGTTCTCTGGTGCATGTTCTCTGAAGGTTCTTTTTTTTTTTTTTTTAAATGTTTATTTTTGAGAGAGCATGTGAGCACATGTGCATGCATGAACTGGGTAGGGACGGGGCGAGGGGCGGGAGGTGAGGGGGCAACACAGAGGATCCGAAGCAGAGACAGCAGAGAGCCCGATGCAGGGCTCAAGCCCACAAACTGTGAGATCATGACCTGAGCCGAAGTTGGACTCTTAAGTGGCTGAGCCATCCAGGCGCCCCTCTGAAGGTTCTTCATATTTTCTCCCACCTCTACAGTGGATGTGGAGGCCCACACTACCTGCAGTGTCCTTCCTTCATTCTCCTCCAGGGGAACCCTGCTCACCTCCAAGGTTTGACTTGTCTAGAACTTGGTGGGGAGAATCAAGGCCTCTTGGAGCTGTATTGCAACGTTCCTTGCATAACCAGAACTACTTTTAATTATATATCTAAGATATATCATAAATGATTATATAATATATAATTATATAACTGCTTATTGTAGGCTTTCTGAAGTGGACTAAGGTTAAGGACTTTTTCTCTAGTTCCTAATATAGTCAGTTCCTTGGGCATAATTGGGCTTATTCTTCCATTGGTAAACACTCACTGAATTCAGTAATACTAAAAAATAGCTGGTAGCACTTAGGGGAGCTTTCATAGTTTAAAATCTGTCCAAAGCAGTAGCCACTAGTCACGCATGGCTAGCTTGGTTTGAAAAGCACAGCAAGTGTAAAATGCACACTGGTTTGAAGACTGAGTATTATAAACGAATGCAAAATATTAGTAATTTTTTACATTGAGTACTTGTTGAAATGAATAATGTGGTATATATTCGGTTAAATAAAATGTATTATTAAATTAATTTCACCTTTTAAAAAGTGGCTGCTAGAATATATATATGTACCTAGGTGGGTTATATTTTGCATCTATCTGGCTGAACTCCTCTGGAGGGCTCTTAATCTTAAACGTCTCTTTTTCCCCATCCAGATCTGAGATTACAAGAGAGAAAAACACTTGTAAATTATCAACTTTTGCACGTTAGTCAATTCCGAAGGTTTCATTGAAGGAATTTGCTTTACCTCTTCTAGCTATGACCTCAGATTCCCATGAGCAAGGAAATCTATTTGAACAGCTGACAAATGCCACGGGTGCTGTGCCGTTTGCTCTCTTTCCGGTCCCCGGGAGCGCAGACGCGTTAGCTGCCGCCCAGCTGCTGCCTGTTCACGCCACAGCGCATGTGAGGACAGCCAGGCTGTCTTCAGGAGAAGTGCAGGCCAGTGAGACATGGAGCCAGAGCTTAGAGAGGGTCACAGCTCATGGTGACAGTATGCTTCCTGTTCCCGGCCAGGCAACAGCTGCACCGTGATCCTTGGCAGCAGGCCTCTGGCAGGTCTGTCTGTGGCACCCCGGGTGCTGCACTGAGAGGTGCCAAGGTACATCCTCCTGGAGAGAGATGAAGAGAGCAGAGAGCAGACCCCCTCCGCCCCAGTCTTCAGGCTCACACCTTCCCTCTGCATCCCCCTGTCCTCTGCACATGATGGACACTGGGGGAAGCGATGGCCTGCCAGAAAGAGCAAGCTTTTCCCACCACCAGTAAAGGGTTGGCCAATTTTGGGTAATTATATTGATGCTTTGTGCCATGTTCCTGGAAGACTATTTGACATGAAAACAGGGTCCTTTATATTTGATTATTAAATTCCAGGTGGATGAACCATGAGATCATGACCTGAGCTGAAATCAAGAGTTGAGGCTTTATCGATTGAGCCACCCAGGGGCCTCTGTGTATATTTGTATATACTTATTTTTTTCTTCCTGGGTCATATGAAAATCAGTTGCATATACATCATGGTTTTTTCCTCCTAAATACTACAATGTGTATTTACTAAAAATAGGACAGTCTTTTACGTAACCTCAGTTCAGTTACTGTCCCTATATTTTGGCATTAATGTGATATTTTAATCTACTCTTTGTATTCTACTTTAATCAGTTGGCCCCGACTGATACTGTCCTTCACATTAAGCACCCCGTCTAGAATCACATGCGCATTTAGTTGTCATGTGAAAGGAAAACAGTTTGTCTGCTCACAATCAACATTTTCCAGACACTTCTGGCACCGAATGAGTGCAGTATTACGCACAGGCAGTTCTCCGGCTCTCCAGTGGACAACTACAGGGTGTCTCGCAAGTTTTAACTCAGTTCTGACACTAATGGCCTGTAGCTGGTGCAGACCCCACAGGTTAAGGGCTTAGTTCCCCCTCCTTCCTCCCATTTCAGATGCCAGTGGCAAGTCCCAGTTTTACTAGTGTTTCCGACTGACGGGTTGTAAATTAGAGATTCCCATGCCCCCCTCCTGGGATTGGATACTTTTCTAGAGTAACTTAGAGAATTCAGGACAACAGTTTATCTGCTTGATGGTTTATCATAAAAGGACCTGTTTCCAGGGGCGGACAGGTGGCCCAGTGGTTTAGCATCTGACTCTTGATTTCGGCACAGGTCATGATCTCACAGATCATGAGTTCGAGCTCTGTGTCAGGCTCTGCACTGAGTGTGGAGCCTGCTTGGGATTCTGTGTCCCTCTCTGACTACTCTTTTCCTCTTTGTGCAAGCACGCACTCTCTCTCTCTCTCTCTCGCTCTTGTTCTCTCTCAAAATAAAAACGTAAAAAAAGGATGCAGTTCAGAGAGGCGAGAGGAAAGGAGCACGAAGCTCCAAGGACACTACTCTCCCTGCACCTTCCTGTGTTCGCCGGCCTGGAACCTCTCCAAACCCCTTCAGGCTGGGCCTTTGTGGGCACAATTGATTATATCTTTGCCTATGACTGGCCGATTCTGCCTCTAGACCACTGACCACTCCCCACTCCCACCATAGGTAGAGAAGGTGGGGCTGAAAATGCCAACCCTTAGTTACTAATTTGGTTCCCTTGGCAACCAGCCCGCATCCATAGGGACTTTCTGAAAGGTCTGTGACATAAATTCAGGTGTGGTTGCAGGGGACTTGTTATGAATAACAAAAGATACTCCTTTCACATTAGTGCTCTCTTAGGAAATTCCAAGGGTTTTAGAAGCACCACGGGGGTGGGGGTGTGGGGGTGTGGGGGTGGAGAGAAGCAGTGAGCCAGGACAGGGGACAAAGACTAGATATTTATTTCTTATTATAAGTTACAGTTTCACAGCAGGTCCCTTCAGTTTCCTTTAATCTGGAACAGCCCCTCAGCTCTTTTTTTCTGTACTTCTTTGCTTTTTATGACATTGGCATTTTGGTGGAAGAATGTTTTATACTTTAAAAACAAACTTGTTGGGCCACTTGGTGGCTCAGTTGGTCAGTGTCCTAGTCTTGGTTTCTGGTCGTGATCCCAGAGTGGTGGGATCGGGCATGGGGCCTGCTTGAGTCAGTCTCTCTCTCTCTCTCTCCACCCCCCCTTCCCTCTTACCTTCTCCTCTGCTTTTGCTTGCTCTCTCTTTCTAAAATAAAACATAAAATTAAAAAAAAATTTTGTAACCTGTTAAAGATCTAGGAGAAAATACATACATTTTTGTCATCTTCTGGTTATGTAGGGAAGAGCTTTGCAAGCAAGGCCTTAAAGAAAGGCCAAACAGATTTGACTTTATAAAAAAAATTTAAGATTCCTTTACAACCCACCCCAAACTGCAACAAAATCCGGGAGCATTTATAATGAATAAGAAGGACATAAAGCTTTTTAAGGCTGGAAGAAAAAGACCAACATCCTAAAAAAAAAGCAGGCAGAGGACATGAATAGTACTCAAAAGAACAAATACAAATGACCGGTAACCTGAAAAACAAACACCTCCAAGGGCATTTCAGTGAATGCAAATCAAAGCAGTGGGGGACTCATTAATTTTCAAAACACTAATTACTGAGAGTGATTCTTCACTGTAAGCAGGAGTGCGGGGAAGGCGCATTATGCTCTCACAGTTGATAGTCTACATTGATGCAAACTTTACTGGGGGAGAAAGGTAAAGTAGGGAGCATATATAACAGCTTTATTTATTTATTTGTTTATTTTAAAGGTTTAATTTTTTTATTAGTTTTTTAATGTTTATTTTTGAGAGAAACAGCATTTAGTGGGGGAGGGGCAGAGAGAGAGAGGAGGGCACAGAATCCGAAGCAGGCTCCAGGCTCTGAGCTGTCAGCACAGTGCCTGGGGCTCGAACCCATAGACTGCGAGATCATGACCTGAGCTGAAGTCAGACACTTAACCAACTGAACCACCCAGATGCCCCTAAAGATTTTATTTTTAAGTAATCTGTGCAGTCAACATGGGGCTCAGACTGTCCACCCTGAGATGAAGAGTTACATGTTCTACCAGCCGAGCCAGCCAGGGTTCCCTACAAATACTTTAAATAGCAATGCTTCAGATTTCTGTGGCAGATTAACTGCTAGAGATTTGTACAAGGTAGTTTACAGATTTTTATTTTTGTGTTTAATAATGTGCTTCCAAACTGAAACATAAACAACTTTCCAAATTGAAAGAAGGGTTTCTTTCAATTATGAGTAACCCTGTTTTAGTTAAATATGAGTTGATTATCAGTACAGTAAATAGTTTAGCTTTGCAGTGAGCATGACATGCACCTGGGTGTTTGCATGGGTTGGGGTTGATTGTGGGCTCCTAAGTCCTATCGAGTTCTGGTCAGAAGCCCCAAAGAGTCCGTCTCTGGATTTGGTGGAGGTGGGGTTGTTTGTAGAAAGTGGTGTTTTAGGAAGAGTACCCTGGGATCAGAGGAAATAGTCTGGGGCTATTTTGTTCTCTAGGCGTGAGATCCCAGTGACCAGCAGGGTAGGAACAGGGAAACGTGGTTACTCTGAGAGACAGTGAGGAAGCTCACCTGAATCTGGGGGCTGGTTTCACCCCAGACCCACCTTTCCTTTGTTCCCAGAGGAGGAGATACCTACCTTCTGGTGCCGCAGACCTGAGCCCCAGTTGCCCAACACAGCCTTTCTCCTTTCCCTCCCTCCTTCTGGGAAATTGCTGTTCCATTTCACCCCCTGGCCTCCCAGCCTACGCTCCTTAGTCCTTTGTGCTTTGGCTTACACACACAGCTTTGAGGAGAGATCATGGATTTCATTATGGCCAGAATCTGAAAGAAAGAAATTTCCTGAGCTCTTCCTCCTTATGCATTTTAATGTCTACTTTTCAGAATATGCTGGAAGATGGTTCTAAACAGTGGTTTTCAAACTGTAGAGCCCCAGCATGGGGAGGGGATGCCCCCCAACCTCGCCTTCTGAAAATAGATGCTTCTACCTCTGTTTCAATTGGAGCAACTTTTTCTAATTCTAATTAAGAATTCATTTGGGTTGGGGCTCCTGGGTGGTTCAGTCTGTTAAGTATCTGACTCTTGATCTCAGTTCAGGTCTTGATGTCAGGGCCATTAGTTCAAGAGTGGTATTGGGTTGGGCATGGAGTAAAAAATAAAATAAAAAACACTTCATTTAAGTTATGTGTTTTGTGGCTTAAAGAAAGTGAACCATGGTTTTTAAAAATAAATCATGACTTATATTTCCATGAGTTAAACCCACTTATGTTAGCACCTTAGATTGTTTCATATTGTGGAGAATCTGGAGAAATTGATGTTATGTTATAAACTGATTACTTTCATAGCTTATCATTGGAAAGCAATTAAACATGACAAGCAAGGCAAAAGCAGTTTTCAGTAAAATTATCTCTGTAAATAACTGACATAAAAATTTTGACCTACTTGTCTTCAGAAAGAGGCCTGTGTCCCAAAGGCTCCAGACTGACCTCAAGGAAAATTTTGCACAGACTAAAAAAAAAAAGGTGACCTGGTAAACATTGTGCCTAAAAAGAAATCTAATTTTGGGTATCTTTTAGGAAATGATGAAGTCACATATTGTATAGCCAAGTAGAAAGTAGTAGATTTGAGTATTATTGTTTTGTTTATACACACATACATATATTTGTAATTTTTCTATGATACAAGCTACTTACTTCTGAGAAATAGTTTAATCAGTTACTGTTGTTCTAGTTGGTAATGTGATGATACAGTGTTGGCATGTTCTAGTTTAGATGTATCCACTAGATTTATTCCACAGTACCTAGCACAGACAGATAACCAAATTTCTTTCCTCTCCTCTTAGCTTTAAAAGTGTTCTCTGGGGTGCACACATGCGTGCGTGCGCACACACAGCACATCACACTGATTTACCAGTGGTCTGTGGCCTTGGGCCCATCTCTCTGCCTTTCTGTTATTTTTCCACATGAGAAATGAATGTTGGGTGGCCTCTGCCCCTCTAATTCTGAGTTCTTTAATCTGGCTTCCTTATGGACCATTTACAAGTCTCAACCACTTGGTATTTAATCCTCTTGAGTCTCTGAAAATGGTTTCGGTCGCATGTTTTAGTTTGAGCTACTCAGAAGCAGATCCTAAGACAAGTTTATTTTGCATGAAGCTAGGGGAGTAGAAGGGTGAACTGAGGAAAAAGTGGCCAAGGATGGATGAGTTACTGAGCCAGCTCCCACCTTGGGTAACTGCTACTTAATTTTGGGTCGGGAGTGGGAAATCTGGGAGCCAGTTATTCAGCTTGAGGGGTGAAGGATCTGGGTTATTTATTTATAGGCTGATGTCTTGGTTTTGGGTTGAAGGCTGTTATTGAGGGGTAGGTGGATGGCAGAGCAGATAAAACGACAGGAAAAGCCATTAATGTAGAGAAATAGAGTGCCAGTAGTTGGAGGACAGGTGTACCTGAAGTGGTAAGGGAAGGAGATAGGCCAGGGTACCAGCAGCATCCCCTCTGTCCCAGTCTGCTGATTGAGTTTCACGGTTTAATGACAAGAGTACAGGGTAGATTGACTCATGCCTGACACCTAACAAGTATTCCTCAATAATCTTGAGTTCCATCTCCTTTTAAGAAATCAAGGGAAGTCTTCTACATGGTTTAGTCTTTCTTTAAAAGTAATCTCAAACACTTCTGTGTCTAAGCATTTTTTTTTTTAATTTTTACTTATTTATTTATTTCTAGGAGAGAGAGAGACAGCATGAGCAGGGGAGGGTCAGAGAGAGAGGGAGTCACAGACTTTGAAACAGGCTCCAGGCGGGGCGCCTGGGTGGCTTAGTCGGTTAAGCGTCCGACTTTCGCTTGGGTCATGATCTCGCGGTTCGTGGGTTCGAGCCCCGCGTCGGGCTCTGTGCTGACTGCCAGCTCAGAGCTTGGAGCCTGTTTCAGTCTGTGACTCCCTCTCTCTCTGACCCTCCCCTGCTCTCGCTCTCTCTCTCCTAGAAATAAATAAAACATTAAAAAAAAAATTTAAAAAAAAAAAAAAGAAACAGACTCCAGGCTCTGAGCTGGCAGGCAGCACAGAGCCCGACGCGGGGCTCGAACCCACGAACCGTGAGATCGTGACCTAAGCGAAAGTCGGACGCTTAACCGACTAAGCCACCCAGGCACCCCTGTCTAAGCATTTTTAAGCCAGCATACCAAGAGCTGTACCCGAGAGGCTTCCCCTCGAAGTGCTGGTACCTATTCTTGGACAAGCATAGTGATAAATGCTGGGGGTGCAGAGATAAAAGACAGGATCCCGACCCAGGAGAGCTCCTGGGGTAGGGACTGATTATTGAGTGGCTTACCTAGAGAACCCTTTGCAAGTGAGAAAGGACTTGAAGTGAATCAGCTAGTCAACAAAAAGTATGCTTGTAGAGGATTTGGAATTTGGGTCAAGCACTCTTTACTTTTAGACCTGCGTCTACCTGGTTGGCTAAGTGACATTGGATGAAACAGCATCCATTCTCTGTGAGCCTCAGTTTCTCCAGTTGTCAAATGGGATTACTAGTACCTGTTCATGGGATGATTTGAGGATTAAATGTAATAACCTTGCTAAATGGACTGGATTTGGGTAGAAGAGAGGATAGGGGCATGGGAGAGAAGGTGGATGGCTAGGTCACTAACTATAGACCTTCCAGAACAAAGGTAGGAAAACGAAGTTGGGGGCTTGATCACTGAAGGCATTGAATCCGAAGCTCAAATAGGTCTTGGAACTTGGCTGCAATGATAGTGAGATTTTATTGCATCTTAGAAAGTCTGAGGCAAAGGGCCATTATTCAGTTTTTTACACTAATATGATATTCTTGGCTCACTGAACTATTCACAGGCAGGGGGAGACCTGCCATATTCTTATGTGGAAACACAGGAATTTAACACTGTCAGAAAGCAGAAACAGACCCATAAATACAGAGAACAAACTGGTGGTTGCCAGAGGACAGGGAGTGAGTGGATGAGTGAAAGGGGGAGGAGAAAGTGCACGCTTCTAGTTATGGAATGAATAAATCATGGGAACAAAAGGTATAGCATAGGGAATATAGCGGGAGATATTGTGATAGCTACACTGCTGGTGGGCATAGCGTAACATACAGACTTGTCGAATCACCACATTGGACACCTGAAATTAATGTAATGTTGCACCTCAGCTATATTTCCATTAAAAAAATAATTTAACACTATGAGGACCAGACTTGGTGCCGACAAGTTCTGGATCTTAAAGTATATGTTATTCGAACATGTTAGCTGCCGGCCCATTTTTGGTCGTGGAGTCAGAGGCTAGGACTCAGCGAGTGGACAGTCTTTTAATTATAAGTTGACATTGAGAGAAGACTTAGATCTTTCAGGAGTTCAGAAATTTCTTATCTGTTTATAGTGCAGCCTTATGGATTGGTGTCCCGGAGGTTTTGAGAGAGACCCTTCTGTTTTAAAGTCGAGAACGTTTGCTGTTTCCAACTGACGTGTCACATAATGTAACTTTGATCTTTGTCTTCAGCTGCTCATGTTTCCCACCTGGAAAATGTGTCAGAGGAAGAAATGAACAGACTCCTGGGAATCGTATTGGATGTGGAATATCTCTTTACCTGCGTCCACAGGGAAGAAGATGCAGATACCAAACAAGTTTATTTCTATCTATTTAAGGTGAGATTTCACCCCTTTAAAAAGGCTTTTCTTCTATCTCTCATTGTTCAGATGTGCTCAGTTTCTATACCCCAGGTCGTGGGAGGGAAAGCTCTCAGCTCATGATATGTTTTGCCCGTAGTTTGTGGAAGCATGCATTTCTCCATGAGGGAGTCTCTAAAGTGACCCACCATGTGCTGAACACATCACTCTCCTCGAGAGCCTTCGTATTTGTATGCAGACTTGAATGTCTTGATTTGCTTATGCTCATGGATTTCTTTCCACCCGCCCATCCATTCATCCATCCAGATATGTTATTGCACACCTGGTCTGTGCATGGCACTCATGTAGGCATGAGGGATAGATCAGTGGGCAGAACAAAGTCCTTGCCCTCATGGAGTTTACATTTCAGTAGAAGAGGCAGACAATCAACCAGTAAATAATATATTTGCAGGTGGTGATAAGTGCTGTGAAGAGAAACAAAGTAGGGTAAGTGGAATCAGAATGGCAGGGATGGTGGTGGGTGGGGGGACATACTGATGAGGAAGGGCAGTTGAGAAAGCCTTCCTGAGGAGACCAGAGTTGAGCAGGAACCTGAACTGGGGGACAGGAGTCATTGCTGAGAAGGGCCAGGGGGAAGGGCTTTCCAGGCAGCAGAAGGACCGCTGTCTCGGCTGGGCACTGAGTGAGTTTGATGTGATGTGGGAACGGTAAGGAGGCCTGTGTGGTGGAGCCCAGTGAACGAGGAGAGAGGGTGGGAGGAGATGTGGTTGGAGGGAGGCACCAGGGCTTTGACTCTCACACTTGGAGCGGAGGAATCAAGAAGTTCCAAATTTGGACATCTCAGCACTGTGCTCTGTGTCTCCTTGACACCAGTCACTGATTCCTGCTGCGATTCCTGCTGCGGCTCCCTGTAGCTGCTTCCTCATGACTCTAACCTGCGCTTGGATCACACCCATCCGCTCTCCTCAGATCCTTGTCTCCCCAGTTTCTCTTTCTTTTTTTTTTTTTTTAAATGTTTTCTTTATTTTTGAGAGAGAGAGATAGAGACAGCATGAGCAGAGGAGGGTCAGAGAGAGAGAGAGAGTCACAGAATCCGAAGACAGGCTCCAGGCTCTGAGCTGTCATCACAGAGCCTGACGTGGGGCTTGAACCTATGAACCATGAGATCATGACCTGAGCCGAAGTCGGACGCTTAACCCACTGAGCCACCTAGGTGCCCCTCCCCAGTTTCTGATTGCTGTCACCATGGACAGGTGTGAGAGAGGAACTGGTGGTGGGAACAGACACAAAAAGTTCAGGTTGCCAAAAATAACATTTTTTAAAGGTGGCCGATAGAGGAAATAATGAAAAACAAAAACACCTTGCTGTTGAGGCACTGTTGATTATGTTGTACTATTTAATACTGACAAGGTTCTTTTAAAAGCAAAGACAGAAAACAAAACAGTCCTTTCAGAGCTTATAGCCAGAAAAGGTTTAACTCTTTTTTTGATACTTGTTTATTTTGAGAGAGAGACAGAGAGAGGAGAGAGAGAATCCAAAGCAGGCTCTGCACTATCAGCATGGAGTCAGATGTGGGGGTTCGGTCTCAGGAACTGTGAGATCATGACCTAAGCTGAAGTCAAGAGTCAGGCTCCCCAAAGTTTACCTCTTGTAATGAGCACCGTGCTTCATTTCATGTAACAAGGATAGAAAACTTTTCCATTGATTTCCTTCTTTTGCTTTGGCTGCTAGGAATCTCAGTGCAAATTTTGTGCCCAATTCCCATAGCTTTTTTTTTTTTTAACATTTATTTATTTTTGAGAGAGACAGAGCATGAGAGGGGGAGGAGCAGAGAGAGAGGGAGACACAGAATCTGAAGCAGGCTCCAGACTCCACGCTGTCAGCACAGAGCCCAATGTGGGGCCTGAACCCACTGACCTCGAGATCATGACTTGGGCTGAAGTCAGACACCCAACAAACTGAGCCACCCCTGCACCCCCCTCTTTTTTTAAATGTGAATTTACTTGATACATAATTTTCCCTTCTCATTTTTGGGGGGAGTACTAATGGAGGCTTCGGGTTAGATAGGAGACAGGTGTGGGAGTCAGAATTGTATTTTTAAGTTTTGGAGATATTCTTTTTTTCTAATTTTTTAAATGTTTATTTTTGAGAGAGAGAGCAAGCATGCCCACAAATAGGGGAGGGGCAGAAAGAGAGGGAGACACAGAATCCGGAGCAGGCTCCAAGCTCCAAGCTGTCAGCACAGAGCCCGACATGGGGCTTGAACTCCCCAGCTGTGAGATCACGACCTGAGCCAAAGTAGGCTGCTTAACCGACTGAGCCACCCTGGTGCCCCTTGGGAATGTTAGTTCTAAAAAGGTTAATGGGAGGGGAGGGAGAGGAGAAAGAGAGAGGAGGGGCATGGGCAGAAAGAGAATGAGCGGCCGAATCCCCCACTGCCATCAGCAGGCACTAGGCTACTCCAGGTGACAACTTGTTGACATGGCTGTGAGGCCTGAGTCATCCAGACTGAACCCTGGCAGGTTCGTGCCGTGTAGAGCTTCTTTGGAAAAAGATCTGAGTCAAAGAAAAACAAAGTCTGCGTGACGGCAGCTCTTACTTGTCTTGGAACTAAGTGGCCCGGCAGCCCCCACCACCCTGCTGGAAGTACACGTTGCATCAGGTTTCCACCCTGCCAGCCTCCTCTCGATTCCGTTTCTAACCAACCAGACAGGCCAGGAAGCATTGCTCTGCTTTCAAGTGCATTTTCCCTCTCTCTCACCTCCCTCGCCTTTAACAGCGCAAATAATGTTTGCCCATGGGAACAAAATCTAACCTCTTCAGCCTTTTCCCCCTCCTCCCCCAGAGTCACTCTTTGGGCAAATAAATAATACATCATCTATCCCTTAGCTTTTGAAAGTCAGTTCCTGTGTCTTATGTGTCTCATTAATTAAATTAAAATTAAGTGTATTACACATTTAAGTAGCATTTTAAAAACTTCAGTCTTAGAGGTTGAAAATAAACCCAGGGGAAAGCTGTCTGTCTTGTAAAGCTGAGGGTGGCTCTGCAGCTCAACTACCTGGGTTTGACTCCTGGCTCCATCAGATACAAAGTGTGACTTTGGGCAAGTCATTCTTCCTCAGTTTCTGTGTCTGTAAAGTGCAGACAGTAACAGCACCTACCTCAGAAGGTTGTTATGAGTGTTTCAGGAGATGAGACATACAAAGAACCATGCAGACTGCCTGGCAAAGGGAAGGATGCTGATGCTCGCTGCTAGTGTTAAGTGTCTTTCATTTGCCCACTTATCCCAGCTCTGTCGATGAAGATGAAGAAACTGAGACTCTGCAACTCCCCAACCCATTAGTTTATCTCCATTTTGAAAGCCCCGGTGGACCGAGTTCCCAAGAGGTCTTATTTTAACTGGGTACAGAAAGTAGGCAGCCAGAATTTATTTGTATTTAAATTTTATGATCAAGCTTTCCATGTCCTTAGAAACAGATACAGTGACTTACCATTTTTGCTTACTTATTTTTGTAAAAATGGGCATAATTCCTTGAAAAGATCAAGAAATGTCCCATGCTAATAATGTATATGGCACCCCTAGAAGGAACTGAGGCCCTTGTAAAACATGGTCCAGGGGGAACACATGGGGATCCTCAATCTTGGCCATTTTTCCGTTTCCATTAACTCCCGGGAGAATGGTTGCCAGGCTTGTTTCCATTGAAGAGGCAGTAAGTGGAGAAAGGAGGGAAAGATGTAACTTAAATAAATGTGTGTTTATATCATGATTGGTCCCTATGTAAAGGTTATGGAAGATCAAGCAAAGGTTGAAGGTAAAGGATTTCAATACCAAAGTTATTTTCAAATTAGGTCTTGATTAGTGACTCTGTGTTCCCTCTTCTCTCTTGATATTTGCTCTTTGAGGGCTTTAAATTCCAGTGGCAAGGATTAAGAGCAGTGTTTTGTTTTGTGGGCATTGAGATGCCAGAACAGTTGGCCTGCATTCTGTGGATGGAAAGGAAATGAGAAAAGACCACAGCAGTGAAAGTTGGCAATTGAGAGCCTTACAGAATTCCTTCCCGAAGGGCCTGGACTCTAGATGATGCATATGGCATATGGCGCTAAAGACATCTTTCACCCCTGGCCTCACTGGTGCAGAATGCATCTCTGCCTTTCAGGGGTTTACATAAAACCCTCCGGAGCATCAGCGCACCCGCTTTGGCCTAGATGGGCATGTGCAAAGTGTGCGTGTTGCACACCAGGCCCCTGGGTCACTGGGAATCTGGAAATAGTGGAGAGAAGGGAGATGAGTAGGAGAGAGGGTCCTGGTGGCTATTGCTGGTACGCTCAGCTGCACAGAACATGAAAGGGGTCTGGTTTCTCATCACTCTGGTCATGGGTGTGAAGGCAAATTTGGCTTACCTGATGGTCACCCATTTTTATTGATTTAAGGATTTATTTACATGTAGTTAAGATAGTTAGAATACGGTTACTTCCTTTCAGAGGCTGTGTGTGTGTGTGTAAGAGAGAGAGAGGGACATTGATTTTCTTTTTCTTAATGATTTTTTTTTTTGCAGCTCTTGAGAAAGTCTATTTTACAAAGAGGAAAACCTGTGGTTGAAGGCTCTCTGGAGAAGAAACCCCCTTTTGAAAAACCTAGTATTGAACAGGTAAAAAGGAAAAAAAAGAGAGATGCCCTTTTTTATTGCTCTAAGGCTGAGTGAACCTAATCTTCTTTCCATCTTAACACGTGTCTTCCTTCCATCTTCTATACCCAGCTTAGAGATGTGCACTGAGTGTGGAGAAATTGTCTGGGACCCTTTGCATCACAAGCGAACGCTTAATTTAATAAATGATCTAGCTTTTGTCTTTTATGGTTGCTGTATACTCAGAATTCACTGTGTGTTTGGAGAAGGAAAAATTAAGAACATGTAGTTGGTAAAGAACACGCGGAATGTGCTGTCTTGGTGTTAACGTTTTAAAATTAAGTCTTTGTCCTTTTGTTTGGCACTATCTGAAAAAGACTATTGAGGTGAGGGAATTCAGGAGCATTGACAAAAACATTGTAAGTCAAGCAGAAAACACAAATAGGAAATGAGATTTTGCATCCAGAAATTGACTTCCTGTTACATTATGATTCTTGGAAAGAAACCGGCTTACTTAGGGAATCTGTTGACATGGATAGACTTTCTCTGTGAGGTGTTACACCCCTCCTCAGAGTCAGTTTTTAGCCTACCATTATTTGGCTAAATAAATCTCCAGTTCTCTTGACTGAATTTCTGGATGAGAATTATTATAGAAGATAGGACATCAGAGTCCCTAAAAATAAATGTATTTTTATCAGTCAGTTTTCAGTGGAAGAAATTTTATTTTGTCTCCAAACTCTATTAAACGAGAATTCATTGTTCTTTTATTTGAACTTAGATTAGACGGGAGTGTTCTGCTGAAAGATGAAATTAATCCAGATTCTTTTAAAAGCTGCTAATTCTGAATAAGAATTTTTTTTTCTTGGTAAGGTTGCCAAAAGAGTGATTGTAGAGCGTTTAAAATCTAATGGTTGAGTTCAATGGTAGACATGCTAGTAGTAGCTTTTTGATTGAAATTTTGGTAATCCTTTTTAACATAATGTTTACCCAGGAACCTCATCATAATATGGTCTATGTTGATAGTGCAGCAAGAATTAGTTTACAAAATAGTCCTATTCTGTTGTTTCAAAGGTTTTGACCTTTTCAGCCTGTGAGCTTGATTTTTTCTTTAACGTTTGAGGAACGCAGCAGGCATAGAATAGCAACTCACAGCTTCTCTGTCTTGTCGCTTTTCATCCACTGTGATCTATGGTACAGTTCCCTCTGGGCATTCCTGTTTTCTAATAGGGAAAAGGAAGAGCCTTTGTGAATAGAGAAATGTCTGCTCCTTTGCTAATAACCATCGATGGTGCCGTGTGGGTGTTCAGAAATCGTATGATTGCAAAGCTATATGAGTAAATTGCTTTCCCTCCTTTTAAGGGTGTGAATAACTTTGTGCAGTACAAATTTAGTCACCTGCCAGCCAAAGAAAGGCAAACAATAGTTGAGTTGGCAAAAATGTTCCTAAACCGCATCAACTATTGGCACTTGGAGGCACCGTCTCAGCGAAGACTGCGATCTCCCAATGATGATATTTCTGGATACAAAGAGAACTACACAAGGTAATCAGACCCTCAGTTCCTTTCCCTTGGCCCTTGTCCAGCCTGTCTCTGTGAGCAGAGGGCTGCCCAGTTATTGTGGTCACCCATCAATTCAGAGAGAATGTTTCGATAATTTAACTTTTTATTATCACGCTATTTTGGGTGGTGAGAGATCAGCCTACTCCTATACTATCCAGTATGATAGTTGATAGGTACATGGGGCTACTGAGTGCTTGAAATGTGGCCAGTATGAATTGAGATTTCTAAGATTATACCAGTAAATTAATTAATTAACTGATAAATAAATTAATTAAAAATGTAAAGTAGTTCATGAGAACTTTTTTTAAAGTGTATTTTGAGAGAGAGATGGGGAGGGGAAAAGAGAGAGAGAGAGCGAGCGAGAGCGAGAGCACAAGCATGGTTGAGAGGGGGAGAGAGAATTCCAAGCAGGCTCGTGCTGACAGCGCAGAACCCAGTGTGAGGCTCAAATCCACAGACCATGAGATCAGGACCTGAGCTGATACCAGGAGTCCAAAGTTTAACTGACTGAGCTACTCAGGCACCCCTCATGAATACTTTTTTAAAAATAATGATTATTGAAATGATAATATTTTGGTTGTAATCAATTAAAGAAGACATTAAAGTTAATTTCATCTGTTTATTTTTACCTTTTCAGTCAGATTCCTGGAAAATTTAAAATAGTTATGTGGCTTGCATTGTATTTCTGTTGAACATCACTGATCTGGATAGCCATACTATGACTCTGTAATTATTATATAGAAACCCTACTCATTTGAAAAAACAAACCAAAATCAAAAAAGAAAAAAACAAAACCCACTGACCGTGAGTATGATAGTGTTAAAGAATTTTTATAAAGAAGGAACGATCATCCTAGCCCCAGAACCATGATGGCACTTGATATTATTATACATGTTGTCTTCCAGTTTTTGCCCCTTAAATAATATTTTATATATTAGTTAGAATGAAAAAATATATAGAATATGCATCCTTTATGATCCCCCTACTTAACATCATATCAAACACTTTACTGGTTACATTATAGTCTGTTGAGTTGATGTACTATAATGTGCCCAACCGTTTCCCTGTTGGCTTATAGCAGACTGTGCAAATATTCCTGGATTGCACATTTTCCCCTTAATGTGGGAATTTGTTTTTATTGTTTATGAATTGCAGAATAATAGAATTAACTTAAGAAAATCTTTAACATGGGCCACACAAAATAGGATGACTACATTCATTTTCTGTTAAGAGTGACTTGAATTATCCATTCTGTTTACCTTTTTATACTTTCACCCTTTTATTTTTTATATTTTATTTATTTATTTCAGTAATCTCTATACCTAGCATGGGGCTCAAACTTCTGACCTAGAGATCAAGGGCTGTATGCTCTATCAACTGAGGCTCCTGACTCTCTCTTATATTTTATAGCCACATCAAGCTTGCTTCAGGAGGTATTCCTGAGTTAGAGTAGGCAATGTTTTTTGATAACCAAAGAGCACTTGTACCCAGGTTATTTTCTATAATAGCAAATGACATGTAGGAATGAGCATCATTTAAGATAAGCTTCCTCTCTGATTCATTGATGTGATATTCATGAGTCATATTCCCCTTTTTCTCCTCCCTTCTTTTATAATAGATATAATTTGAGTTATAAAGTATTTCCTCTTGGTAATTGACTTTTGTAAGAATTACAGATTTCTTCAACACCAATTTTTTTGAGAGAGAGAGAGGGCACAAGTGAGTGAGGTAGGGCAGAGAGAGGAGGAGAGAAAGAGAATCCCATGAGAGTCGAGAGAGAAAGAGAGAGAGAGAGAAGCCGGGCTCCCCTGACATGGGGTTCGAGCCGATCATGAGATCATGACCTGAGTCAAAATCAGATGCTTAGCCAGCCGAGCCACCTAGGTACCTCAAGTCAATATTTTTAAACATTATATCTTTATTTCTGTACATTCAGTTCAGAATTTTACATGAACCAATAGTCCCTATATTATCTTAACTGTCATTTATAGTAAGAGTTGAGATAATAAATCCATCAAAAATATAGGGATGCCTGGCTGGCTCAGTCCAGTAGAACAGTGACTCTTTCTTGGGTTTATGAGTTTGAGTCTCGTTGGGTATAGAGATTACTTTATCTCTATCTATCTATCTATCTATCTATCTATCTAATCTATCTTATCTATTTATCTATGTCTTAAACCCACCTGTGGACGATTGGAAAGCTGAATATTTGCCAAAGCCAGATGCCAAAAAGTATTTACTACTACTAACAGAGGAAAAAATGTTTCATCAAGAAGGAGAATTAAATGTGAAGCAGCAAGGAAGATATCACTGTATTTTAGAAAATTGTAAAGATACTCTGTAGCACTTAGGAATTAGCAGAAAATGGGTGGCACTTATGAATACTTAAGGAGTAGTAAAGTTAGAAATCGAGCTTTGAAATGAGCAGTGGGTATGAATCATAGCTCCATCCCTCCCTAATTCTGTGTGCTCTAGACCAGTCACTTCACCTCCTTGACCTTGAGTTTCTTCCTCTGCCCGAGCCTCATGAGTACTGAATGTTGTGCACAGTGTCTGGAACACAGAATGGGCACTGGGAAGTTGCTAGTCATTATTTTCCTCCCACACATGTTGTTCTCTAAAACTCAGTCACTGCCAGTGTGGGACTCTTAAGCTGGAGCATGTACAACTGAATGAAAGTGTCATTATTTGAATACAACTATAGAAACTAACATAATAGGGAATAGAAAGATAGCAGCAGATTCCTTTCTAGCCCAGTATCTTGAGCCAACGGCTGAAGGCAGAAGAGTGGAGTCTGACAATGGTGAAAAGAAACCTGCTGAGAGTTTGGAATGAATACACCCTGATGAGTTCTGAAACCTGCTGATTTCTAGGTGGAATGTAGACCAAGAGCCTCTGTTAATAATAAATAAGGAAATGAAGGTAGACAACACTCACCTCCCCCGCTTGCCCACTGTCATGCCATGTTGATGAAGAAAGGGAAGTAGAGAGAACCTGTGAAAATTTTGAGAATCAGTAACTGTTTCAGAGTAAAACCTCACTGTCATGACCACTTAGGATTTTAATAAACCACACGCCACTACAGCATAGTGTCTTGTTGATATAATCTTCTCAAAAATGGGTAATATTACAGGCTTCAGGCACCACCAGGCTTTATCTCGATTTGTAAGTGAGCCTCAGGACCTGAAATGCTGGTTCAGCATATAATTTACAGCAGTTGTAGCCATTAGAATGAAGAGGCTGAACACTTCTGGAGCTCATATGTCAGCCCGGAAATGGGGTAACAGGATTCTCTATGGAAGACACTGGATCCAGAAAATGATTGTTTGCTGCAGAGCTAACTTGTAAAGATTTTCCAATAAAAAATTAAATGCAGACTGAAGAGTAGGACTGCTTAAATTACTTCTGTTCTGAAAAAAGGAAAAAGAAGACTTTTATATGTTGAAAATATCTGACATAGTAATGTTAACATGCTTAATATTAATAATAACAATGTATTTCCCAGAAATCACTGGTTTTAGAAAAAAAACTCTGAATAAATATTTTGAAGTTCCCTGAATTTCGTGATGGTACACTAATATGGTTTTATGAAAAAATAACCTGAAAATAAAGTGTTAGAGGAATGTGACTTCTTAAAATACATTTGACCAACAGAATCTGCTACTGGAAGCAGCACATATTTAGTCCTAGATTCTGAGTTGTGCACACTGTCTGAAAGGTGTTAATGGTCACCGCATATTGGGGAGATTTTTTTTTTTAAATGTACATTCAAGTTAGTTGACATACAGTATAGTCTTGGCTTCAGGAGTAGGACCCAGTGATTCATCATGTGCATATAACACCCAGGGCTCATCCCATCAAGTGCCTCCTCAATGCCCACCCCCCATTTAGCCCATCCCCCCATGCACCTCTCCTCCAGTACCTCCCCTGCAGCAACCCTCAGTTCTGTGTATTTAAGAGTCTCTTACGGTTTGTCTCCCTCTCCATTTTTATCTTACTTTTCCTTCCCTTCCCTTCCCTTCCCTTCCGTTCATCTGTTATGTTTCTCAAATTCCACATATTGGGAGATGTTTTGTATGAATACAGAGCAAGTTTGATATAACTAAGTTGATTTTGAGGAAGCAGTTTTATGTAACCATTGTTGTATGTTACTGAGTATTCATTAGGCATGTAAGTCTAGGACGGTATTTATTAGGAGGCAGGGAAAGAAAGTGGACTAGGGGATAGGAGACCCTAGCCTTTAGTTCAGGTGAGCTAGGAGAGATCACGTAATTCCTACAAACCTTAGGATTTCCATTTCAGCAAGTAGGATGACATGGGCTTCTGTGCTCAAGTTCTCCAGTTCACATTTTAAAGAAAGCAAGGTGTTTGCAAAGCATCAGGATGCTGTCAAATATCTGAGAGTTATTTGAAGTGTCAGTAAATTGCATACACATGACATTCTTGTAGGCGTGCAAAAATGAATGAACTATATCCCTTTCACTACTTCTTAGATGACCTGAAACCAGTCATTTAAGTAAAATCTTTCCTTACAGTTAAGTGTTTGGAGGAGTGTGTGCGCAGAGATGCACACAAATTCCTATTTCTTCTTTTCATCCCACTGTGTGCAGTGACTACGTCCTTTATTAAACCAGCCCTAAAACACCGCACATTGACTCAGACTCTATCTTATCATACTGTGCACTTTACAGATTTATAAAATAATATCAGTCTTGGAAGTAAAAACAAAACAAAGCTGAAAAGCATAAACTATGGTCTATGAAATGCTTCTTAGAGTAAATGAATGGAAGCCCATTATTTGAAACATTTCACTAGACCATAACAGTCTGTGCTGCCTTCTCCTACCCTGGGAAGATTGCATGGCCTGTAAAACACTTCTTTATGACACTTAATGATTTTATGGTAATATTTATAACCTACCATTGCTGTAGCAGAAATAACATCCATTTTGAGTAGATTGTCAGACATCTGTGACCCTTCCACAGATGGAAATGCTTTTTAGATTGATTCAAAATCGGCACCTCCCATAGATACATAATGTGAGTCGCAAATGTGATTTAAAATGTTGTAGGAGTTAACATTCTAAAAACTAAATAGACACAGGATGTTAATTTTAATAGTGCTGTATTTTACCTAGTATATAAATACTATTTTGCTGTGTAATCAACATGAAAAAGTATTACTCATCTCTTGTTACCTTCTCTTGTGCTGGTTTAAAATCCACTGTGTAAGCTATGCCTGCGGCACATCTCAGTTCATTCACTCAATTTAAAATGGTTAAAGCTCAATGGAGTCCTACCAAAGCAACGAAGTTATGTTTAAGGGAAAAATATTTCACACTGTTTTCGTTTAAACGTACATTTTATTTTATTTTTTTTAATTTTTTTTTTTAATGTTTTATTTCTTTCTAGGAGAGAGAGAGAGAGACAGCATGAGCAGGGGAGGGTCAGAGAGAGAGGGAGTCACAGACTGAAACAGGCTCCAGGCTCTGAGCTGGCAGTCAGCACAGAGCCCGACGCGGGACTCGAACCCACGAACCGTGAGATCATGACCTAAGCGAAAGTCGGACGCTTAACCGACTAAGCCACCCAGGCGCCCCTAAACGTACATTTTAAATTGATTAAATGACATCACAGATCAAGCTCCTCGGTTGTACTGGCCACATACCAGGTGTTTGGTGCATACATGTGGCCGTGGGGCTCCTGTGTCAGTGCAGTATCCATATAAACAGCTGTTTTAGACAATACTGGTCTTAATCCTAAATATTCAGTTTTTCAGATAGTCTTGTGATGGCCTCAGTCTCATGAAACCAAATTTTTGATTATTAAGGTCTGTAAACTGTTTAACTCTTAACATTTATTATGTTTTGTAATTAGTCACTTGTCAGCTGGCCTCCCTTCAGCCCTATCTATCACATCATTAAGTGGCCACAGACTAATATACAGCAAAGACTAACCTTGAAGGTGATACAGTTCTCTGTGAGGTGCCTTAGGAAGAACAACATAAATGCCCTTCCTGGCCTTTTTTGCTACCAAGGCCACTGTTTCTGATTTGACAAGATCAACACTTAAAGAGTCCCATTTTGGAATTGTAACCATAAAAGTGACATTTGGGTATAAATTAAGACAGAAAAGCTGAGAGAAGAGTAGAATTGGTAGCAGGGTTTGAAGGTTAATTTTGAAGGAAGGCAGATGAACTGACACGAAAGTTTTCTTTCCCAACGATGAGCCACTACTACCACCACCACCACAAACAGGGGAAGTATGAAGCAATGCAGAATAAGATACAAAACCAATAAACATTAGTTAGTTACTATTATTCCAGTCTTTATTAAGGGCTTTAACATTCATCCGGAGCTTCACAGTACCAGTTTGGGCACATTAGAACCAGCCCTGCCTCCCACTTTAAAGGACATCAGGAGGCATCCAGAGAGGAGAGGTATTAATTTTTGGAAAGCAGGCCCTGCCCTGGAAAAAGATATTTGAATCTGCTACCAAGGAATGAAGATGTGCAATGAAGCTTCTGATCCCTGACCCCCATGGTACATTCATATTGCTAGGTCCTGGGAGTTTGAGACCTTGCATCCGGGGAGACCATAAAGAAGGAGGGCTGATTTTGAATACACTTGCATTCTCTAGCTTCTCTTGGGTGAATGAGTTTCTACATTGTATGCCCTACATAGCCATCGTACCCCAGAACTGTGGTCAGATCTCAAGAAAGCCCCTGGTTTCTCTCTGGGCCTGGGCGCACGTCCAGCTTTTGCAGTGCCACAGTGCATTTTTAAGTTTGAGACTGAGTCATTGAAAATGCACCTTAGCGACAGATGGTGGAAGCTCTTTATTTCCTGTGTTTTGACTGAGTTTTGAATAGTCTTGAAGATCTTTATCTTCCCACCAAGGCTTCAGGGGTATGTGAATGCTGTGTAGGCATTTTAAATTTTACTCAGAGCACTGAATTGTGGAATTCTGAGCTTTCAAAATGGGACTTCTTCACCTTCCCCTTCTTAAACTCTTCTTTTATTTAAATTACCATGTATGTACCAGAAACTCAAATTGCACTATGTACTTTCCATATGGTGTCTCCTATAATGCTCATAATCAGCCAACAAAGTAGGTATTATTGCTGTCCCCATACTACAGGTAAGGAAATGGAGACTTAAGAACATAATTAAATTCCCCAAGTCATGCAGCCTGTTAAGTGGGAAAGCAAGGATTTGACCCCAGGTGTGTTTGACTGCTGGACTTACCGCACGATGTTGCAGAATGGAATGGTTGTTCTTGAACTGGACCCACCTGCTGGTATGGGGCAAGTGACTCCGATTTCCAAGTTTCATTAGCTGGCAGTGATACTGACCTAGGTCTTCTGTGGTTAGTGGTGTGAGAGTTACCATACGTGGATATTTCAGACCATCTGGGATGTTGAAGGGATATTGATGGTGCTTGTCTCGTCTTGTCACAGGTGGCTGTGTTACTGCAACGTGCCCCAGTTCTGTGACAGTCTACCTCGGTATGAAACCACCCAGGTGTTTGGAAGAACACTGCTGCGCTCAGTCTTCACGGTCATGAGAAGACAACTCCTAGAACAAGCGAGGCAGGAAAAAGACAAACTGCCACTTGAGAAACGAACTCTAATCCTCACCCACTTCCCAAAGTAAGAGAGCACTCCTGCAGGTCTTTGATTCCACAGCCTGAGACTGAGAAGCACGTGCCAAAGCTTGTTATGAGTGGCGAGGTCATAGCCTCCCAGGGACCCAGGGACAAGGGAGAAGGGACCCTCTCCTTCTCCTCTCCCTTTGTGAGTCATCTTGCGAGTTGCTGAGCATGTCTGCTATTGGCTGGAATCTGTTGCCAGCTGTTGGCAGGCAGTCCTAGCTCCCCGAGCCCCCTCATTCCATCTGTGGCACTGGGCCTGGGTCCTGGGATGGGGCGGTGCCGGGTCTGCTGTATTCAGCTGCCAGGAAGCTAGGCGACCATGGGGGGAGTGGTGAAAGCAGTTTCCATCGACTCAGAAGTGATGCAGGACAACTCCAGTGGCTGGTTTGTTTTTCCATCCCAGATCTCCGGCCCTTTCGAAGACCTGGTAAATCACTCCGGCCATACTCAGTCTGCCCCCTCACTCTTTGTAAACTAGACCCCGCCAGCAGGGCTGGAAGGGAGTAGAGGCTTCTTCCTTCAGAATGATCTCTGTACCTCTCTACTCAGTTTCTTTTTCTTTTTTTTATTAAAATTTTTTTAATGTTTATTTTTGAGGAGGGGGGGGCAGAGAGAGAGAGAGGGGGAGACACAGAATCTGAAGCACGCTCCAGGCTCTGTGCTGTAGGTACAGAGCCCGACATGGAGCTCAAACCCACAAACCACAAGTTCATGACCTGAGTCGAACTTGGACGTTTAACCGACTGCACCATCCAGATGCCCCTCTACTCAGTCTCTTATACAATATACCTAACTCTTTCCTCTGCACCTTGCTTTTTCTACCTGCCACAGCTTCCAACATATAAATAATCACGTATTTTTCAAATGAAGGAAGTGTGTCAAAGGAATAGGAAGTTGCAGTGTGTGACGTTGGCATTGAAAATGCATTTTCAGTGCGAAGAACCAAAAGTTCGAGCTAAAAGGCTGACTGCTCATGAGAGGGGCTGAAAGTGCAGTGGCTGGCTTGTCATGGAGCAGCGACAGCAAGACATGAGTGAGACAGCTCATTCTGGGGTGTCATTCTGCCCAGAGTGGAAGAGGTCGAAGGTATAATTTGAAAGGGCTCCCTAGGTATGATAGAGCCTGTCTTCCCCAAACCATTAAGAACTGCTGGTGCAGAGAAGAGAGTTTAAGAAAGGAGATATTACATTCTTTAACCAAAGACTGACAATACTCTGTTTTAGCAGAGAAACTAGATTTTTTTTTATTAAGTTACAATTATTGTATTATCCAGTTTGTTTCTCAGGAAAGATAGCTTTATTTTTTGAAAAAAAATTTTTAATGTTTCTTTTTGAAAGAGGAAGAGAGAAAGAGAGAAAGAGAAAGAGTGAGTGAGAAACAGAGCACAAGCGGGGAGGGGTGGAGAGAGAGGGAGAAACAGAATCCAAAGCAGGCTCCAGGCTCTGAGTTGTCAGCACAGAGCCTGAAGTGGGGCTCGAACTCATGAACCGTGAGATCATGACCTGAGCTGAAGTTGGATGCTCAAACGACTGAGCTACCCAGGCGCCCCAAGATAGCCTTAATTTTAAAGAATTAAAGTTAGGTCTACAACAACAAAAATGTTTTTTTGATAGAAATTGCCTGAAGATTCCTTTGCACTGTAATGCAAATCCTGAGCCATGGGTAGAGGATGTCATGGATAATTCTTTTGTTGTTTATTTTTTTAATTTTTTTAAAAATTTTTTATTTCTGAGGGAGAGAGAGACAGCGTGAGCAAGGGAGGGTCAGAGAGGGAGACACGGAATCCGAAACAGGCTCCAGGCTCTGAGCTAGCTGTCAGCACAGAGCCCAACGTGAGGCTCGAACCCACAAACCATGAGATCATAACCTGAGCTGAAGTCAGACGCTTGACCAGCTGAGCCACCCACGCGCCCCAGTCATGGGTAATTCTGATGAGCTTTAGCAGAATGCCCAATGTTTGCACAGAAATCCTAGCATCCCGATTTTCAGTGTATCATTAAGGCAGCCGGTACCGGAGATAGGTGTGCCACAAAGGCTTTGGCTTCTCCAGGGAAGAGGATTCAGCACTACTGAAATTGGAGTTTGGTTGTTGGGCACGCTCGTGTATTCAGTGGCTGCCTTTTAGCTTTCCTTAGAGATTTAAAAGCAATTTTCTTATTTCTCTATTACATTTGCCACATAAGCAGATTTTATACTTTCAGATTATAGTTGTCGTTCTCTGTCTCCAAGCCACGGAACAAAGAGGACCCCCCACCCCACCTTTCACGGTACTTAAAGAGAAATTTTAATTACCTTACAGAGTAACAATTTTTCCCCCATCGCAAATTCATTTTGCTTCTTACAGATATTTGCTAATTATAGTGTGTTATGTTCCTTCATCCCATAGTTCTGGCATGCTTCTGCTGTGGAGTTAAAAAATCAGCGCTGCTTTCTTTTCCTTCTCTATTACTAATGGTAGGGTAAAACTACCACCCACTTCTCCTTTTAAATCCCTTGTCATTGAATATGACAACACTGGGCCCGGTAGGGATTTATCCCCACAGCCTTGGCAGCAGAATCACATATATTGAAGCTTGAGGTGCCGTGTGGGTCTTGGACACTGTCTCAGCTGAAATCTGTGACTGGCTTCACGCCACCGTGCGCGGCGGCTGTGACTTTCACGGTACGCGCAGGGCCTCCGTCCTTCTCCTCCTCGTCATGTGTGCGCCCTTTCTTCCACTTGGCTTTACCTCGGGCCTGTCCTCCCATCCACCTACTTACAGGATTGTGTACAAACGGTTTAGTATCTGTATTTCATCTTACAAGTGATAAATGCACGTGCTGCTGAAAATTTGGTTATGAGAGGACAAAGAAGCAAAAGACACCCCTGTAGCCCTACCTCTCTGAGCTACTTTCAGTGTTTTTAGATATTTCTCTATTTCTCCCTGTAGTGTGTTCTTTTATTCTACATACAGTTTTGTATGGTGTGTGTATGTATATGTATAGAGAACACTTTCTCGTGCCGTTGCACAAGGCTGTTCTTTATTGTAATGAAATAACTGTATTTTGTATATACATATAACACACATGCGTGCATATAAAATTATTTTTCCTAAATTATTAACGGCATCATTCCTGCCTCATACACCCTCTTTCTCATCAGCAAGATCAGAATGTGATCCCAGTAAGAATCTCACCTCCTGTTCTGTCAGCCTTTCTGTAATTGGTAAGAAACGCACTAAAATGTTTTAAAATGAAAGATAATGGTGGCTTGCTTAGGAAGTAGAAGTGACTCATGCAGTTTCTAGAAACCATGAATTAAACTATCGAGTGCAGGCAGGTATTCATTCAAATGATACCTTGTTTTTAAATCTGAGATTTAACCTGAGCAGCAAGTAAGAAGACCCCTTAGGACCTTTCCCCATCCATTTTCACTTTTGCAAAATAAGCCTCTCCCATTCCTGAAATCATTTAAAACCTTGCAGTCATTGAGAAACGAGAATAGTGGTACTTTTAGTGATAAGTGATGATGATGATGATAATATAGATCCTTGATCAGTTATCCAAAACTCTGATACTAATGTTTCACAATTCAAAGTTTATAATACTTTGTAAAGGTAATTTATATCACATATATTGTCGGGGCACCTGGGTGGCTCAGTTGGTTAAGTGTCCAACTTTAGCTCAGGTCATGGTCTCATAGTTCATAAGTTAGAGCCTCCCATCAGGCCCCTCTACTTCTCCCCCCCTCAAAAATAAATGAACATTAAAAAAAATAATAACATATATCACGTCTCTAGGGATGGGGGTAGTCCCCCTAAATCAAGTCCACTTATAATTTTAAAAACTATAAATAGTTTTATGTTTCTTCAGGTCAGATTGTTGCCAAATGGGTTATGGAAGATCTTTTTTTTTTTTTTAAGTTTTAATGTTAGTTTATTTTAAAGAAAGATAGAGACAGAATGTGAGCATGGGTAGGACAGAGAGAGAGGGAGACACAGAATCTGAAGCAGGCTCCAGGCTCTGAGCTGTCAGCACAGAGCCCAACATGGGCTCAAACTCATGAACTGCAAGATCACGACCTGAACCAAAGTTGGATGCTTAGTTGACTGAGCCACCTAGGCTCCCTGGTTCTGTTAAAAAAAATTTTTTTTAATTTATTATTTCTTTTTATTAAGTAATCTCTATACCTAACTTGGGGCTTGAACTTGCAACCCCTAGCTTAATAGTCACATGCTCTACTGACTGAGCCAACAAGGTGCTCCCCAATCTTGGGTTCTAATCCTAGTCCTGTAATTTACTAGTTGTGGAACTTTGTACCAGTTGTTTAATCTCTTTGCTTTAACTTTTTCTTCTGTAAAATGACTATAATAATGGATTCCACTTCATAGGTTTGTTAGGAGGAGCACCTGAGTTAATAATACATCAACCACTTAGAACAATGTCTGTCATGTAGTAAGAGTTATGTATGTGTGTGATAAAAATGAAATGCGTAACTCACTGAGTTGGTGTGAGGATTCAGTAAGAAGTTCATAGAACAGTGTAGGCACATGGCAAGCATTTGATAAATATTAGCTTTTGTGATGGATAATAACAGCAGTAGTGACAGCTACATGGATGGTGGAAATCGTGCTCTGAGGCTTACTGAGGAACACTGAATGGAATAGATCCCTACCGATATAATGCTCTATGCAGTCTGTGTTATGTCAGTCTGCAGAATCAAAAAAGAATAAATTTGTCAAAATGCATTTCTTTATTTAAATATACCAGGGCCACCCACAGATCATCATTTGAGTCATAATTCACGAGCATATTTCTGAGTTGAAGGTGAGAGACAGATGTTGGGGTGCTTGCCATAGATGGTTAGGGTTGTCATCCTTCTAGTAATATATTAGTAATATATTTTGATCTTACTATTGCTTTTACTCCTGTGTCTAGGTTTCTGTCTATGTTAGAAGAAGAAGTTTATAGTCAAAACTCTCCTATCTGGGATCAGGATTTTCTCTCCGCCTCTTCCAGAACCAGCCAGCTAGGAATCCAAACAGGTAAATTTCTTTTCGCATAAATCAGAGAACAACCAGAAAGTGTTAGCCACAGCTCACTCTGCATTTATTTGTGCTTTTTGTCAAAAAATTGAAGAACAGAGCCAGCCAAAAAGTTAACACTTCGGCAAATCTTGCATCTGCATCTCTGTTAATAAGGAGAGCAGGTGCAAAGCAGTTAAAATAACCCCTCCTTGTGCTATTTAGTTTGCTTAGCTTGCACATTAGGGGGTGGATAATGCCATACAGCTCAGCTCTGTGGTCAAATGCTGGCTTCTTTTTAAAGACAAAGTCTTGGTCAATGGCCAGAGATGCCCAGGAATCAAGCCTTGGTCTGGTTTCGGAGTCTGTGATGTCTGTTCATGCATCAAGTTCCTATCACGGATAAAGGTGATATCCATGAGAACAATCTTGAGTCTCAGGTCATGAAGTACTTCCTGGTGGGGCCAGAGCATTCTTGCCATTGCCTTGGGTGACAGCAGCTAGTATTTTGTGATGAAAGAAGGCATGTGACTTCTAGAATCACACTGATCCCAGATAGAGGCTCTGAACTGCCTTTGACACTACGAAGACTTGGAGAAGTTTGGCAAGAGATGCCAAAACAGTTATTCCTATGGGGCCATGGGGAAAGTGCAGAATTTCATAGAGTTTTTAGTACATCTAGCTCAGTGTGGAATAGTTTTGCCTCTAGCAAACAACAACAACAACAACAACTTGCAAATGGTAAAAGTCACCTTCTTTAGTGTAGGGTTCTGTGAATTTTGACAAACACATGCAGTTAAATAACTACCAGTACCATCAAGATACAGAATAGTTGCTTCACCCCAGAAAATTCCCTTGGAACCCTCTGTAGTTCGTTCACTGCCCTACCCCCGGCCTTGGCAACCACTGATTTGTTTTTTGTTCCTGGAGTTTGCCTTTTCTAGAATGTCATAGGAATGGAATCATATGGTACACCATTTTCTGAGTCTGACTTCTTTCGCTCAGCATAATGCATTTGAGAAGGTGATTAATAATTTTTTTCTCATCTAGAGCCCAAGTTTGGATGTAAATATAATTCAGTCCCTACAAAGCAGAGTACTTAGGGAATGAGGTGTTTTGGTTTGGATCAAATCCTTTTTGTTTGCATTCTTGTTTTTTGAGACTTGAGTTTTTAGCATTTACTGGACATATTCTCTGTGGTGACCGGGCATATCCTCTGTATTGCTCTCTCTGTCCCTGTGCTGTTCACTTTGTCTTTATCTCATCCAGTTTTCAAATAACATCTCTCCCACAAACCCTTTCCTTGTTCCTCCCATGCCTTCCAGCAAGGACTGGATCTCTTTCCTTCCAAACTTTCGCAGAACCTTGAATATATCTTATCTTTCGTTCTCTAGCTTGGCTGCACTGTGGCCTTACTTGTGATTTAAAATAATATTGATTTCTGAGGCTTCTCCCGAGAGAGTGATATAATCGGTCTAGCCTGGACACTGAGACTTTTAAAAGCTCCCCAGGTGATTCTGATGTGCAGCCGTATTTGAGAACTGCTGTGTGTCACAGCACTTACCTCGTGCTATCCTAACCCCATTTTTTCCTGTAAGTCTTCTGTCTCCAGTGAGTGTGACTTCTGGGTGGTCAGACACTGTTTTGCCACAATAATAATAACAGACTTCCATTAAGTACTTGCCTATGAAGTCTGCGTCATCATGAAGCCTTAGCACAAACCCTGAGAAGTTGGTGTTAGTTTCCACTTCATATAAATGAGATAGAAGCCCTGAGAGGAGCACCAAGTTGCCCACAATCAGAGCCCCTAAGTGTTGGAATTGGGTTTCATGCCCTGTCTGCAGAATTCCTTAACTACTACACTATATGAAGAGGCAGACCTCGAGCCGTGCTTTCTAGCATGTGCTGCAAATGTGTTGGCAGGTAGATGCTTGTGGGAGAAATGAGTACAGAGCTCAGTTTCCTCTTCCAGGCAGGAGGGAAGCAAAACAATTCAGCAGGGTCAACTAGTTCTTTGCCGGAGGTCTTCCGGAGAGGATTCTTCTCTTTGTGAAAACTCCCCTTGATCCTTGCCCTCTCAGAATGCCTCGCTGGTCTGTTCAGCTTCCAGCACGTTTTATGTCTTAGCACAGGATGGAGAAGGCAGAGGTTGCCTCTGACTCTCTGGGAATCCCACATTTATTTCTGTGGCTAAAGTTGTACCCCATTTGAACTGTATTGTCGTCTTTAGTATTACCCAAAGCTGTCATAGGCAGGCTGCTTTCTCCTGTTTTACTGTAATTGCAGTGTGTTCTCTGGGGGGAAAGAAGAGTGTAATCATCTACTTAATTGGCATGTCTGCACATCTATGCAGCTGTGATAAATGACGTTCGTAATGATGGCTCTGAAGTTTTGCAAGATAGATGTCTTCAGAATAACCAGAACTTCGCCTTTGTGTGGAATCACTCCACTTTACTTTGAGATTCATAAGGCCTGTTTTCTGGAAGGAAAGCCGTAGAGCCTGGCACTTTGGTATATTCTGACTGCTATGGATTGGTGTCTCTCTTGCTCTGTTAACTTAGTCCATCACTTTCTTGGCTGTTCAGAACGTCCTCTGGGGACTGAACTGTGGCTGCGTTGAAACTTAGTTGAGCGTTCTCTCTGGGCGGTACTGCCATACTCTGTCCTGAATGTGACCAGTGCCACTGAAAATGTCTGTATCCATCATCTGCTGTCCCCACACTACCTACAAATCAGCAGCACACTGGCAAAGCAAAGCCATATCCTGTTTCTGACATCACTTCGATAAAACAATATAAAACAGAAGTTTTTAAATTGTAAATATTCTCAAACTTACAGAAAAGTTACAACAGCAGGACAAAGAAATCTTGTATATTGTATATTCTTTGCCCAGATTCACCACTTGTTGACATTCTGCCATACTTGGTTTAATCATCCTCCCCTCTTTTTTTCTCTAAATGACTTGAAAGTTGCAAACCTCTCACCCCTGTTTACAGAGCTCAGTGAGTATCTCCCAAGAACAACGACATTCTCTTACTTAACAGCAGTACAGTTATCAAAGTAAGGAATTTAAGCTTGATGCAATATTATTATCTAACCTATAGGCTATTTTCCATTTTTTTGCCTCTTATCACAATCCTGTGGTTTATAGCGATTTTTGTCTGACATCAGAAGGCACATGACGTTGACCTCCCTCAGTATTATTGGTATAAGCTTGATCGCTTGGTTTCCATAGTGTTTACATGCTCTCTCCACTGTAGTGCTACCATTTTTCCTTTTGCAATAAAAAGTATTTTTGTGGAGATAAGCTTTGAAACTAGCCTGTCTTCATCAGAACTGTATTCCCAAGGTTTAGCCTGCACAGATGATTCTTCCCTGAATCAGTTATTATATGCTGGCCGTTAAATGTTTTTCCCCCCTGATGTCCATGATTCCTTCCTTTTTGTTTATTGGTATTCCCCTATAAGGAAGACCTTTCCCTTCTCCCCACTTACTTATTTATTTAATTATTCATTTATTATTATCATGTTCACATTGGCCCCATGGCTCTCATTTTGTTTTATTTTAATTCATTCATTCATTTTTAAAAGATTTTATTTTTAAGTAATTTCTACACCCAACGTGGGGCTTGAACTTATGACCCCAAGATCAAGAGTCACATGCTCCATTGACTGAGCCAGTCAGGTGCCCCTCCATGGCTTTTATTTTAAAGATGCTTTGGTTGTGGTGTTGGGCAGGAACGGGATGGTTGCATGTGCACGTGGTTCCTTAATGCTGAAGAAAGGAGTCACCTAATACCTGTTTTTCTTTTTGGGGCCAGTTATCAGTCCACCTCCTGTAGCTGGGACCATTTCATATAATTCAAACTCATCTTCCCTTGAGCAACCTAATGGAGGGAGCACCAGTCCTTCCTGCAAAGGCTCTTCTGGGCTTGAGGCAAACCCAGGTAAGCTTGTAAGGGGGCGTAAGAGAGGACTATGATTGCCATAAAAGTCCTATTATCTCAGGAGTGCCAAAGGTAGATTTAGATGAACTACAGATTGTGTATGTCCATGATTTTAATGGCTGGAAATCACTTTGAACTGTATTGGTTAGTTACAAAATGCAACCCAAATGCAGAATATTAAACAACAAAGCAACCCAAAATGTGGAGCCTTAAAGCCATAATCATGTATTATCATAGCTCACTTATTCTGTGTGTTTCCTGTAAGGTTGTTGATCTCTGCCAACCTCATTCAGTCAGTCTTTGCTAGGCTTGCTCATGAGCCTACCTATTGACTGGGGACTCTGTTCTGGGGTAGAACACTTAAGCAGGAGCATCTCTGTTCCATATATTTCTCCTCCTCCTCCTGGGAACACTGGGCTGCTTTTCTTTTTCTTGGAGCAGAATATGTCCTTCTGACAATGGCAGAAATGCCAGAGAGTAAGTGGAAATACAGTTTCTAGAAGCCTAGACTCAGAACTGGTATACCATCACTCCTGCCATATTTTGTCAACTAAAGCCGTGGTCGAACTCAGATTCAAGGGGTGGAGAAAATGTACTCTACTTCTTTTGTAGGAAGAACCACAGAGTTACATGGCAGAGTGTGGATACCAGGAGGGTAAAGAATTTGGCTGCTAGTGTAATCTGCCATGTGGGCAAAACCATCTGTTAACCCTAAAGGCATTTCATAGTTACAGAATGTTTTGAAGGTTACACTTCTGTCCACGGGCTTAACACCAAACAAATTTTCGATATGACCAAAGCTGGACAATAAAGAAGTGTCAGACCAGACAGAAAGAATTGTAAATGCAACACTGCATATTTATCACGTGTGCCGCCATTTACTTTTTCTCACTTCCAAGGGAGATATCACTCATCAATCCAGAAACTCTTTGCCAGTGAGCTTGGATGTAGCCTCAGACCTTTCTTACCATGAAACTAATAGCAGTTTATCAAGTTTGGGGCATATTATGATAAACCCTCAGTTACAAAGTAAATAGTTCATAGCATTACTTTTTGGAATGGAAAAATCATGGAATTTGAAGGCTTGTTGGTCAAATGACTGAAAATATTCTCACTCACAACTAAAAAAGAGTTATGAAAAAAATAAAAGCCATTTCATAAGTAACATAATGTTTATGGAAGCATCTCATATAGACAAGATACTTTACACTGTCTGCTCTTTTAACTAAAGATGACAAGAGTGTTGTATTGAAATGTGCTGGGATTCACAAGTGAGGACTAATTAGATTTGAACATCTAAGCAAATTTTAAATTTAATTATAAAAATAAATTTATGACATTTCATGACAGGGAAAAATATAAAAGAAAAAACCAAGCATGAAAGTAGTAAGGACAAAAAGCCACTAAGTAATCTAAGGAGAAAAGTGGGGAAAAGTTCTTTTTGCCTTTGTCTGGCCTTTCCCAGCATGTGACATGTTGAGAATGGCCTACTCACTTTGTGAGGTATCATTTTATGGCAAAAAGGCATTGTGAGAGATGAAGGGGGATTTATTTATTTAAAGTTTATTTATTTTGAAAGAAGCAGAGACAGCACAAGTTGGGGAGGGCCAGAGAGAGAGGGAGAGAGAGAATTCCCAACAGGCTCCACACTGTCAGCACAAGAGCCTGACATAGGGCTTGAACTCATGAAACCAGGAGATCATGATCTCAGCCAAAACCAAGAGTTGGAACCTTAACTGACTGAGCCACCTGAGTACCCCAAAAGGGTTATTTTATAATGAAAAAATTAAATTCATTAGCAAAATACACATTTCATTAGTATGGTTCAAATATATATAGTCGTCTATCACGTATCTTACATCTATACACTTGCACACATCACTGGAGAAAATTTACAGAACTGGAAAGAGAAACAACCTAATCAGTCAATAGTTGAAGGCTTGAAGCAACATCTCTGAGTAATTCATCGTTCATACAAAGCTATCAACAGATAACAGAAGTCCTAAAAACATAATCAGTAAGTTTAATCTAATGAATATACAGAGATCATTACTCCTAAAAGTTATAAAATACACACTACTTTCAAGAAGACAGTACACATTTACAATTAATTGGTCATATTTTATGTTGTAAAGTAAGCTTCAGAAATTTTTGATGTTTTGTTATATGGACCATGTACTTTGACCACAAAGGGACTAAATTTAGAGATTAATAACCAGTGGTAACTAAAATTACCCCTTGCGTTTGCAAATGAACACACAACTCATATAGCAAGTTAAAAAATTACCATAGAAAATAGAAAATATTCCAAATGTATCTGTGATTGGCGATTATTGTGACCTCCTCCTCCATTCTCTTTCCTATCCTCCACAGGCACCCTTTCCCTGGGTAAATGGAGAGTTGACTTCCAGGCCCATCAATGTTAATAGAAAATTACTTGGATTAGTTGGCATGTATATCTGCTTTGTATTTAAGATTACCCATTGTTTGCCTTTTTCTTTTGATCATCACAGGAGAAAAGAGGAAAATGAATGACTCTCATGCCTTGGAAGAGGCCAAAAAACCCCGAGTAATGGGGGATATTCCAATGGAATTAATTGACGAGGTCATGTCTACCATCACAGACCCTGCAGCAATGCTTGGACCAGAGGTCAGCAGGGTAAACCAGAGCAGACAGCTGGTAGACCCTTTCTGTCTCCAACTGTTGGAAATGGGGGTGGGATCACTGAGAGATACCATGGTATGCTACTCTGGTTTACATTTAACCAGGTGGTGAAGGTATGGAGGGCAAGAAAAGCTGGTGAAGAGGTGATTCCCCTTGATGAATATCACACCAGAGAAATATGCTAATTATCTCACAACTGAAGGCATTCCCACCTCCTTCTGCTCTTTAACTTGAAAAATTTAAATCCTGACCAATGTTATATAAAAATTTCATGATGGAGATTTAAATTTAGTGGGTTTTTTTTTTTTTTTGAGTTTATTTATTTATTTTGAGAGACAGAGAGAGCAAGCATGAGAGAGGAGGGGCAGAGAAAGAATCCCAAGCAGGCTCTGCACTGTCAGTGCAGGGTCTAATGCAGGTCTCAAACCCACGAATTATGAGATCATGACCTGAGCCAAAATCAAGAGTCAGGCACTTAACCGAGTGAGCCACCCAGGTGCCCCATAGTTTCTTTATTTAGATTCACCAGTTGTTAAGATGCCACATTTGCATTCCCTGTGTCTCCTGTGAACCATTTGGATCCATTTCAGAATTAAATACAGATGTCACAACATTTCACCCCTATTTTTACTTGTATTTCTTCTTTTATATTACCACACTGTAGTTACCACTCTCAGAAAATTGATCTAGGTCACAATAATTTTTAATATATGGATTGGCAAACTACAGCCTACAGGCCAAATCTAGCCCACTGGCTGTTTTTGTAAATAAAGTATAATTTCAACATGTTGTCTATGTCTGCCTTGTACTACAAGGGCAGATTTGAATAATTAAGACAGTTGGTGTAGGACCTATGAAGCCTAAACTTGTTATCTGGCCCCTTTATAAGAAAGTCTGACCCTTGGCCTAATGTATAGAGAGCGCACATCTGAATTCCCCATATAACCATGTTATATCCTTTATAACATTTGTTACTGCTCTTCAGGGGATCAGCCAGAGATCCTGAATTGCATTTAGTTCTTTCTCTTCAACTCTTCACTCTCCTTTAATCTAGAATAGTTCCCCAGGCCTTTTTCTTCCCCCTCCCTCCTCTCCCTTCCCCTCCCTTTCCCTGCCCTCCCCCCCCTTCTTTAAATGGTAGTGCCATTGCTGAAGAATCCTTCTCCCTAGTTTTGCATAATGACCTCCTTTTGATTTGTCTATTTATTTATAATTGGATTCAAGTAAAGTACTTTTGGTAAAAGTCCTGCTATTATCTCAGTGCAGTGCATCCAAGGGCAGGATGGTTTAAAACATTTCTGACCGCTTCCAGAAAATGAAGAGATGGCTTGGAGATGATCTGATAAAATATCTTGAAATTTTTTTAGTGTTCCTCTGCTCCATCAATGTTTAATTTGTCATGTTTTCTTAGGTATTTATTTGATGGTATTGGGGATAATTCAGAGAACTGTTTTAAGAGAAAGATCCCATTGTAAGATTATTGTTCTCATTTCTTGTTAGATATTTCCAGGCCTGGGAATCTAAGACTGTAGTACCTTTTCTGTACTTGGCTTTCACGGAGTTAGTACCTTTGCAGATTAGTTTAGCTCAGTTTATTTCAGCTGTGAAGTGTGGATGTTATCACACATTTCAAGATTTGTTGGGTGGATTTGATATTGTACTGGAGTTGGCTTGTACAGGCGTGCACAAGGCAGTTGTTAAATTTTCAGGAATTTTGTGAGCTTGTTGTTAAATATGATGGTAGCTTGAAATTGACCACAGTGGAACCTGGCCCCCTGGGCAGCCAGCTGTGGACCAGTGGGATGAGCAAGTGCTACCATCTGGGGCTTTCCTTCCCTGGAAACTCTTTGTTGAACATTTACCTGCACACCCCTTGGGTGGATTAAATAGGATGTGGACTGTGAAGTGCCGGCACAGGATCGTGCTGCCAGCTGTGGTTGAGAGTGGGTCAACAGATACCCTCTGTAAAGAAAACTATCTTCCAAAAAGAGGCACTAACGCTGTAAATGTGACTGCCACTATTGGGACTGTAATGACAATTTTGGGGGATCTGTCAGCCTGAGGGTCCTACAGAGTTCAGCTGGATGGGATTCCTTCAGACCAAAGGTTAGCACACAGGCCAAATCTGTTCTGCTCTCCCTTTGCTTTTAAATAATGCTTTATTGGGGGCACCTGGATGGCTCAGTCGGGTAAGCGTCCGACTTCAGCTCAGGTCATGATCTCACAGTTCATGGGTTTGAGCCCCGCGTCGGTCTCTGTGCTGACAGCTCAGAGCCTGGAGCCTGCTTTGGATTCTGTGTCTCCCTCTCTCTCTGACCCTCCCCTGCTCACGCTGCTTCTCTCTCTCTCTCTCTCAGAAAAAAAAAAAATGTTAAAAAAATAAATAAACAATGCTTTATTGGAACACTACTACATACATTCATCTGTGTATGTCTGTGTCTGCTTTCACATATCAGTAATGTTGACTATTTGCCACAGAGAGCTCCTGTTTACTATCTGGCCTTTTGCAAGAAGGTTTGATGACTCCTAATCTACAATAAATATCCATGTACATACACAACACATTATCCAATCTCTCAAAATGTTTTGTCTCCCTTTTCTGTTTGTTTTTATATTTCGTGTGTGTTGTTTGGGTCCCTGAAAATTCACAAATGAACATCTTATTAGAACAAATAAGAGAGACATTGAGAGATCCCATCGCCATTGTCTTAGGAGACGAGCTCTGCATAATTTCTCTTGTCTCCGCGTTGCAGACCAATTTACTGTCAGCACACTCAGCCAGGGACGAGGCAGCAAGGCTGGAGGAGCGCAGGGGTGTGATTGAATTTCACGTGGTCGGCAATTCCCTGAACCAGAAACCCAACAAGAAGATTCTGATGTGGCTAGTCGGTCTCCAGAACGTGTTCTCCCACCAGCTGCCCCGGATGCCAAAAGAATACATCACACGGCTTGTCTTTGACCCGTAAGTGGTGCTCGAGTGCCTGGCTCTTCATTCTTTCTTATTTCCTTTTTAAATGAAGGAGGAACCACTCAGATTGTAGAAGTCAGCCAGAACCAGCCACCGAATCCTGCTGCCTCTTGTCATGCTGGGGGAATGCAGAGCGCCATCTAGATAAGTGCCATGCCTAAAAGCAGTAAGAGTAATTGTTCAACAATTCACATATTTTTTTGTTAATAATAACGAAGCTTTATACTTTGAGTTGCTGGTGACTGTCTTGTGCTTCATTCGTTACAGCAGAGAAATATAAATACTAAGAAGATGTCCCACTTTTTCCATAGCCAGAACGTTCTTGATTTTGGTATCTTAACTAGGTACCACCATTGCTTGGTTGTAACTATGGGAAAATTACTGGGATATTAGACAGGTACATTTGAAAATCCATTGCTTTAAGTAAAACCCCAACAACAGAAAACCTGAAGGTCTCTAATTGAATATATTTTAACATAGATAGCCCAACAGCCTATGTGGACTGTCACCTCTGCATGTGACCATTCAGTGTGACCTTTTAGAAGTTCTGAAAAGATTCTACAATGCAGGTTTTGACAAATAGTACATGCGGATTTTGTATTCTCTTTCATAATGTTTCTGTAATATTTTTGAGTAACTAAAAAGTCCACATTAAGAATGTTCTGTGCTCGCTTCAGCTGCTCATATACTAAAAGTGGAATGATACAGAGAAGATTAGCCTGGTCCCTGAGCAAGGACGACATGCAAATGCTTGAAACGTTCTGCATTAAAATAAATAAATAAATAAATAAAAAGCAAAAGAATGTTCTGCCAAGACAGTGGTTAGATAAAGGAGGCTTCCACAGAAATTCCAGGAAAACACTCTCCTCCTTTCCTGGTTGGTTAATAAGGAACACCCCAAAAAGTATTTTTATATAACCAAAATAGGTAAAATTTGACATAATCTTATTCTTTCAGGAAACACAAAACTCTTGCCCTAATTAAAGATGGCCGTGTTATTGGTGGTATCTGTTTCCGTATGTTCCCATCCCAAGGATTCACAGAGATTGTTTTCTGTGCTGTAACCTCAAATGAACAAGTCAAGGTAAGGGTAACCTAAGGTGCTAGAAGAAAAACAGAATGTGGTGCTTCTCACTGAAGTTGTGGAGCTCGAGAAGGTCTGTCTCTGTGTACCGTGTCCACAGAAAGTCTTAAGTAGAGTTCAGGACTTTATGAGAAGACTTTTCTGGCTGTAAGTGTCTATGTATGTGTGTGAAAGGAGTAAATGGTTCCATATCCCAATAGGTCAGCTTCTCCCACTGCTTTGTTGGACCTGGGGCAAGGAACAAGGTCGCCACACAGCCCTAAGTGCAACTGAAGTATAGTCTATGGCAAGTGAAGGGAGGTTTGAAAAGAAATCTCACTGTTCATTGTTAATTTCCACATGCACAGGCACACACGCACACAGTTGGTAATGCGGACCACCAGAAAGGATATGGTGCGCACTACATGACTTAGGTGGCTTACACTCAAGGAAGATGTCTTATGGCTTTGTCTCTAAAGCTAGTTAAGGGCTAAAGAAATTATATAAGTGAAGTCATGAAAAATTTGAAGAAATTTATGTTTTAGAAGTAATCATGCAGGGTTTGGAGTGTGTGTGTGAGTGTGTGTGTGTGTGTATGAGAGAGAGAGAGAGAGAGAGAGAGAGATTGAGAGGCTCTATGCTGTCAGCAGAGAGCCCAATGCAGGGCTCCGTCTCACAAATCACGAGATCATGACCTGAGCCAAAATCAACAGTGGGATGCTCAATTGACAAGGCCACCCAGGTGCCCCGGCAACATTTATTTTATTTTATTTCATTATTTTTAAGTACTTATCTATTATTTATTCTGAGAGAGAGAGAGCACATGCAAGCATGGGAGGGGCAGAGAGAGAGGAGAGAAAGAATTCCGAGCTGACATTGCAGAGCCTGAGCGGCAAAATTAGTTTTAAAAACATATTTGATTTTATCCACCACCCATGGTGGTAGCACTGTAACAGCAGGTACTCAGTGTCACAGAGAATTACTAATGAGACATTTTATGTTCTTTGTTTTGTAGTCAGCCTCTGGGACGTAGGTGTATTTTACACGTAGGGCACACCTCCATTTGGACTAGCCGCATTTCAGGTGCTCACCGGGCACATGTGGCCTGTGGCTCCCGTATCAGGTCTAGGGACACTGTTGCCTCCTCTAGCTGCGAAGAAGCAATGCCGATTGTAAAAACCAACAGTAAGTCACCGGAAGGAATCCTTCTCTGACTGAGGCCTATAGCCAGTGCTGTAGATGAGAACTTTGGTTTTCATCAGCAGCTTTACTCTGGTCACAGTGCCCATGATAGCTGCTGTGATTTCTTCTCACAGAGCACAAATGGGGCCTTTTGTCTTTGACTCATAGTACTAAGCAGCACAGGATAAACAAAATTCATCATTCATCCACTGTCATTCTGACTGGGGAAGGTGAGAGCCCAGATTTGCTGGAAACTGCCGTCTGGCTCTTTTTCAAGGAATTCTGACGGCGTGTCTTTAGATGGTGCTGTTGCTGTACGGATCACTTTTTTGGTTTCCCCTCGCCAGAGTGAGAAGCAATTTCAAGTATCCAGAGTTTAGAAACGTACTTAAAAGCAAGATTTGTTTGGCTTTTCCTAGGGAGAGGGAACTGGCAAACACGTCCTTGGTTCATAATTTCAGAAAAAATTGCAAAGTTTTTGTTTTCAGAGAAAGCTGACACCCAGCACCTTGTTTGGAGAGGTTGATTGAGGTTGACCTGGATACTTTTAGGGAGACCAGAGGAAAACTAAAGGCATTTAATGTGAATCGGATGCTTTGTCTTACTACTTCCCAGAAGGGCAGTTTATTTTTTTCCCAAACCATGTAATTTTCTAAAGACTTGCAGGAAGGTGGCCAAATATTACAAACCCAGTAGGAGGAAATAGAAAAAGCCACTTTTTATAAATGGCTTGAAGCTGTAGTTCTAGAAAATGAAGATTAACTGAATGGGTAAGTTTGATAAAAGCTGGTGCCAGTGGCACCGATGTGGAAAAAACCTCAAGTTCATAAGTGGAGGTTTTAGATTTTTATTTAGTATGTTAAAAATCTTGGCTAAAGAATACTTTAAAATTTGCCTCCTCTCATTTTAGAGAATCGAGCTTGCATATAAATTCCTGAGAATAAGGAAATAGGATTTGTATGTGAATTTATCTTACTCAGAGCACACACGAAATAACATTTGAGATTTTACTTGAAGCTTGTCACCTGGTTTTAGAATTATCTTGTCACTTAAGAACTATTTGGGTTTGTTATCATGCACACTTAAAGTTACAGAGCTAATATTTATATATTAAGATAAACACTGAAGTTGCTAGATGGGCTTAGAAAAGAAAACCTTTGGTGATAGTTAAAAATAAAGGTGTACTGGGGCGCCTGGGTGGCTTAGTCGGTTAAGCATCTGACTTTCGCTTAGGTCATGATCTCGCGGTTCGTGGGTTCGAGCCCCGCGTCGGGCTCTGTGCTGACTGCCAGCTCAGAGCCTGAGCCTGTTTCAGTCTGTGACTCCTCTCTCTCTGACCCTCCCCTGCTCACGCTGTCTCTCTCTCTCTCCTAGAAATAAATAAAACATTTAAAAAATAAATAAATAAATAAATAAATAAATAAAGGTGTACTAACAAAGGGAGATCGTTCTAGGTGAAAATCTAAACATTTGCATGTAGTAGTTTAATATTGCTAATTGCTTACCAAGGAGACTTTTAAGCTAATCAGGGAAATACTTTTACCACTACTGCCAGTCATATTACCAGACAGAGAATTCACATTAAAAGATACAGCCCTTACTCTTAAGAGATTGGAATCTGGAAAATTTCTTTGGCGAGTTGACAAATAAGTGGCCAGTGATGAAAAATAAATTCTGTCGGTTTTGAGAAGCTATTTACAAAAGAACCACAATTGTTCTCCTTGAGAAAAAAAATCATTGGATTGTGGGCAAAGGTTAGAAAGTTTATCGTCTATTAACACTTTATAACAGAAGCCTCGCTGTCTTCCATCAGCCTTATCTATGTTAAAGTGCATTTTGTCAGAAGGTGCATTTCTAATTCCTACATATCGCTATTCCTGCACACATGCAGTTCCCTCCCAACCTTCTGTTTTTTCTAGTTTTAATTTTTCTTTAAAAATAACTTTTAATTACATAATCATACACAAATACACTTTCAGGTAAAGCAAAAATCCCACCCCCCTACCCCTTGCCATCTCACTATTGTCAACTTGGTGCTTCACTACTGATTTACATGCGAGGAAATGTACCTGTTTGTAAGAGTGGCTGTGTGGTTTGCTGTTATTGACATGGACACTTTCCATTATGTCTTAGGGCCCTTCCAATTTTAGTGCATGTATGTGCTTATTTAAATTTATAGTTAGACCAATTAAAAGTAAATAAAATTTAAACTTCAGTTCCTCAGTCACACAAGTATCAATAGCCACATGTGACTGATGGCTACCACATTGGATAGCATAGATAAAGAACGTTTGCACCATTGCAGAAATTTCTGTTAGTGCTGATTCTTTTCAGCCATATTTATAAGTATGATAAATATTTATCATATTTATCATGATAAATAAATATAAAAAGAAACAGGTGACATTAATTTTGGTATTTTTAAATTTAACCTAATATGTCCAAAATACTGTCATTTCAACACATAATAGGGATAAAATGTTACTGAGGTGTTTTTTCCCCCCATTGGTATGTATTTTACACACTTGAGTACATCTCTATTTGGGCTGATCTCATTTCAGTAGCTCAAAAGCCACATGTGGCTGCAGGCTACCGTATTGAACAGCATAGCTCTATACTGTTATTTTGTATTTATGTGTGTTTATCTTCCCCATTTTACCATCTTTTCCTCAAGGAAAGAGACATTTTGTTCCTCTTATCCAAGTTTTATTGAAAGTCACAATGTGTCAGTATTTTGATATGTTTGCGTAAACCTAAAGTATCCTTTGGGTAACATCAATGGAAGAATAATTTCCAGAAAAATCAGGTGATAACACTATTACCCCACTTACTAGGCAGACCATCTCTAATTATTATGCTTGGCCCTGGGATCCATGCTTTATTTTATTTTTTTAAATGTATTTTTAATGTTTTATTTATTTCTGAGAGAGAGAGAGAGACAGTGTGAGCAGGGGAGGATCAGAGAGAGAGAGAGAGAGAGAGAGAGAGAGAGAGAGAGTCAGAAGCAGGCTCCAGGTTCTGAGCTAGCTGTCAGCACAGAGCCTGATGTGGGACTCGAACCTACAAACCGTGAGATCATGACCTGAGCCGAAGTCGGATGCTTAGCCAACTGAGCCACCCAGGCGCCCCCTGGGATCTATGATTTAGTAGGGCATTGATATACAGGAGAGAGCCCTGAAGGGATGATTAGATTAATAAGGGGTCTTCCAGTCATGCATTTTAAGGAACACCTAAAACCTCAATGGTATTTCATTTGGGATTTGGGATGTAGGGATGGGCATGCGAGAGTATAGTCTTGAAGGGCTCAAAGAGTTATTTAGAGGAGGAATGATCCTTTGTTACTCTAATAGTAGAACTAAGGTCAATAAGTAGAAATAAGAAGAGGTCATATCTCAGGTAAACTTTAAGAAGAACGTTCCAACCATAACAGTACCTGAAAATGAACTGATCTATCTAAGGACCAAGTGATCCCCCTCTACTGGAGAGGTACTAACAGCTCACATTTTCAGGATAGATGGGAGAAGACATCTAGCATCATATGGAATTACACCAAACAACTTCCAAAGATCCTTCTCCCTCTGTCGTACTACAGTTCCATTAGATCATTCCTGTAAGCACATTTGAGTTCTTTAGAAAAGTGTGTCACCAAATTCTAAAATATTTATGTGAGGATATTTGTGTCTGAATGCTTGGATTCACTTTCACCTCTTTTAATGAGGTTCTAAAACAGTCACTTTAAATTTATAGATTTTCCCTAAGTTTTATACATCACTGAAAAACCTGATACTTGCATTTTTTTCATATTTCAATCATTAATGTATTCAGCATTGTTCACTGTTTTTAGTTTACTTCCCTATGTCTTCTGGCTCTCTCAGAGACTCTGGGTTTCTTAGACCTTGCTTGTAAAGGCCTGATAAGACCAAGTTGAAAACCTTGTGTATGTAATATGGATTACATTTCTTTGGAAGGCTTGCTGATTTGTATACATACAGGAACCGCTTGGGTTAATTAGTATTCTAGTAAAGATTAGCACTTTTTTTTTTAATGTTTATTTTTGAGAGAGTGAGAGAGAGCATGAGAAGTAGAGGAGCAGAGAGAGGAAGACGGGGGATCTGAAGGGGGGCTCTGAGCTGACACCACAGAGCCTGACACAGGGCTCAAACTCACAAACCATGAGCTCAGGACCTGAGCTGAAGTTGGAGGCTTAACCAAGTGATCCACTCTGGTGCCCCTAGCAGTTTTCATTTACATTGCTCTTTGCATCTCAGGTTCTCAAATACTTTAAAGATAAGCAGAAATCAGATTATTTACTCCCCAAACTTCTTTATTAATATTCAGCAAGCACTCTTTAGGGTTGAACTAGCAGCTTGTAGCCTTGGTGTGTTATTTTCAAAGAACCAGAAACTTGTATTTTTAAATGTTGATTGTATCTCAATTCAAGGATTTTGAATTTTTTGGTTTTGTAGGTGATTTTCAAAATTCAGAAATGCGAGAAAGAATGTTAATATATATTGGGAAAGTGTGTTAAAGTACCAGTTCCTAAATTTGCCAACATTTCTCAGTGAATTTGTAGGAATGTCCTCCCTCCAGAACCTAATATGTTTGTCTGTATACTAACTTTCACATAGGGCTATGGAACACACCTGATGAATCACTTGAAAGAATATCATATAAAACATGATATCCTGAACTTTCTCACATATGCAGATGAATATGCAATTGGTTATTTCAAGAAACAGGTAGGTTTTTCATGTGTAACTCTGTTCTGTCATTTCTTTTCTTAATATGTCCTCAGGTAGCCTTCATCCAAGCCTTTCCCCTGTTATTTTCTACTTACGAGAAGGACATGCATTTATTTTTTAATCCTTATGTCAGTTGTAAGCTTCAGACTGTAGTAGAGGTATGACTAGCACATAGTAAGTACTACTAAATATTTGTTGAGTGAATGAATGAATGTCATCTATAAATGAAGTATTATATTATGTCCTGGAATTCGAATATATGGTATCTCCAGGCTAAGGATTGGGTAAGTAGAGTTCCCCAGGATGAAAGAAATACTTTCCGTCTCTGGAAAGCTACCATTTATGACAGCAGAAAGAAAATTCTGAAGTTTATGGAGGACTCCAGTCAGTCCTTCTTCAGCAGCACACATCAAGCTAGGAGCCTGGCTGTCACCCTGGTCCTTTCTTACCAGAAGGTTTCAGCTCAACTTTTGTTTGAGGGAGGGCCTGTGAAGGGGGGGGGAGGGCGGGGTATTAAGGATAATGTTTGCTTATTTATTATTTTATTACTTATTTATTTTGGGGGGTTAAAGATAGTATTTAAAGAATTATGTCTAACTTCAACAATTTTTTTAATGTTTTATTTATGTTTGAGAAAGAGAGACAGCGTGAGCAGGGGAGGGTCAGAGAGAGAGGGAGACACAGAATCTGAAACAGGCTCTAGGCTCTGAGCTGGCAGTCAGCACAGAGCCCAATGCAGAGCTCAAACCTATGAACCGTGAGATCATGACCTGAGCCGAAGGCAGATGCTTACCCAACTGAGCCACTCAGGTGCACTGAATTATGTCTAACTTTTAAAAAGTTGTGTATAATTTACCTATAATAAGCCATCTTAAACATTTTCGATAAGCTTTGACCATTGTATACACCTGTGCACTCACGACTGCAAATAGAATAGTGGTGCTCAACCCTGTCAGCTCAACATTTTAAGGATTATTCTTCTGCTGCATATTTTTTTTAAGAGTGCTTTACAATTCCTAAACATTTTCCTAACTACAAAAGTAATTCACAGTTATTGTAGACATTTTGGAAGACCTAGTAAAGCAGAATGAAGAAAAATCACGCATCATTCTACCACCCCAAAGAGACTATTAGTGCTTTGATATACACCCTTCTAATAATTGTTCTGTGTGTGTGTGTTCATGTGTATGTATGTATGTAAATAATTTAACTACTTGTCTTTTTCACTTAGTATAGCTGATTATTTGTTAGATAATTTTTGATGGTTCTCTGAAATTTTATGGTATAAGTAGAAAATAATTCATTAAACCATTACCACATTTTTAGGACATTTAGGTATTTCTCGTACACAGTGTACATTGGTAAGTATGTGTGTATGTGTGGTGCCCTTGCCTATGTTAAGTTTGCTTAGAATCAGTGTCTAGAAGTAGAGTTGTTTCCAGACATATTCAAGGCTTTTGTTATGCATTGACAGATACTGTAACAATTTCTCTTCCTGTCAGCAATGTGTAAGGGCTCAGGAATATATTTTTACTCCGTTCCCAGATAAATTGTGTTTGCAATTATTTGATCTTTGTGAAGTTTGACATGTTTTCTTATGCACTGACCCTTTGTATTTCTTCTGTTTTTGAATCACCAGTTCATTGTATTTTGCCTCTTTTTCTACTAAATCTTTATTTTCACATTGACTTGTGAGAACTCCTTGTATCTAGGATATTAGCCTTTTATTTTGTGATATTTTTTCTCTCTTTCATCAGCTGTCTCAACGTTGTTTATGGCATTGTTTTTGATGTACAGAACTTTGAAGATTTCATTACATAAAATCTGTTAACTTCTTTTTTTATGTAAGTCTTATGTGGCTAGAGCTTATTTTCCTCTGATGTCAGAGAGTTCATCTCCTGTTTATTTTCTTGTCATTCTTTTGGATGTGTTTGTGACTTTTTAAAATAAAACTCACTTGGGAGATCTTGGTGGGATTGTTTTACTGAGGGCTTAAGCGTCACCCTTCTCAGGCTGTAAATACATCACAAAGCTTGAAATACCAGTCATGGTTTTAAATGGCTTGCTGTAGTCTTAGAGGATTATGGCAGTGATTGCTTGGAAAATAAGTATTTGCTGAAAGAGAGGCAGGAAACTGCAGGTGATGGTTCTGAATTTCAAGTAATTTACTGCAAAGAAGTGAAATAGGCACTGTTAGGAAAGTCGTTCATAATTTAAATTTATGAATATATATCCTGAAGCACTAGGTTATTGCAGATTAAAGTATGTAAAAGAATCTATTTTAAATAAGTGTCACTGAAACAGCTACACATTATGATGGTCTAGAAGTTTTTGCCTGTACAGTAGGGGTTTCTTTTCCTCAACATCAAAGTTCTAATTATTATGTATGTAGGGGCACCTGGGTGCCTCAGTCAGTTAAGCATCTGGCTCTTGACTTTGGCTCAGGTCATGATCTCATGGTTTGTGAGTTTGAGCCTTGAATTGGGCTCTGCACTGACAGCAAGGAGCCTGCTTGGGCTCCCAAGCAGGGATTCATTATCTCTTTCATTCTCATTCTCTCTTTCCCCTCCCTCCCTCAAAATAAACTTAAAAAAAGATTCTATTATATATATTTCAAGATTTTATATTTAAGTAATCTCTGTACCCAACATGGGGTTTGAACTCTGTACCCTAAGATCAAGAGTCACATGCTCTATTGACTGAGCCAGCCAGGTGCCCCTAATTACTATATTTTTTGATAAGCCTTTCTTTCAGAATTTAGATCAGTTTTTGATTAGTTGGGAATCCTGGGGTCCCCTCCCCATGTTGAGAGAAATTGTGCAGTTAGTTGAGCCTTATTTTAATTTCTGTTAAAACTTTTGTATAATTTGGTTTACTTGGGTTATTGGGTTTTTTTAGTGTGTATTTAGTTTGAGACAGAGAGAAGGACAGATAGAGCATGAGCAGGAGAGTGGCAGAGAGAGAGAGGGAGGGAGACACAGAATGCAGAAGCAGGCTCCAGGTTCTGAGCTATTAGCACAGAGCCCAACTGACTTGGGGCTCGAACCTACAAACTGGGAGATCATGAACTGAGCTGAAATTGGACGCTTAACCAGCTGACCTCTCCAGACACCCCAGATTATTCGTTTCTGTCATCTTGCTTCCTGTTTGCACAGTTTGATTTTTGATGTTTTTGAACTTCATGGAGGGGTTTCTCTCTAGTCCTTCCCTGATAATGTGATGAGAACTTGAAAGAAGTGCATCTTGCTGCCTGCCACATGGTTCACAGTCAGTAAATACTTGATGCACGATGCCCGTATGAATGAATTTATTCTCATTTCAGGGTTTCTCCAAAGAAATTAAAATACCTAAAACCAAATATGTTGGCTACATCAAGGATTATGAAGGGGCTACTTTAATGGGATGTGAGCTAAATCCACGGATCCCATACACAGAATTTTCTGTCATCATTAAGAAGCAAAAGGAGGTAAGCACATGACACACATTCCTTCCATCCAGGCTGGTCTTCGTTGGGCGGGCTGCATCCCACTGGGCTCCAGGTGTACGGCTCTAGCACGTATCATAGCTCTAGTGTGCTATGGTTTGTATAGATTTCTTCTTGGTGGGGTATCCTTGATCTGTCTCCTCTCTCGGCACCGTTGCTAAGAGAGTCAACACCTGTTAAATTGGTGTAAAATACAAAACTTCAAAAATAACAGTGACATATCTTACTTTCACCTTCAAAGCCTTTGACATTCTGGCCTCATGCATCCTTCTCATATTTAGTTTACCTCTTCGGTTTCCTAAACTCTTCTCTAAAAGCCATTGCTGACGCTTTAAGCCTCTAGTTCGGTGTCTTTCTCCTTTACCCACCTCACTCTCCCAACACACGTACAAACTGGACTACTCGGGCTGTGTTCAGTTTCTCCTTTGAACTTCTCTAGCGTTAGTTCGATCCACTCATTTGAATTTCTGTTACTCTTCATCTTACTTAGGTGTTTATCCTAGTGTGTGTATCCATCTCTCTTTTTAAAGTTGCAACTTCTGAAGTCTTATACTTCTAGGAATTTAGTGATTTGTTACCTGATTATGGGGTGAAGTCTTTTAAGCACATGAACTAAAAGAGAAACAGTAAGGGGAAAGGTTGATAGATTTGACTACATAGTAATTTTATGTTTATCCTAGGCAGAAAAAAATACCATAAAAAGAGCATAATGAGGGAATGTGCAGAGGCCACTTATTAAGTGAATGTGTTTTGTGTTAAGCCCAGGGTCACCTCCTTGCTCCCTGTAGTTCATTGGCGTTCAAAAACAGGCCTTGTGGCTGTATTATTCCACATCAACTCTGCTTCATACTTCTGTTATTCATTCTAGTGCACTTTTTTGCTAGCAAGTAGCTAAAAAAAGACACGTGTTTTAAATCCATCTTTGTTTTCTGGTTTCCACTAATGTTCCTTAACCCTAGTTCTTAGTTATTTGTCAGACATCATCGGCATAGCAAACATAAAACTCCTTACATAGAATTTGGTGCATAGTAGGTGCTCAATAAATATTTTCCTTTTACTTAAAGTGGGTCAGTCTTGTTCTTATGAACGTGAGCATGACTGTGAGTAAAAGCCTCCCCCCCCTTTTTTTAAGTTAGAAAATAACAACCTTTGTTGTTTCTTGCTAAGAGATGTCAGCCTTAGAATTCCAAATAGGCTACTTGGAGAGTTAATAAAAGCACAGCAGGCCCCCCTTCTCTCTGTCTCTCTCTGAAGAGCTAGCTTTCTTCATTGTTCTCTTTGGAGTTTAATGAACAGGTCTGTATTCAGCGGCTCAGTGTTCGGCTTGAGGGGCTGCCGGCCAACCAGAGCCATCACGGGGCAGTCGGCTGCCCTTTGCTCCATCCTCCTCTGAGCAGCACCCACGTGTCTCTGCGTGGAAGCTGAGAGCAGGATTCTCTGCAGGTTCACCTAGTTGGGAGCTTTTGGCTCTTACTACATAGAGGGGAAAGGCATACACAAGGAGCGAGCGACAGCAGGCACTTATTTAGACGACAGTGCTCCCTCCCCCTCCTTCTTTCTCCCCTCCTCTTGGATCTCATGTCCCTGGCTCCTCACCTTCCCTGTTTCCCTCCAGCCTTCGCCACACACGCCTCTGAGTGAGTGGCTGATGCTGGCTGGGAGCTGTTAGCCCCTAGTTCCTTTTGGAGAGACCTGAAGTCACCATAATAAAATACTTGGATTCACGTAGTATCTTCTTCCACAGAATTCAAGTGATTTTCACAAGTATCTTTATTCTAACTTGTGAAAACCTCCTTGTGGAAAGCAGGGACTTAAGGTGATAGCAAACAAAGTTGTAAGCGTATAGAGGGCTTTCTTGGCTCCTAGAAGCATGCGACAGCCGAGTTTGCTGTGGTTGTGGCTAGTTCAGGTGGAGACGTGTGCAGTTGGACAGGGGGTGGAGCGGGGGTTGAGGGCCACTTTGTGAGTGTTGGTTCCGGGGGGAAGGTGGGATCTGTGAGGGTCTAGCGTCATTGGAGGTGTCTTCATGTGATCCATGTTTTGAGCTGTTTTGAGTCTGCTCAGTCCCATCAGCATGGCCAAAGCTTCAGAGTCCAACATAAGTAGGTTCAGCTAGGACCGTAGGTATGCCAGTGATGAAACGCACTATGTGAGAAAGCGTGACTAGGCCATGAGCAGGCAGAGTGGAGTGTGTACGTGCATGTGCGTGTTGGGGCGAGGGGCCTGGGAGGCAGGCATACTTCTCAGATCTGCGTCCAGGTGTGAGACAGTGAAGGACTGGGCTTGGAGGATCCAAAGTAAGGGTGAGGCCAATTGGTGTGATTTCTTTGTAAGAAGATGTGCTAAGACTTGTTGGCATATTAAAGATGGGGGAGTCCCCCTAAGTCTTCGGTTTGGGGAGACTAAAACTAACAGTGATGGATGGGAGAAGGACTTGAGGAGAGAAGGATGATGACATGGTGGAAAATGGAGACATTTTTGGGGAAAGTGAAGATGAAACTGGGACAGAAGTAAAATGTCTCCTTTTACCAAAGCAATCCTTGGAGGCATAGAGGGGTTAAGAAGTCCTCTACTGCCATTACTGGTCACTCTCTAGGACCCCAAACCTTCAAGGTGCTACACAAGGAGCATAGAACCCACCTGGGTGGGATATCACATCGGAGAGTATCCCTGATAAAGAGAAAGACTTTTAAAATTATATTTGAAGTTATATTTCTGAAGGTGTTTATTTAAGAGATTGCCATTTGGATTCTCTATTAAAAAAACTTAAACTGGGGGAGGGGAGCATATGGGTGACTAAGTTGTTGGTTCAGTGTCCAACTTCAGCTCAGGTCATGATCTCTCGGTTCATGAGTTCGAGCCCCACATTGGACTCACTGCTGTCAGTGCAGAGCCTGCTTCAGATCCTCTGTCTCCCTCCTTCTCCACCTCTTCTCTGCTTGTGCTCACTCACGCGCACCCTGTCTCTCTCCCTCTCTCTTTCTCTCTCTCAAAAATAAACATTGAAAGGAAATTTTTAAAAAAGGCTTAGACTGGGGGAGGGGTGCTTGTTGTCTGGCTCAGTTGAAAGAGCATCTGACTCTGGATCTCAGGGTTGTGAGTTTAGCCCCACACTGGTTGTAGAGATTACTTAAAGATAAAATCTTAAAAAAAAAGAAAAAGAAAAAGACTTAAGTTTATAAATAAACAAAGAGACAGCATCCATTTAGATCTGTCAGAATGGTAGCCACTATGTACACATTGACTAATAAGCACTTGATATATAGACTGTTGAAATTGAGATGCACTACAAGTTTAAGGACCTGTTATGAATAAAAGAATGTAAAATATCTCATACATATCTTTTCTTTTTTTTTCTTTTTTTTACTGATTATATTCAGCCATGATAATATTTTGGATATATTGGATTAAAGAAAAATATACTGTTAAAATCCAATCTTACCTGTTTTTACTTTTAAAAATGTGGCTATTGAAACATTTAAAATTATGAGTGGTCTGCGTTATATTTCTTTTTTTTTTTTTTATGTTTGTTATTTAGAGAGAGAGAGAAAAAAAGCGTAACTGGGAGAGGGGCAGAGTGAGGAGAGAAAATCTCAAGCAGGTTCCACAGCCAGCAAAGAGCCCAACGTGGGGCTTGATCCAATGACTGTGAGATCATGACCGGAGCCGAAATCAAGAGTCAGATGCTTAACTGACTGAGTCACCCAGGTGCCCCACATTGTATTTCTATTGGACAGCATTGAACTAGATTTACTAGGAATATACTTTTACTGGTCCCATTCACATTATGGAATTCTTTGTTTAATTGTTAGGATTAAAATGTATTCGTGTTAGAAGATTGACCAACAGTATGTTTGAGATCAAGCTGTTAGGAACTGGAATTTTTTGTTTTCCTTTGTAAATTCAATTAATGACTGAATTTATTCTCCCTGCCTGAGCGAAGGAGGGGCAGAGAGAGAGGGAGAAGGAGAATCCCAAGCAGGCTCCTCACTGTCAGTATGAGCCTGACATGGAGCTTGAACTCACAAACTGTGAGATCACGATTTGAGCCGCAATCAAGAGTCAGACGCCTAACAGACTGAGCCACCCAGGCACTCCAAGCCTTGACAATTTTGAATAATAGTAAGATCATCCTTCCTGGCACTGGTGACTTTTCTGAGGCCTGCTCATGTGCCCTCCAATCCGAAGGGAACAGTTCCTGGTCTGGGGACCTGAAGAGGTCCTGACCCGGGGCTCAGCTGGGTAGCTGATGCATTCGGGCAGTGGCCCCTGAGACAAGCAGGACAGAGTAACTGGCTCCTGTTCTAGAGAGGACAGTGGCCCCTGAGGGCACTGTGTTCTGTCAGTGGTGGCTCTTTTGGACGGCAGGGGACAAGGTTTCAAAGACGGTTGTGTGAATGCCACCGAAGGGGCATGGTGTATGATAGAATGTTTTCATGGCCTCCCCGTAAAATAACATCCACCCTTCCTCCTTTTTTGTGTCCTGAAGGCATTATTCAGGGGCCCAACTTCCTAGGTTGAATAACTTAACCTGTAGCCACAGATTTCTGTCACTAAACACATTTTCTTCCTCTGCTTTACAGATCATTAAAAAGCTGATAGAAAGAAAACAAGCCCAGATTCGAAAAGTATACCCGGGACTTTCGTGTTTTAAAGATGGAGTTCGACAGATTCCCATAGAAAGCATTCCTGGAATTAGTATGTACAGATCTTCTTGTCAAACCACAACCTTTTGGTCATGCCGTGAGATATGTTTGACAAAGTCGCCAGAATGCCGTGATCGGAAAGCTTCTTGCTCTGCCTGTCCCCGCTGATGGTGTTTGTAGTCTGAGGGAGGGAGCAGCTGCTTTCCCTTTATGTCTTTTCTTTACATCTCAGTGCAAACAAATCAAGGAGAATTCACATGGCCCCTTCTTGTAGCTGATAATATCTGGTCATTTATTGAGAAGTTGCTATTTATAACACAGGGGAATTCTACTTCTATCAGTGGGGAAATTGAGTCTCAGAATGATTAAGTCCTTTGAGCTCACATAGTACATGGCTAGTAACTGTCAGAATTAGCAGCCTGATTCTGATCTCCAGGCACCTTGCTGTTTGTACCCTGTGCTCATTGCCGTCACGATTGCAACCTGCCCAGATGTGTGCTTGGCCAAATCAGTCTCTCAGCATTTCTACAAAAGATGATTGGAAAGCATACTATTTGTTTCCAGGTCCCTATTTGAGACTAGTTGCCCCAAGGGTTCTTCTCTGTGAGCATGTTAGAGGTGAATCATCTTGGGCTGAAACATACAAAATAGCTTGTTTTTGTAGATTGAAGGCTGTTGAATAGCTATGCTTTGATTCAGTTCAAATCCAGCATCATCTAGTATAGTGAAGATTTAACACACAGAACAAAGTGAAACAAACTACAGTTCTTCAGAAGAAAAAAATAAGACATTATTTGGGCAAGATATATTCCTTTATTACAATAGCTACCCCATAGCACATCTTACTTTGTACTTCTAGACCTAGAGATTTAACTTCCTTGTATTATCCCTGTTAATGGCACAATAGCTACCATATTACAGGCATTCTTCTGTTTTTTGTTTTGTTTTGTTTTTACATACATCAACTAATCTCAAAAAGGATAATGTCACCTAATTTTAAGGGTTCTGTTTTTTTTTTTATCTTTTTTTTTAGTGTTTTATTTCTGAGAGAGTGAGAGAGATCGAGAGAGAGAGAGAGAGAGAATATGAGTGAGAGAGAGAGAGAATATGAGCAGGGGAGGGTCAGAGAGAGAGGGAGATACAGAACCTGAAGCAGGCTCCAGGCCCTGAGCTGGCTGTCAGCACAGAGCCCGATGCGGGGCTCGAACCAATGAGCCGTGAGATCATGACCTGAGCCAGAGTCGGACACTTAACCAACTGAGCCACCCAGGCACCCCCAAGGGGTTCTGTTTTATAGACTGATAAACTGTAGAGGCAAAAGTTTAAGTCATTTATCTAGGATAAGTTAGATTTTAAGGAGTGATCAAGTAATCAAATTCAGCTCTATTGGATTTGAGGCTGTGTTTTCTTTCTGCTGCGCTAAACCATCTTGCATTACAAGCAGGGTCTTTGCCAAATAAAATAGAGACCGGGAGGGACAAGGTTTGTTCTAACCTAAAATAAAGTCTTAACTCTTTCATGTGGTGATTAGCAAAAAAAAAGTGACTTAAAGTTTAAAATCTACACATGTCCCCAGTACTGGACATACTTGTTTTTTTATACTGAAAAGTTGGGAGTTCCTGCTTTAAAAAACACTAACATAAAGTTGGCCAACTTTGAAATGTTGGAGATGTTTCAGGTTTTTAGCTGTATATGGAAGTAATTGCATTTGATTTCTGCCTCTTCCCAGAAATAGACTTTTTTTGAGGCATGCCTATAATTTATTGTATTTCGATAAGTATTAATTTTGTTATTCTCTTAACCAAAAGCAGTTCTCATTCAGTGTTTAATTTTGTTGACATATAGGAGAGACAGGCTGGAAGCCGAGTGGAAAAGAGAAAAGGTAAGTAAGATGGGCGAGAGGATATTAATGGAAGTGATTTTTTCTTTCCTCCCAGCAACTTAGAGGAAACGGGCAAACTGGCTGTAATCACCCATACAGCACTTGCTGCGTTTCGGTTTTCATAAACAATTCTGGGATGGTTCTAATTTTAGGTTTTTGTACAAATGAGCTGAATAGGAATCCTCTGGCAAGAGGGCAGAAAGCTAATCATTGTTCCCTGTTGTTTACTCTTTTCCTTTCAAGTAAAGAGTCCAAAGACCCTGACCAGCTTTACAGCACTCTCAAGGGCATCCTCCAGCAGGTGAAGGTGGGTGTTTCTTTTCATTCGCCTCATGCAGATATTTTGAAATGATTTCCTACATGGAATTTCCATATTAGATACCTTACTTTTTTCTTTACTCAAGAGCCATCAAAGCGCTTGGCCCTTCATGGAACCTGTGAAGAGAACAGAAGCTCCGGGATATTATGAAGTTATAAGGTTCCCCATGGGTAATGCCATTAACATTTTCTAAGTATAGATTTAACACTCTCTGGATGGCGGTGTGGGGGACAAATGGTTGCTGATTTGATTTGTGATCTTCTGTTGTAGGGTAGGGTTTGTGTGACGGGGGTGGGGGCGGGATGCCCTGGACCTGTGGAGGGCCAGTGACGTTGAGTGGCGTGATAAGGGACAAGTGGGTGGCTGTGTTCATGAGACGTGCTGGCAGCTTTCAGAGCTGCACCCCGACAGCACTCGATGCAGAAAGCCCAGGTGGGGAACTGCACGCAGCACTGGATGGGATGGCTGGCTGTGTGGACACGGCCTTGGTTATACTCTACCTGTTTGGTTGCAAGCGGAGAAGCTTCAGGTTGTCCTCTTGGTATCTTTTGAGCCTGTTGAGAATTTTTGAAAGCAATACAGAAGAAGTTGGATTAAGCTTCTCACCTGTTATCCTAGCAGAGGGAGAAATTCTTGGTTTTCCAAGCTCTCGGTGGCTACTATTAGTGTCCCTATTTATACTCCTTTTTAAAGCTTTATTACACATCCAATACCAAAGAAACAAGAAATGCCTTTCAAAATGTAGGAGTGTGGGATTTGCTGCTGTACCTGCACTGTGCTAAAGGATTAATTGAACCAACTGAGAATCCACTTAAACTAATTTGGCATTGTGCAGATGACAGAAAACTAGCTGAAATGTTTTAAGTCAGTTGTGTGGCCGTTGTTTGGGAGATAGCCTGTGTCTTCTGTCCGTTTTTTACCTGTAATCTATTCCTGGTACCAAGAAAGTATTAAAACATGAAAGGGAGAATGAAAGGGATCCATTAGCTCCCTGATAACAGAGCTATTTGTAGGTGTTTTCTGTAGCCTTAATTTTCCCATGAATGTCCTGTATACAGTCACCGTAATGGTTTTGGGAGTCTGTACTCCTTAAAGTGGACATACATCCATATGCTTTGCTTTCCCTTTACTTTCTGCCTTGCTTCTGTGAATTTCAGTATGAAAACCAAAGTGTGAGGGTTGACAGAGTCTAGAATTCTGTATGGAAGGCTGTTTGGGGAGTCCGTATTCTCTTTTCTTTTTAAAAAAATTTTTAAAAGGTTTTATTTTTAAGTATTGTCTAAACCCAACATGTGGCTCAAATTCGCAACCCTGAGATCAAGAATTACATGCTCTGCTGACAGAGCCAGTGATGTGTCCCTCAATCATTTCCATCATGTAAAAAATATGTTAATACCAGGGCATCTGGGAGGTTCAGTCGATTGAGCATCCAACTTCAGCTCAGGTCATGATCTCATGGTTTAGGAGTTCAAGCCCCGTGTCAGACTGCTCACTGTTGTCAGCGCAGAGCCTGCTTTGGATCCTCTGTCCCCCGGTGCCCCCATCCCCCACCCCATCCCTTCCCTACTCATGTTCTCTCTCTCAAAAATAAATAAACATTTAAAAAGTATATATATGTTAAGACCATTTGTGCCCATTTTCAAATATAAGTTAACTCTCCTCTGGAGTTAACTCCAACTGACCCTGGACTATCTTAGCTCCCTTGTGAAACCCTCATGGGAGGTTATATGAGTTTGGGGAGAATTAGCCCTGCTCATGTATGCTTTGAAGACTTGCAATAGTAGTTTTAGAAGGTCCTGTCTGTCATAGCCTCCTCTCAGCCTGCTTTCTGCTTTATGGAAGTGATGGCTTGGTCCAGCCCGAGAACGGGATGGCCTTTCCAGTTGGATACCACCTGTCTGCATAGCTGAATGCGCCTGAGGGCAGTATTGGCCCCATTGAGCAAGGCCAGTGATAAAGTGAGGTGTGTTCTAGACAAAGTTAGTTAAAACAGTAAATGGTGCTCTTTAGGTGAGTAATAATATTTTTCTTGGTATTCCCTTTAAGTGTTGAGTAAAATGTGTAGTCTTGCCCCTAGAGTCATGTTTTTGAGGACAGGACTGACAGATCGATAACGTTACTTTCTCCCATTATTACTTTCTTGGCTTTTTCTGAAAGCATTGCTTCTCTTTCCCCTTTGCCTTCAAAAACTCTTTTCTCCCATATGAATGAGATCTAACCTGTGTCATTTGGGGCATCTCACTCAACATCATCTGAGTAGCCAGGTTCAAGCATGGCTGCTTCCCACATGCGGATCACCAGGCACGGTTTTCCTGTTTACCCAGAACTCCCAAGTTGGTGGGGCTGGGGGATGAATCACCTTCTTTTTTAACACATGCTCTTTGGTCAACTAAGACTCTAAGAAGGCTAGAAGAAGAAAGAGGTTATTTATAACTTAATAGAATAGAAGCGTAGAAAGGAAATATGCAGAATTGGTTGTAATTTTTCTGAAAGATTCAAACACTTCTGTGACTCTTGTTTTGTTTCTACTGTATTTTAGCCTCTCCTCCATCCCTTCTTACCCACTCTTTTCCAAATAATAGTTTGAAAGCTTTTGGATACACCTCTTTGTGTCATGTTTCACTCCCTCCCCCGCCCCCCCAACACTTTTTTGTTACATGTCTTTTCCTTCTAAAATCTAAAATTATATCAGATAGCATATCTTAAGTGGTAGGCATTTAGGTGGCAGGAAGGTAAACATCTAACTTGCCTGGAGAGGCACAATTAACTTCATTGCTGTTTCTTCATTTAACGAGAGGACATCTTCATCTGTTCACTCACTCTCGGGTGAAACAGCTAGTGGGGTGTTTGCTGAACCTTCAGGTATCTTAACACTTACTAGTTTTTCTTTCCTTCCAAACTGTTTTAGTTACAGAAGAAAGTTGAAAGTTGAACTCAAACATAGGCGACATAGCACTACCAAAGATAAGCTTTAGTCAGAGGAAATAGGCAAAAGTATATATTTCCCATTTTTCTTTGGTGTTTTTGATAGATATAAGATTTTGATGCAAATGAACTCCTCTCCATTTTTGGATGTTGCACATAATGTTATATATTGTACTAACTGATAATCCCAGTGTATTCGGTTGTTAAGTTTCCTTCTTTCTGGAAAATTTGATCATCTAGTGGGGTATTGGGTTACAGATAGAAGTATTTCTTTTAACAATTTTGAATTATTTTTCCATGCACAGTTAATATAATTTTTAATGATAGAACCAGACTTAGAGACAACTAGGAACCTATAAGTAGACAAATGTTAACGTCTTCTAATCTTCATGGAATACTTTTTTTTTTTTTTGATGTTTATTTATTTTTGAGAGAGACAGTGAGCTGGGGAGGGGCAGAGAGAGGGGGAGACAGAGAGTTTGAATCAGGTTTCAGGCTCTGAGCTGTCAGCACAGAGCCCAATGCGGGGCTTGAACCCACGAACCGTGAAATCATGACCTGAACCAAAGTCAGATGCTTAATGACCGAGCCACCTAGGCGCCCTGCATGGAATTCTTTAAATCAGTCCTAAAAGTAGGGAGTAAACAAGCTATGGTATTCTTATAAGTTTAGATAAAGTACTGTTTTTATTTGTATAATAATTTAAAGGAAGTAGATATATTGGGAAAATATTATTTTACAGTAGTCTCTCAAGGCTTAGTTGCTTTAGGAAATGAATTATTTTTTGTGATTTTTTTTTATTGTTTGATTCTTATTTCATGGATGGAGCATGAAACTAAATTCATTTGAATCATTTTATATGCAAGGACACTGATGTATCTGCAGACTTATTTATGATCAGTTTCTCTGCTTTAGTTCTGTCTCTGCAACACCAAGACAACTGTGAATTTACTGAAACAAACTCAGTCTGATTGTTCTACTTAAGTAATGAAATGATTCAGTACAAACGTCCCACCTGCTCTACTCTGTGTAGATAGAGCCTCTTCTGTGTGATTCTGAATGAATAGCTAGCTAACAGTACTTAGTTTATCATACTTATCGCTGCTAATCTACTTAGCTTCCTTGTGCTGAATAGGGGATTGGGCCAGATGACTAATAATGGTCCCTTCAGTGTTAAAATGCTGTGATTATACACAGGAGCCCCACACAACAGAAACAGCATAAGATTTAGGAACTATTTTCCTTGATCATATGAATTTTTCGTAAGCAAGGGCATTGGGATGGTAAAAATGTAGCCAAACCGATGACATATACTTCTCTCCTTGTCTCCCTTTTCTCAGCGAGTGTTTAAAATAGGAACCAAAGATTGCTAATATTTTTTTTTCCTGTGCAGATCTGAAAACCATGAGCGAACGCCTCAAGAATAGGTACTACGTGTCTAAGAAATTATTCATGGCAGACTTACAGCGAGTCTTTACCAATTGCAAAGAATACAACCCCCCTGAGAGTGAATACTACAAATGTGCCAATATCCTGGAGAAATTCTTCTTCAGTAAAATTAAGGAAGCTGGATTAATTGACAAGTGATTTTTCTCCCCTCTGCTTCTTAGAAACTCATCAAGCAGTGTGCCTAAAGCAAGGTGGTTTAGTTTTATAAAGAATTGGACATAATGTACTGAAGATACATGTAAATGTATTAATTAGCACTTTTGAAAAACAAAAAAACCTCCTCTTAGCTTTTCAGATACATATTTAAATTGAAGTCATAGAACATTTTTATTTTATGGAATAGATTTTAATCTATTTACTACTATTAAATGTAAATTTTCTATGGCATGTCCATTAGCTGAATATTCAGTAATAGATGATCAGGGGTTTCCTCAAAACCCGTGTATGAGGAAATTGCACATAGTACCAAGATTTGGGGGAATGCAGAAAATTTTCAGACCATGAATGTTTCCATTTTTTTTCTAATGGAATGTGAGAGTTTATTTTTATTTTATTCTGAAGGACTTTAAGGAAGGGATACATGATAAAAAGCCCATAAAAAGTGAAGTATGTGATGTGTGAAGTCTCATTGTAGACTTTTTATATATATTTTTTAAAAACACTCATCTAGGTGAGGTGCTTTGAGCAGTTCTGAAAAAATGCAGTTCCAGAAAAGCAACTGCTTTGATTCCTAAGGAAGAAATTCTAAATAATGCAAAGTTTTTTATAAGCATCTGGGTTTTTGATAATTCTGTCTACCTACAATAAACTTGTGAGCACATAACCACTATTTTAATAATTATTTTCTCTACACAAATGTGTAATATTATATTTGACTTTGCTTATGCAGGCCATAAGTTCAAAAAGGCAATCTCCTGATGCACACAGGCATACATTTGGAAACACTTGAGATTGAATCAATGTGCTTTAATAAGAAAAGATGCATAACCTACATATGTATCAAATTTGGCGAATCCTTGTTCTAACAAATAAGGATCTTTTTCGTTTTCTACGATACACACAACCCCACTGATAACGTGCTATATGAACATTTTTCCTGTAGCATCTCCACATTATATTCATTGTCTGAGGTGAACTCAGTTACCAAGATTTGCTGTCAGTATTTTAACACCTACACTGGAATACAGACCCAGGGTGATATCCCACTAAAATCCATCGTGCGAACGGATTAACCTGTCTTGGGATTCTAGCTTAGTGCTTGGATTTATTTCCTGATTAACACTACATAGAAAAGTGGGGCATCTGCCATCCCAACTCTGGGAGAACCAGCTAATAGAAAACAAATGAAGGCCATTTTGATGGCCTTTGACACTAATTTTTATGATACAAATTTATAAACTGATTTTTGTAAAGGACTAGGTTTTAAAAGTGTGTTTAACTTGATGGGTTTTTTTTATCAGCATAAATGAATAAAGTGGTCATTTAATAGTTGCTAAAAACAGTTGCCAGAGATAATCTGCATGAAGGAAAAAACCCTGCAAATGGCTGTAAGTGGGAAGTATTGTTTTTAATATGTAAGAGATATTCAGAATGCTCACACTGAAAAATGCCTCAACTTTTTTAAGTATAAGAAACCGCCTCGAGTGGCATCTAGATTTCTAATGAAGAATGATGATACAGTTTGGATTAAGTATCTTGGACTGGTTTTAAACAGTGCTTTGTACTAAATCTGCCGAAGTATCTGTCCAGCTTTGTATCCTGTGAAAGTTTGTTATTTTCTGGGTAGACATTCTTATAGAGTATTGTCTTTAAAATCAGATTGTCTCTTCTATATTGAAAGCATTTTTATGTTTTCTAATTTAAAAATTAATATTTTCTTATAGATATTGTGCAATAAAGCTGAAGTAGGATGTGTGGTTTTTGCCAATGCTTTAACATCGGATAAAATTTTACATTTGTAAAATTAATATATTGTACTGGTACAACATAGTTTTAAATTATATTTTAAAAAGCTTTTGGTTTGGTGTGTTTTCTTCTAGCCCATTAAATTCAACAGGGCGATGGTTGGTGACCATCGACTAGATCCATAATTCTTGGCGTTTAGGCATTTTGTTGAAGATGTTTAGAATTGTTGCATTCGTTGGAAGTTTCATAAAAATTCACAAACCACCATTGAGATAATCCCATGAGAGACACTCGACTGTGTCTGTCTTTTGAGTGGGCCACTGCATTTTGCCTACTGTCACTCATTAAACAAAGGGGGGAAAACAGTGGCAGAGGAGTGTTACTGGTTTAGAAGTTAAGTATCTCATTCCAGTTTTTCTATCTGTAAAATAGATGAGTGAAGAGATAAAAATATAGCTGATTCTTAGAACTCTCCTAATGAGATTCTAAAGTCACTCAAAATCTCGACTGCTGGAAAGAATCCTGTATCCTGTTGGGGTATGAAAGAACCCACCCAAGAGTACCTTTTCTTTCTGAATCCTGAACCAATTGAGTCAAAGGAATGGGGCATATGATGGCCAAAATATCTTCATTAATAATAAAATGGATATTGAAGAATGTGCCTTCTGTATCTGTGGAAAATGGGCTAATACTGAACCCCAGAACGTGATTGACTCGCCAACAGCTCTGCAGACCCTGCCAGCTTCCCCTCCAAGGGCAGAGCCTTTACCATTGAGTTTAGTACATGGCCAAGAGCAATGGTGCTCTTGAAGGCAGGCCAGCTCTGAAGAGGCGCAGGTGACGGAGCAGCCAAACAGTGCAGCCCAGGGCCTACTGTAACTTAACTCATCAATTAGGTAAGTCCCTCCCAGGGGAGGAATGAATGAGGGGCACAGGGAGGCCAGGGGGTGATGTCTGTCTTTCCACAGGGATGTAAACAACTGGATTAGAAGTCTCCTTCCCAGTCCACCCCATATATCCATATCAAAAATTGCTAGAAAGTTGTATTCAACATATTTAATAATTGGTTGTATTAGAAAAGTGAAAAGAAGACCGAGGCTTTCTAGTACAAAGAAGTAAAATTTTAAATTATAAAACTTAAGAAATAAAAAGATCAGACTGAGGTGCTATGGAGAGGTTAATAACATGTCACCTCCTTTAGCTGATGTTCTTCAATCATTAAAGAGATTCTAAGAGCGGTACAAGGAAGGATTACTGGTGGGAGCCTGTGGCCTTTTCCATATTGTTCTGAGCTGGTCTGTGGGGGTCCTCATTAACTAGCATTCTCCTCTTACCAAAGCAGAAATAGTACTTTACAAAGTACACAGAAGATGATGAAAGGGGGTGAGAGAGCACCCATAAGTATCATGAAAAGTTCTCTAATGTAATTTATGTGTCATCTATGCCTTGATTTTTTTTTTAATGGGAGCATCTTTTTTTGTGGAAAAAAACTAACAAAGACAAAGCTGTAGATTTTCTCTGGGTTTATTAAAAAGCGAAGCAGAGAAAAGTATGGAAAACAAAAGTCAATCTTCCTGCTCCCTCTTGTTATTGGGAAGTCCAACACAACCTTGGCAGGATTAGTGTAAAAGGTGAGAAACAACATATCTAATTTGTGTATGTGTGTAATTTTGTGAGCTGAACCAAAGGTTGTCAGTTTTAATTTATTTGGATTTGAAGTTCTTTAAGAGCAATCTCTTGCGGGGGTGCCTGGGTCACTCAGTTGGTTAAGCGTCTGACTTGGGCTCAGGTCATGATCTTGTAGTTCCTGAGTTCGAGCCCTGCATAGGGGTTTGCACTGGTCGTTCGGAGCCTGCTTGGCCCTTTCCCATTTAGGCTCTTTCTTTCTCAAAAGAAATAATCTTTAAAGAAAAAAAAAAAAAAGAGCAGTCCCTTGGAGAATGTGCTGGAAGGTAAGGACCTCCTTGTACATGTTCATGCATATGCACTTACTGCAATACCAGTTCATTCCGTACTTGGACCCTTTCTAAAATTCACTGGTCTCTGTTCTTTGCTCTCTATTAACCACCCATTTTCTACAGTTAAAAGAAATGGGTATCCTATTTATGCTTAATAATAGCTAAGAACAAAAAAAATCTGCTGTTTTGACCAATAAGGCAGTCCAACAACAGAACAGGCAAAAGGTTGTAAGAAAGTGCTTAATGTTGAACACATGTTTCATACAAATTTTATGATCAAGCTCTAATTAAAATATTTTTTAATTAGATAAAATAAGTGCTATTAATTCAGTCTGCCAGCACTGCTTCTACTCCTCAACACACTCATATTTATATAGTTGTAGGTTGTTTTGTGGACAACTCAATATTCCCTTCTATATTTAACATTAAAACAAAATTAAAGTGGGCCCCCTGAGTGGCTTAGTCAGTTAAGCGTCCAACTCTTTTTTTTTCTTTTTAATGTTTATATATTTTTGAGAGAAAGAGGACAGTTGGGGAGGGACAGAGAGGCAGGGAGTCACAGAGTTTGAAGCACGCTCCAGGCTCTGAGCTGTCAGCACAGAGCCAGATGGGGGTTTGAACTCATGAACTATGAGATCATGACATTGAACCCTATGTCCGGCTCTGCCCTGTCAGCACAAAGCCTGCTTGGGATTTTCTCCCCCTATGTCTGTCCGTCTGCCACTCACACTCTCTCTCTCAAAATAAATAAACTTTTAAAAATAAAGTATAATTAACAATATACATGCAGTATACAAAACACACATAATACAATAAAATACACAGATCTTTAGTGTAAGGAGAAAGTATCAATCCTACACAAACTCTTCTAGAAAACATGCAGGAAGACTTCGGAAATCATTTTATGAGGCCAGTATTGTTATCCTTGATACCAAAGTCAGGATAAAATTTATAAGAAAACTATAGACCAACAACCCTCACAAACACAGATTCAAAGACCTTTAACAAAATATTAGCAAATGGAATTCAATATATAAAAATTATTATAGATCATGACCAAGTGGGGCATATCTGATTAAGTTAAGGCTGATGTAACACTGAAAATCCACTAATGTAATTAACTATATGGATAGCATAAAGGAAAAAAAATGTTCATCTCAACAGATAAAGCATTTGACAAAGTTCAATACCCATTCCTAATAGAAAAAAACCTAGCAAACACAGAATAAAAGGAAACTTCCTCAATATGATAAAGGTAATCAATAAAAACTTACAGCCAACATCACAATAATGCTGAAAGACCAAATGCTTCCAAGATTGAGATAAAAGCAAAGTTGTCTGCTCTCATCACATCTATTCAACACTATAGCAGAGGTTCTAGTCAGTGCAGTACAGAGAAAAGGCATACAAGATAGAAAGAGTGAACTGTCTTTGTGTGGACCATAAGGTCATGTACATAAAAAAATTCCAAAGAATCTTTGAAAATAGATCCTAGAACTGGTGAGTGAATTTAGCAAGGTCTATATATGAAAATCAGGTGCATGTCCACAAACTAATAGCAACTACATTTCTATAAACTAGCAGCAAACAAGTGAAAATGAATCTTAATCAATTTACAGTTAAGAATTATGAAATGCTTAGGATAAATGAACAAAATATGAGCAAAAATTTGACATGACTTCTCAACAGCAAAATTAACTCCATAAGAAAATGAAATGTTGAGGCTGTTGTCAGCCTACACTCAAAAAGAGTGAGGACAAAATTAAATTCATTTTTAGACAAACGACTGAGAATTTGACCCTCATCAAAATGACTCTAAAAGATATACTTCGGAAACTTGGCTTTGGAAAGTCATGTATACAAATTAAGCCATTTCAGGATAATCACTTAATAAAAGTAGAAATAAAGAGAACTCCACCAATCTAATGGTAAACAGTTAATAGAGAAAGGAAAATAAGGCAGAGTAGATAGCATAAAAATATTTGCTAGAAATAAATAAAATTATAGCAGTTATCACAATAAATGTAAATCGACAGAACTTGTTAGATAAAAGAAGACAATTCAATTTGGACCAAAAACAACATCTAGCTATAGAAGTCTTTAATGAGATACATCTAAAACATTAACATAGGAAGGCTTAAAAAAATGGAAAGAGAAGGATATAGTGAAAATGCTAATATTAAGCATATACAGACAAATATTAACCACATATAAGTTGCCTTAGCTATATCAGACATTAAGACAGCATTATGATGGAAAAAGAGTGAACTATTCACTAGGAAAATCAAATTTTGTGGAAGGTGTTATATACGTATGTGTGTATATATGTATGTATGTGTGTGTGTATATATGTACATACATATACATAGCAATGATGAATCAGGCAAAATTGGTAAAGAAAAAAGTTGAAAACGTTATACATTATATTCAACAGTTACAGAATTTATATTTTCAAGCATATACAGTTAAACATTTGCAAAATTTGACAACTTTTGCTAGTCACAAAAGACTTAAACACAATAAGAATCAACACCATATAAATAATTTTTTGATGTATTACAAAAAGAAGTATAACCCACTAACAAAGAACAACAACATTAATCTCCAATTTGGCATGAAAAAAATTTCTTTTTTATATAATAGGTCAAAAAAGAAACCACAAAGTTAGGAAATACTTGAAATCAAACTTGAGGAGAGAGATATACACAAATAACACTAAAGATGTCATGCAGTGAAAGAGGAAAAAAGGAATGCCTTAAAAAACCTAAAAGAAGAGTAGGGGTGCTTGGCTGGCTCAGTTGGTGGAGTATATGACTCTTGATCTCAGGGTCATGAGTTCGAGTACCATGTTGGGCATAGATATTACTTAAAAATAAAATCTTAAAAAATATATGAGGAAATCTAGATATCAAGAATCTAAAAGTTAGAAAAATGACAGCATAAACTCAAGAATATGAACAAAGAAAATAACAATGGCAAAAATTAATAAAGCAGAAAATGAAAAAACAGGATCATCAGAAGCTGGTCCTTTGAAAAGATTAACAAAATAGAAAAGATTAACTAGCAAAGAGGATTAAATATAGAAGAAAGTAGATACAAATAGGCAACAAAAAAGTGACAAAACACAGAGTATAGAGATTTGAAAAATTTTAAAAATATGCCATTAAATAAAAGAAATATGTAATTTCTATGAAAAATGTCATTTAACTGAATAGAATCAAGAATTAGAGAACTTATAATTATTTAAAAAAAAATCAAGACAAAAGTTTACCTACAAAAGCACAGGATAAAATAGTTTCAGTGGCAAAGTTTTACCAAATGTGAATAAGTACAATTTGTTCCAGAGAGCAGAAATGGTAGGTTCAATTAATTTTAAGAGTACTACCAAAAATCTACATGGGAAAAGATATAGGCAAATTTATGATCATAGTATAAAAAACTCCTAAAAATATTGAGCAACAATTTCATCCATGTCTTTTAAAAAAAATTGTCACTTATAAGAAAAAATATGGGGAAAAACTTCATGACATTGAATTAGGCACTGACAATAAGCACATGAAAAGATGTTTAACATCATTAATCATTGGGGTAATGCAAGTCAATACCACAGTGAGATGTCACTTCATACCCATTAGGATAGGTATTATGAAAAAAATCCACAAGTATTAGCAAGGATATAAACCCTTGTGCATTGCTGGTGGGAATGTAAAATGGTTCAGCCACTCTGGAATTCAGTATATTGGTTCATCAAAATACAGTATTACCATATTATCAACAATATCCCAAAGAATTAAAAGCAGGAACTCAAGTAGACTTTTGTATTTCTAATAGACAAAAGTGGAAACAACCCAAATGCCCATTGATAGATGAACAAAATGTGGTGCACATATCCAGTGGAATACTAGTCAGACTTAAAAAGGAATGAAATTCTGCTATGTGTGGACATGGATGAAACATGCCATGACATGGATAAAACATTATGTTAAGTGAAATAAGCCAGATAAAAAAGGACAAATACTGTATGATTCCGTTTATGAGGTACTTGGAAGAGTCAATTTCATAGAGACAGTAAGTAGAATAATGGTTACTAGGAGACGGGGTGGGGTGGAGTAAATGAGTAGTTACTATTTAATGACTACAGAGTTTTAGTTTGGGATGATGAAAAAGTTCTGGAGACAGATAATGGTGATGATTGCACAACAATATGTACATAATGCTACTGAACTATACACTTAAAATTGATCAAAATGATAGTTTTTATATTTTACCGCTAAACTAAAAAACAACAAAAAAGAAAGTGACTACAGTATAGTATCCAGGACATAGCTAGACAAATAAACCAATAGAAAGAAACTTTGCTATGTGACAGAGAGTGGTATTCATCAGTGGGGAAAAGACAGATTAGTCAATGAATAGTGCTGGAGCAATGGGCTCATGGAAAATAAAATAAAATCAGATCCCCATTCCACAAAATGCTATACAGTTTAAAGACCTAAGTGAAAAAGCAAAACAACAAATTTTAGATAAAAACTTTAAGCAAAAAGGTGACAGGACATTAATATTTAAAATTTTTGAACACCAAAAAACATAAAGTAAAAATAGAAAGCTACAACCCATGTAAAAAAGTACTATCAAGTAAAGACAATACTATCAAGAATATATAGAGCCCTATTCTATTAAGAAAAAGACACTAGTTGAAAAGTGGGAAAAATATGTAGTAATTCATAGAAGTAATGAGTGACCAATAAATATTTGAATTCTCACAAGTAATTAACTCAGTGAGATAATATCTCATACATAATTAAAGAAGAGCCATTTCACATTCATTGGCTTAGGTAATTTTATGTCCAATAATACCAAGTGATAGAACTTATAAATTGCTGTTAGGAGAGTGATGACACTCCTTGTGTCCAGAGAATTGGTACAACCACTTTAGAGAGCTGCTCCCCTTCTAGGTATCCACTACGTAGAAACTTAAATCTCATGTGTGCAAGAATGTAGAATATTCACCACAGCACTAATTTGTAATGAAAATAGTGGAAGCAAATTATCTCTCAAAATAATAAGTCTAATTTATTTATATAACTGTACGATGAAAATAATCTACATCTGCCACATGGATAATAAATCTCAAAAACAATGGTGAGTTAAAAGTTGCAAAAAGATATATACAATATAATATTCATGTAAAATGTTACAATATAAAACAATTCTTAACATTCTAGGGATAAACAGTAAGAATACAGAAATACTAACATTATAAAAACACTGAATTTAGAACTGCCCACTAGAACTTTCTATGGTGATGGAAATGTTCTATATCTGCATTGACCCTAATGTGGTAACGAATATTAAGGAACTATCCTGAAAGTCCACGACATAATAATTTGCTGAGGTTTCACTGAACAGTGTACACCTAGAGCTTGGTACTCAGAGCTAATCACTTGCCTAGTCCCAGAAGCTAAGCAACCATCAATTCTCTAATCATTATCTCACATTTTACTTGAAATTTTAATGGTATAAGGGATCCCCAAACAACTTAGGGTATACCCTACTGTGTATGTCAAGGAGTTATTTTATTCAAATCTATGAAGAGTTTCAAAAGATCCTTAGCTCGTCTTCAAAAATCATTCATTCCCACTTTAAGGGAAAAATAAAGATGCCAGAAGCTTATAATTAAAACCTCTTAATTTGAATGATTATTCATTTCCAAAGTTTTCTCAGAAGATATATTTTGAGTAAAATTAAAAGTTTTAGGCCGTTTAAGATATAGGGCGTATGTCCAGTTATTTATATTTAAAAGAAAAAATAAACCAAATTTATTAGTGGTATAAGAAAAAAGCATCACATCTGAAATATAGTTTTGAAGAAATTTTCACGATCGAGAGTTCAGTCAAAGAATATTCCATGCAACAGTTCAACCCTTTTGTGTACTATCTTACAGACTGTCTCTTGGAGAGACAGGAGGTGTAGAGGATGAATATAAACAGCATACAAAAAAACACTTCACTGTATTTGCTTCATACTTTTTTTTTTAGAACGGCGTCTGGAATCTTTTTTCTGTTTGAAAATAGGAGAATTCAAGAAACACAAATCTGTAAAAGGGTCTCCTCTTCTCAGTTTCCTGTAAGGGTAAGAAGAATTCTTAGGCATAATTCTAAGCACTCCAGTACCATCTTACTCCTCAATACAAAGTTATTGTAAAATATGCCAGTGTTAATATTCCCACTTCAGTTTTTAATCAAAATTTTGTATTTCAAAAAGACTCACTCTTGAACAAAGCTCCAAACTTCTTCCCCCCTCCCCTACATTTATCACTAAAAGCGGGTTCCCACAAATCAGATACTTACGAAATGAGTGTGGGTTCCTTATAGTTCATACTGGCTGTGCACCTACGCTTAGGCAGAGACACTGCTGGGCTTTCTTTATTCTTTTTTGGAGAAAGAGAGAGTTTTCTGACTTTCAGTACAGGATACAAGGGGGCATTGGTGATATCCTTCAGGCTAAAATGAGGTGAGCGATGAGTTTTAGGTAGTGCACCTACAAAAACAACTTTTATTGAATATGATTCCAAATTTCAAAAAAACACAGGACTTAAGTCATATGCAATTACATATCCTTTTTTTTTTTTTAAATGTTTTTTATTTATTTCTAGGAGAGAGAGAGAGACAGCGAGCAGGGGAGGGTCAGAGAGAGAGGAGTCACAGACTGAAACAGGCTCCAGGCTCTGAGCTGGCAGTCAGCACAGAGCCCGACGCGGGGCTCGAACCCACGAGCTGCGAGATCATGACCCAAGCAAAAGTCGGACGCTTAACCGACTAAGCTACCCAGGCGCCCCTGCAATTACATATCCTAAACATATACAAATCCAGCATTTTATAATATAGATTTTTTAACCTATTCATCATTTTTCCATCCCAGATAACACTGAAATATTAATCACTATAGATGTGAAGAGCTAATACAATAGGCTACTAAGACTTAAAATTCTTAAAAAAAATTTTTTTTCTAAGATAACTTGGGTGTAATGAATTACTTTAAATTACAGAATTTCATTTTAGTTCTACCTTGCTCTGTAGAATCATCAAGGCCTCCATCTTTTTCAGTACTGTGATTTATCAAGTGGCTTCCTATAGTCTTAAAAAACCACCTTAACTCACTTTATTAAATAAATGAGAATTCTACATCATAGTCTCTGTGTAAACCAGCAGGAACCCTCTGGTAAAACTAGTATGTTAAAAAGTTACCAATGTATTTCCTATCATAAGCATTCAAGTTACTATATTTTGGAGCTCTATCTACATTGGGTGTCAAGTACTCAGCACACAAAGAACACTGCAAGACAATCTCTTCAAATAGCTTTAAAAAGCTAGTTGTTTTTCCAAGACAAACTAAATTATAACTGTAAAATTACTATATTTAGCAACCATGTTCTCCAGACTTATCTAGGTTTCACATGCTGTCTTTTTTTCTCCACTTAAGCATTTTGTACTATACTAATTATTCCAACTTTTAGTTTGGAAAATGTGGTTAAGCAACATCCAATCAGCTGGTATATTCTAGAATACTGCTTCTCAAAATTAATGTATATACAAATCCCCCAGGGAACCTGTGAAAAAGATGCAGATTCTGATTCAAGGCTATGGCCTGAGATTCTGCATTTTTAACATGTTTCAAGGTAATGGTGATGCGGATGATCTGGGGATTCAATTCTGAGTAATACTATCTTAGAGTGTAATTTTTTTCTTTTAAAAAGTATGTAAAATTTCAAGTATTCACAAATATGGAGACAACAATATAATGAACCCCCAGTTACCCAGCTTCAGTAATTATCAATATTTTGCCAATCTGGTTTGATTTGCATTATTTGAGTCATATTAACATTATTATAGCATATTAAAAAAAATTGTTGCAAACTACCACTGCCTAACTGGTTGACTTTGGAAAGTCATTTAAATTTTTTAGGCTTTAAGTTTTCTTATAAACAATATAAGCATGATGATACCTGCATTTTATAAAGTTCTTCTGAGGATCAAAAGAAATAGCATGTTTTGAGAATGCTACAACATGACCACGTATATTAGTTTTATCACAATAACAATTTCCCAGATGAGAATCTTTGTGGGCAGATGCAGGCTATATCAACGTCTGAACCATGCCTACTTTTGATTTAATAAGAGCAAGATTTTTAAGCGACAGTTTTTAGATGTCTTACAAATGTCTGACAAAAAAATACTAAGCCCATCAACTGAGAAAAAAAGTTTGGTCTAGTGTTTGGCCACCTTCCACTAACTAGAATGAATCAATTTAAAATCATGGTTCCTGTCAAACTGAATATAAAGCAAAGCCACTAAAATGATAGGTCACTGGATTCAAATTTGATTTCATTTTCAAAGGGCTGTTGTTCAGGTGAGTGTATAAAAGATATTTTAATTCAACCTAACTCCACCAAAAAGTTTTTCTTACCCTGGAAGTCTTCATTTACTGAAATTAAAAATGCTTTCTCCCTAACAAGCAGTATTTGTTCTTAAAGATTTAAAGTAGTTTAAAGCAGGTCATAGCCATACAATTGTGATTTCCACCCCCAACCTGCCATTGTTTAATCAGACTGTAACTTCCCCCAAGGAGACAGATGGCAAGTCTCTAACCTCCCCCAGAGAAACAGATGGGAAGTATAGCATATAAGCATCAGGAGTGATCATTTATTATAAACATTAAAAATGCAGGCAAACAAGTAGATCACTTACTGATAGGAGTTTTTATAAGCTTAGAATCCTCCATCTCTTTCTCGTCCCTACATTTTAGTGCTCTTTTAGGTCGAGGCCTGGCGACTGGGCTCCTTTCTGATTCACTGGAGAGACCTTGACTGTACTTGCACGTGGGCAAATAGAGGTCATCAGAGTCATCTCCTGAACCACTTGATTCACAGATGCTCACTTCAGATTCATTGTTGTTTTCTCCTCTGTTAGAATCATTGTTAAATTTTGGTCGGAATGGAGTGAGATGAATTCTCTCTTCCAAATTAAAATTGTAAGCATCACTGGAAGTGACAGATTCATCCAACTTTTTTTTGGAAACAGTTTTTTTATTTTCACTTTTGCTCGCTTTATATTTCAATAGAGGTTTTGATTTTTTCCTTCTGTTAGCTTTTCTTTTGTCTTCTTTTGCACCTCCATGCTTACTTTTAGTTTGTTCAGGTTTATACTCCAAAATGTCTTCTTTTGTTTTAGTGGATATTTCTGGGTCAGTCAGGTTTGGTGATAAGTTAATTTGATCCTTATTCCATTGACAAACATCTTGTTCTACATTTTCAGGTATGTGCATATTTTCTAGTGGGTCTACACATCTAATTCTTTCCAATTCAAAGGACTGCTCTGAGAAATGACTGATTTCAAAATCATCCAAGGTACTGAACTGACATATATTATTAAAATGTTTCTTTAAGCTGCGACGGACAGATACAGTTCTAGGTAAGACATTATCAGTAGATTTATCTTCATCTGAATTCAAATCAAATTCCAGTCTGTCTTGAGAAACAGGTACTTGCTCTGAGAATTTAAAAGATAAATGAGAAAAAAAATAGTTTAACTTTATGGAAACTTTAAAGTCAGTAATGCTAAAACTCAAAATTAAAAATGAAATAAATGAAGTCATTCTGTAGTTTCCCCACATTTGCTAGAAGTAAATATAAATGTGGGGAACTTAATACCACCATCTAATTTATTTGGCAGTGATCAACTGATGGATTCTATCTAACTTGTGAGAGAATCTTACATAACCTCCAAACATATTCTAACTGGGAGTTTTCTGTGTCCCTAGTTTAAAGAAAAACTAGTTGGCTACATGTATCTATGGGTATAGGATTCAGTGGGAGAAAACCTCATATTCTAAAGTAGGACAAGTACACTGAGAAAATGGGAGCTAAGGTGTTTTTTGAAAGATGAGTAAAAGTGGGATAATTACAAAGCCTTTCAGGTAAGAAATATAATAAGCATTTTTAGGAAAGGGTTCTGTTTATTCATAGCTATCCATTCTTCAAAGTTTTGAGAAGAGGGACACGTCAGTTTAGAAGTGGAAAGAATAGGGGCGCCTGGGTGGCTTAGTCGGTTAAGCTCCACTTTCGCTTAGGTCATGATCTCGCGGTTCGTGGGTTCGAGCCCCGCGTCGGGCTCTGTGCTGACTGCCAGCTCAGAGCCTGGAGCCTGTTTCAGTCTGTGACTCCCTTTCTCTCTGACCCTCCCCTGCTCATGCTGTCTCTCTCTCTCTCTAGAAATAAATAAAAATATTAAAAAAAAAAAAAAGAAGTGGAAAGAATAGCATGGCTTTGGAGGTCGGCTTTGAGTTTAAACGCTAGCTCTTGCCATTTGGGCTACTTCTTGTGGAATACTTTACCTCTCTGAGTCTATATAAAATGGGACCAACTGTACCTATATTCTAGGACTGTTATGAGGGTTAAGTGAGATAATGTAAAATGGCTGACAATGAGGTTGGCACACAGTAGTTCTCAGTAAACTGCAGACAGTTATAGCTGATTATAGATTTAGCAAAATAAATGGATATATTTTAAAACTGTTATACTCTAAAAAGAATAAACAGATTTGCACAGAAGAATGCCAGATGAGCAAACTTAAAATGTTAAAAAAAAAAAATTTTTAATTATGTTACTTTTGTTCTCAAAGATCTCATCTTACCCGTAATAATAGTTTTAGATTTTCACTTGAATTACCTTCTATTTGGGATGATTCTCCTTGTCCTGGAAGGTGAGCTTCCAGAAGAACAACTTGTCTAGCCAATAAAAAACAAAAATTTATTTAATAATTATGTAATAAAAACATTTTTTTCACTTTCATAATTCTATTCTAAATCTACTTAGTATCAAAGAAAACAAAAAACATTAATGATTATATGGAACCTGGTTTGTTATGAATGACATTCAGCTCCACTGGAAGAACTGCCTTATCTATTTGGACAGTTCCTCCTGTTGACATGCCATAACTCATCATTTCATTTACCTGGAGAAACAGCCAATGGAAATTGACTTCTGTATTACAGAAATGTAATTTGATCACTCAACTCTTTAGCAGCCTACTTCATCATTAGCCAAGCTGTAATTTTTTTTATTTTTGGTAGCATGTTTTTATGGTGCCTAACTACTGACCCCTGTGAAGTTAATACTATTTATTTTCTTTAAAAGTTTTGTCCCCCTGTGGCTCATGAAATAATTTTCTTTTTGCTTTAATACTATTACTGGCTGTTTCATTCTAATTATAATTTTATTCTTTATTTCCTATAAAGAATTTTTCCCTCTAGACATCAAAAATTAAATATAGGTTTAGGTAATAGAGTTATGGTAACTAATTAACAACAATTTCAGGAATCTTATAAAAATTCAATGACCCCATCTTACTTTTTAACATTACATAAATATTTTGTCAGGTCTTACAGTTCAACAGTTTCTTAACTACTCATGATTAAAAATATGGGGGTAGAATTTGTCTTAGTGATTATTTTTATAAAGAGAAGGGCACAGACTTGAAAGGGATATGAGGAGATGGTTTATAGCAGTTCTTAACTGGGGATAATCATATCCCCTCACCGGATGTGCGGCACTGTCAGGACACATATTTGGTTGTCTTAACTGGGGGAAGGCAGTGGCATTGGCATTTAGTGGTAGAGGGCAAGGATGCTGCTAAATATCCCAAAATGCTTAGGATAGCCCTCCACAACAAAGAATGATCTGGCCTAAAATGTCAATAATGCTGAAACAGATAAAGCCCAGCTAGAGTGACAGCAGTGCTCTCTATCATAATTGAGATTTTCATTCCACAGGTGTATACATTAGGCAAACTCACTGAACTGTGTAATTAAGATCTGCGCATTTTACTGTATGGAATTATATCTCAATAATTCATAAACAAAGTATACTTGATCCAAGAGAAGGGGAAGAGGGTTTAATGGGGTCTGACTGTATTTAGGAATGAACTGGATTAGCAAGACAGGGTGACAGCTGTGTTAAACGTGATGTTTTATTATATTTCATTTCTAAACCAGACTGTAGCACTGGCAAAATATACTGTCATTTGAATAAACAATCCTTCTTAGAATAAAAACATGATATCAGAGAAATACAACTGAAGGAATTCAATTATATTTAAATAGTTAGCTTATTCCTAACATCAAAAAAGTAAATATAAGAAAGTTTTGGCTTAGCTATATGTAACAGAATATCAACATATCAAAATTTTTAAAATGCATTTTTTGTAGAGAAAACATCAGACTCCAAACACAAGAATCAATACAATGCAAATTCTCGTTCATAAATGTGTCACAGAACTACATCTTTTTTTTTTTTTTTTAAATTTTTTTTAAAGTTTTTATTTATTCCTAGGAGAGAGAGAGAGAGACAGTGAGCAGGGGAGGGTTAGAGAGAGGGAGTCACAGACTGAAACAGGCTCCAGGCTCTGAGCTGGCAGTCAGCGCAGAGCCCGACGCGGGGCCCGAACCCACGAACCGCGAGATCATGACCTAAGCGAAAGTCGGACGCTTAACTGACTAAGCCACCCAGGCGCCCCAGAATTACATCTTTTTTGACATTAGTAATTGTAATAATGAATTTGATACCAACGGTAAATCCTTCACAAATAAATCCCTGGAGTTGTTGTCACTGCTGGGGGCCATTCCGGAGGGACATGCTTCCTGGTTCTGTTAATATAGTAAAACAAAGAAAACACTGGTACAATTGAAATATTCATAACAAAGCATTCATTTATTCAACAATAAAAATGTACCAACAGTCTACTATGGTGCCAGACCCTGTTCTAGGAACCAAGTCTACAGCAGCTAAAACATATATTTAAGTCCAACTCTCTTAAAGCTTACATTCTAGTGTAGGGAAAGAAAAATTTTAAATGAAAGGAAAAAGATACATAAATAATTTCAGAGAGTGATAAAGTGCTATGAAGGAAATACTCAGAGTTGAAGTGACCAAGACTGACTGAGGTTGGAGGTTCCCTGAGACAGATAGGGTGACTTTCATCTGAAATCTAAAGAATGCAAAGAAGCCCACCATTGAAAGGGGAGGGAAAGAAAAAGTGGTGGAAACAGCAAATACAAAAGTCATGATGTAGGAAAAGCCTTGCTGTGTTTAGAAAAGAAAGGTCATTTTGCCTGGAATCATATATGACCTCTCTCATAATGAGAACAACAGGAGGGGTTGTATATTCAGAGACCAGAGAACGTGGGGTCTTGGGAGTCTTGAGTTTGGATTTTAATCCAAGTGTGATGGTTACTTAATTATTAAGCAGAGAAGTGAAACGTAAGTTTTAAAAAGATCAGTCTGACCACTGTATGAAACATGGATTGAAAGGGGCCAAGAGCAGAAGAAGTTAGGTAGTTACTGTAGTAAATCTAGCAAGACAGCTATCTGCTAGGACTTGAGTCCTACAGCTACAGAGGTGAAGCCCAGTGGAAGGTGTTGAGAGAACACAGTCTGCTGAGACTGAATAGGTGTGGAGGTGAGGAGACTGGGGAAAGAGGGAGAGGGAAGCCTCTTTGGTTCGGACCTGAGCAAATGGACAGGTTGTTTTATGAGATGAATAAGACAGACAGACAAAGGCAGAAGTACACAGTATCTTTGGGAGAGGGAAAATAAAGAGTTGTACTTTGTACAAAATGTTTGAGATCCTTGTGGCGCCTGGATGCCTCAGTCGGTTAAGCATCCAACTTCACCTAAGGTCATGATCTCATAGTTCATGAGTTCAAGCCCTGCGTCAGGCTCTCTGCTGACTGCTTGGAGCCTGGAGCTTGTTTCAGATTCTGTGTCTCCTGCTCTCTGTGCCCCTTCCTTGCTCGTGCACTGTCTCTCAAAAATAAATAAACATTAAAAAAATGTTTAAGATCCTTTATTAATATTTAAGTGGATAACTCAAGTAGTAGTCGTGTGTGTGTGTGTGTGTGTGTGCTGAGCCATAAATTTGGAAGTTGCCAGCAGACAGTGAGTGTTTAAAGGCATGGGAGGGGGGTAAGACAAGATGGGTCTAGGACAATTGACATTTGAAACTAAAGAAGTGAGCAAAGGAGACAGACATGTAACAGAAAGGACTAGGAAAGTATGGTAGTAAGAAAGCTAGGAGATTGAAGTATGTTATTATTTTAAGGTCAAGAAGAAAGAGAGGTGACCACTAAATTTGGTAACATGGGGGTTGTGGGGACCTTGGCACAGTGACCATAGAATGATGGGGATAAAAGCCAGGTAAGAGGAAGTTCAAATGTAAATGGAAGCTGAGGAAGTGAGGACAGTAAGTGCACTGTTGTCTCTGCTAAAGTTTGGCTGTGAAGGGAAGCAGAGAAATGAGGAGGTAGAGGGATATGAAATCAGCAGAGGTTTCATTTATTTTCTTTTTCTCTTAAGGCAAAAGATATTAAAGCACATCTGTATGACAGCTAGAATGATTCAGTCAAGGGGCAGATCCAGGTTGAAAGAGTGCAAACTTTCAGGACCAAAGTGCTTGAGGGGATGAGAAAAAGGGAATCTGATGCACAGGGAAAGGCTTGGCCTTTGACATGTGCAGAGACACTTCTGCCCCTGTGACAGGAGGGAAGACAGAGAACAGTGCAGATACAGGCAGGTTTGTAGATTTGTGTTAGGAAGGTGAGAGTTCCAGACTGATTGCTTAGAAGTCACTCTAATTCAGTGCAGTTGTTTTTTGAAATTTGACACACATATAATATGCTGATGTTATGAGAGGTTAAAACTGTTCAAGAGAAACAAAATAATTAGAAATTTAATCCTATTACAAATTTTAAATTTAGTTTCAATTTAGCTCATGTTCTAAATTTAAGTAGTAACATTATTGAAGGTAAATAAAGGAGAATATTTAACTGTAGAATAATGTAATTTAGTCACAAATTACTAAAAAGATCTATTATAAAATTTAGAAAACAAAAGCTATTAGAAAATACTTTATGATTAATCTTATAAACTAAGTTAACTATTGGTAGGCAAGAAAAACATTCTTCTTATTAAAGCATTTTAAGTTTTTAAGCATGTTAAGTCCATTACTGTTTAATTGACTTGATAAACATGGAAGCACGAGTACAGAATGATGGCTGAGGAGTGATGCATATGGCAAATGCATGGCAGAAAACAGTCTTGATGTTAAATGCTAAGAACACTTTTTCCCAGCAACTAATTTTTTAAGTTTATTTATTTTGAGAGTGAGAGAGAGAGAGAGAGAGAAAGAGAGAATCCCATGCTGACTCCCCACTGTCAGCGCAGAGCCCAACATGGAGCTCAATCCCACGAACTGTGAGATCATGACCTGAGCTGAGATCAAGAGTCAGATGCGTAACTGATTGAGCCACTCAGGAGCCTCAGCTAATAATGGTTTTTTTTGTTGTTGTTTTTTTTTTCAGCTAATAATGTTTTAATAAATACTCAAAAAGCAATGATAAATGTCAAAAGGCCTGCAATAACAGTTCCCATCCCCCCATTGTTTTTGTGATCGTCTCACTGGGTATTCATTTCTCACTATTCTCTATATGATTTCACCAAAAACTTTGGAAAGGGAAAAGGAACATTCAAATGTCTTTGGAGTAATTTTTTTCACTTACTAGTTGACCAAACCAGGAAAAGAAAAAAAAATTAGGAAAGATTTTATTCTGAAGGGGGGAAAAACAAACAACCAACCCCCCCCCCCCACCTTTTAAAATAATTTAATCCTCACAATACAGGAAAATATCAAATCTTTTATAGATAATTCTCTGCTACACCATATATGCATATGTTGCATATATGTATGTACATTCTCTATGTCATACGTAGAAAAAACATGGGAGTCAGCTTTCATCACTGACTCCTGCTGTCAGAGGAGAGACGATTTTAATTCCCTTCCTGAGTCTTTACTCTTCCCTGATTCACGATGCTCTGGCTTTCTTCTCTGGTTTCCTGGCCTACCTGCCAACACAACTGTCTTCACTGGCACAGCAAACAGACGGCCACCCACAAGAAAAGTAAACTTGTTTCTGTGACTACCTGACATGCACCACTGCTTCGGTGCATGCAAAACTGCCCCCAGTAGTTTTCCTAGGAAAAGGAAAGGAGATCCTGGCTCATCATTATCTCTTCTTGGGATACTTGTGCAGGGGGACGCAAAGAATATCAAACTTTTTCCACATCTGTTATATTTTGGCTCACCCTCCCATATAACCTTGAATACAACAGAATAATATTAAACAGTGAACAGCAAAATGTTTAAGATATTTCTTGTCTGGGAACTAATGTATACCTTTCCTTATTTAACCAACTAGTAGGTAAAAAATGACTCTCCAAAACACACTTAAATACTGACCCCTCCCTCCCAAATTAAGGTAGTTCTTATAAGACCTCACTAGGTATAACAAAACTACATAGAAAAGCTAAGATTTATAGCGCCGATTGAAACTTTTGGACTAGTCTGCTTCAGGTACCACTATTAGATCTTTAGCTGAGTTGCCCTATATTTGGCTCACTTAGCTGAAGCGTCAAAAAGGACCAGCAGTGCAAAGTGCTGAACTATTTCTTCTGTACCTTGTCTTTCTACCTGCTTTCAGAAGCAGGTTATACAAGCACAAGCCTCAATCATGTATACGCCTGGAGTTTTCCTAACTGGCTGTGCTAGAGCACTGATGAAAGACATTTTGATCGATTCACTACTAACAGAGCTATCAGTCAGTAATGAATTTAAATAATATAATTGATCTAAACTACCAATTGACCGATTTCACATTTTTTCCTAAGAAAGTCAGCTTTTGTAACGAAAATACCTGAGCAGTCTCTCCCATTTGTTGTGAAGTCAGTTTTCCTTTCAGTGCGTAGAGCTGACATGTGAGGTAGTAACATTCTCTTCTCAGCTGTAGGATGATATCTTGGGCTTCTCTCACTTTGGATTTTTCATTTTCCAAAGCTACAGCTAACATTCTGTTGTTGTCTTGGTAGTTTTTTAACAGTGTAGAAGTATTGGCTGAAAGAGGATACATTTTTTTATTATGTGTTAAATGTAAACTTAAACTTTAAAAAAAAACTTAAAACGTAAAATTAAATGAAATCACATCATTTCATGATGCAAATGGACAACACGAAAATCTCTTACTGATTATTTGGCATGGTGCAGCTATAAAAGACTTTCGTTTGCCAATCTCTGCCAAATTTTTACTCCTTTTCTCTTTCATTCGTTTCTTTATGTCTTCAAGACTATCTTGAAAGGACTTTTTAAGGCACCTTTCCTTGGCCATCTTCTGCCTAGGGATTTAAAACAATAAAAAGTATTTAATTTTTCTAAGAGATAATATCAAATATAAAACAAGACTGAAGACACAGGTTGTTCATAAAGAATGGCTTGAGTAGACTTAGTAAGTGTAGAATTAGCTTGAAGAAGCTGGCTAACCTGGTAATAACTTACATTCTGCAGCTTTTAAATCTCATTAACATTTTAGCATACTCTTATCCTCCTCAGGTACTTTATAGGGAAAATTAAGAAATATGTATTTCAACCCAAAGACTCTGTAATATGTCACTTATTTATCTTTAACAAATACCCACTGGGGGCTTACTATATACAAGGCATTATGGGAAATACTTAATATTATATTTTGATGTTACTATTAGTTATGTTTCCTACAGACGTTTATGACCAGCATTTAGCATTTACTAGACATACGGCATTAGTTCAGAGGTAATCCTGTATGTGGGCTTTGTTTTCCACTTCTGCTCTACATTATTAACTTATTAGGTCACTTGATGGAATTAATCAAGAGTTATTCTTCCACACTCTTTTAGCCCAGTACTTTAGATCTGTACACACTCTCATGAAAGTCAAGGTACTCCTCAGAGTTTTATAAACTATGTAGCACTATATACAATCTTAACAGGCTATTATAACAGTCATAGAACTAGAAAGAGCAGAACTGAGGCAGAGCAACATGCCAGTTTTCTCAGTTATTTTTAAAACTCAGTTCTGTTAGCTCCTAGTAAGTCATGAGTATAGCAAACAAGACATTAAATAACTATTGTTCTACAAACAGTTGTTTTACATACAGTTAAAAGTAGTAAATAAAACAAGCAGTGATAGTGAAATACGCTGAGTGTATTAATACATAAATATACTTAAATCCTTCAATGCTGCAAATCAGATTTGCTTAAATATTTTGCTACTAAGCATATCAAACTACTATTCATGAACATCTTTTACCCTGGATTGCACTTTGCAGATCACAAAATTGCAAAAAATAATTCCTGTTTCCTACAACTATATTTACATTTTTCACTACAAAAGATACCTTCATTTCCTCTATGCTGGCCAAATATTTTACTGAACCTCACATTTTCTTGAGTATTTTCTCCAGCGCACATTTATCTTCCTTTATGCACTGTCTGGGGGTGTTAACTATAGACCTCAGTTGTTATTTTCTCTTTAACAACAGATAGGACATATACTGGGATGTTTCCAGTACAGCTAACACAACTCTTTTTTTTAAAGCACTAGTGTTAAGTGGGTTGTACAAAACAGCGTATCACAATGGAGCTTTTAAAGTTCGAACAGGAGATGTTTGAAAGTGACACAGATTAAGTAACGGATCAAGTTAGTTTAGTAAAGTACCTAAAATAGTTTCGTTATTACCTTTTACTTAAAATCACCAAAGAAAACTGCCGTATGAGAAGTCCCCTACGTAGGCCGAAGGGGGTGTGGTGGAGAGAACGAATGAAAACGGGTCGCGGCGCGGGAGGGGTCGGGTCAACAGCGTATTCGAGCAAAGTGTCCGGATTCGGAAGAGCCTAGAATATCCGATCTCCGTCATAATCCTTCCCTCACTGCCGCTGCGGGGGCGGCCAGGCAGGGCCCAGCCCACCGCGAGCTTCTCCCGGCAGACCCAGGAAGCACAACAGAAGGGCGCCCAGCGTACCGCGCTGCACGAGAACAGCCGCCAGTCTGTGCGCCCGCGCGTCGAGCCTGGCTTTTAACTGCGGTAAATGCCCTTCCAGATCACTTCGTCCACAAAACTCTGCAAGGCAGGAGGCTCGTGTCTCCGTGTATTGAACAAGAGGAGACTGGAGCGTCGGAAAGCGCAAGTCGAGTGGGTGAACAGAGACAGTCAGGCGGCCAAACCGGCTCCACGACCGAGCTTCTGGCCACCGAATTTAGAACCCCAGAGAGACGTCTGAGGAAAGACCAACAAGGACCACGACCACCCTGTTCCACACCTGAAAAAGCTGGGCTTTCTCTTTCTCGGAGGGGCACGGGTAAAGTCGAGGGGGTGGGGGGGTGTTGCCGGAAGAAGGTCCGGAGAGCCTCCTCCCACAGGTACGTCCAAAACAGTACCTTGGCCACCACTTCTGGCGCAGCTGTCGCTCTCCTTACATTCCAAGGCTTCGCGGGGCTGTCCGGCCGGCGTACCCGCGCTTCGGACCCTCCAGGTCTAGGCTGTCTCCAGCCGCCCGCCGACTAACGCCACCACATTCGAAATTCTCCGCCGCGCTCACCCATTGGCTGCCTGGCAGGCGGTCACGTGAGGCGACCGCGCCGCCAGGAGTCCCGCCTCCCGGGGCTGTCTCACGTGACTCACTCCGAGACACCACATCCGGGCATCTACCGCTCCTCCCGCCCCCCGCCTCTCGAGAGGGCGGAGTCATTAGTGAGCGCTTTGAGCTGTCGACTTTTTTCTTCTCGGAGTCTTTGACTTTTCGGGGTGGATCCGCCGCGAGATCTTTAAGGGTGGGTATTTTAGGGCGATCAAAAGCTTCCTGTTTCTTTAGTCGTACAGCTTCCCGTCTTTGGGATTGCACTCGAGGGCTCCCTCTTGTGAGAAGAATCTCCTTGTTTGCCCTCCGAAGCAGTCCGCCGGCTGCCCACAGGCGTCTCGTAGGGAATATTAAAAACCAAAATAGGAAACAAATTTTGGATTAACAGGATATTAGGGAAGTTGCAGATATCTGGAATATTCAGCCCCAAGTTCTTTGGCTGCCTCTGGCTCTTTAACCCTCTGGAAATGGCACAAGCATCGGACAGCTACTGACCCAGAAGTCTGGGAAATTTTCCTTATTGATATTTTATTCTCCCTTAGCCTTTCACCCAGTCCTGTCAATTCTACCTTTTAAAACCCCACTTAAAACCGTCCAAACCCCACTATTTCCCATACTTCAATCCAGCCAAATACCTACTCTTACTATGAACTGGACCAGGACCTACTCTGACCGCAGACTCCACTCCCTTATGTTCTTCATAGAATGATGTTTTGACAAAGCAAATATGATTCAGTATGAAGCTCTTGAATGGCTTCTCACTGCATTTAAGACAGAGTTCAAACACCTAAAGGTGTTTCGTCGTTAATGAACCCCATGGTTCCGAGTTCTGCCTCTTCTGAATTTTCTTTCATTTCCTTGTAATTCATCTTGCTGCTTTTGACCATGCTGTTTTGTTTGTCAAGAACAGTCTTTCCTCCTCTTGAGCCCAGTTAGTCTTACTCATGCTGCAGGTCTCACTTTGTAGAGGTGAATTCTTCCAGAAAGACTTACCTGTTCTCAAAGCTCCCTTAATAGTCCGGATGTACATCGTTAGTGCTATGCATGCACTTTCCCTTTGATACCCCTGTAGCATTGACTTGTCATTCATTTGCCTATACAACTTGCAGACGGGTAGAACTGTATTTGTCTGTTCATTGTTGAATATTCACGCTCTATTTAGCAACTTGCGGTTAGTCAGTAAATATACTGGGACAATAAAAGAATGAGTAAATGAAACCTAAGCAATTATTTTCAATTTAGATATTCAATTCATCATAAAGATTTTTTTTTCTTATTTCTAGGAGAGAGAGAGAGAGAGAGACAGCATAAGCAGGGGAGGGTCAGAGAGAGGGAGTCACAGACTGAAACAGGCTCCAGGCTCCGAGCTGGCAGTCAGCACAGAGCCCGACGCAGGGCCCGAACCCACGAACCGCGAGATCATGACCTAAGCGAAAGTCGGACGCTCAACCGACTAAGCCACCCAGGCGCCCCAGATTTTTTTTTTTTTTTTAAAGATAACCAACATTTACATCCTTACCCTTGTCTAGTCCTCACCTCACACCTTCCTGGCTTGAGTGGAAAAGATTAGAATGTTTGTCTTTAGCCAACAACTTCCCCTCCAGGTGTTAGGAGCCGCATCTCCTCCACTAGTAGAGGTTTTCTAGAGTAGTTTTCTACTCTGGGCGCTGTGGCTCATAGGTTCAGAGGCATCAAGAAGAAAGGGTCAGCCCAGACGTGTTGCTGGTTTTGGTGGTAGGTGGCTGTACTGCAGCTCAGGGTCAGAGGCCCGCCCCTTGCACCAGCCTCCACAGTGGCCTTAATCACGCCGCTCTGCGGGTGTGGGTGGTGGTGGCAGTCTTGACAGTTGGCTTCGGCTGCGGCAGCAGTCCTGGAAGCTGGGACAGGGACCTGGCCACGTTGGCATTGGTACAGGTGCAGAGCAGGTACGACTTCGCGTGCACACTGCCACAGGTCTGCCCTTGGTGGGCCTGCGTGGTCCTCTCCAGCGTCGTCCTGCTGGGCGTGGTCTACTGCCTCCCAGGCGCTTCCCAGCACTACATCCTGGCCAAGGCGGAAAATTTGCAGCCAGAAATAAAAGCATTGCAAGGCATCTTCACCAAGAAGTTGCAGTTAGTGCAGAGCAGCTGGGTGGTCCAGAAGAGATGCCAGGCCGACTTACCTAGAGAATATGTGGAGGCTTCTTTCAGAGCTGTTTGGTCGGGACAGCTGCCACCCTCTCAAAGCCACCGTGTTCATCTGGATTCAGTTTCCAACGTGGATCTTCATGTCTGTTCCTCTTAGGAATTTTAGCACAGGGGCAAAACATTCAGATGTAGGTTTTTCTGTTCATGAACAGTTAGCTGCTGATGGGGTCCTGTGGTTTCCTGACCTCACTGCACTGGATTGCACTTGGATTCGGCCCATCTCGGTTGGTGTCATCAGTTTATTAATAGTGGAGATTTTTCCTCTGCCAAAAATCGGAATGGCTCATTTTCAGATGTATATTACCTACTTTGTGTGGTATCCGTGTTGATGATTCCAATTGCTGCAACGGTGCTTTCATCAATTGTCCTCTACTGCTTATGTTCCAGATTCATGGGCCTTTCACAGAATTTGTTGCTGCGTTCGTTCTCTTATGTTTTGCCAACTTTGCCCAATACTGTTGACCAGGTCAGATTCAGACACTCCTAGTAAGGACCACTTTGCTGCTTTTTATGCTAAGTTCATTTCAAGAGACAGACATGCTTTCCAGGAATTTTAAAGCAATTACAAGGGTCACTATCATCATATATTTAGGTTTAGAAATTCAGATGTGATTTAATTTACTTTATTTAAAATCATGAATTGTGTGAAGTACTGTGAGTTAAGATATAATCCAAATATATTTGACAATACTTAAAATCTTTCAAATGCTAGAAATGTATGTTTAATTGTATTGTAAAAGTACAAATGTGAATCAAAGTGTCTGGTTCTGCTTATAAAATTATAATTTCCTAGAGGTGCCAGAACTTTGGAAAACAGGATTAGATGCTGAATGATGTCAAATTATACTGACCAACCTCATAAAGTTTTATAAAGTAGGGGAATCCAGTAAGGTGATTCTTAAAATTTTGGAGGTGTAAAGGATCATAGACCCATTTGTATACCTACTAAAGCTATGGTTTTCTTTTCAGAAAAATCCTGGGACTCACAACATGAGGTCCTTATTAGATGATCCCCTTCATCTTTTCTGGTAATTCCTGGTTGAGAAATGGAACACACAATGATTATGAGTTAATATGTGACTTTTAAAGAATGGACTTGAGATACATGCAGTAATCTGTGTAAGAAATTACCTAATATGGTAGGTGATGTTGCCTTTCAACCATCCTCTAAAAGAATACAAAATGGGTACATTCTAGGCTGAAGAAGTCTAGAACAGAATATAGCACTAAGTACTGTTACAGCCCAAAGTGGAAAATCTTAAGCATTGTTTGTTTAGTCAAAGGAAGGAAGGTGGAAGGGCAACTGCCTATTACAGAAGTGATTTTATAAACTTCTTTATTTGGTAGGATTAAGTACCCTAATGGGTGTAAACTATGGTCGATGTTTAATATAGAAAACAATAACAGGTAATATATATTGTGGATCTAGTTGTTTGCTTGTTTGATTTGAAAAGATGATAAAGCTAACTGCAGCTGGGATATTTATGAATACATTTGATAGTCATTAGAGAAGATTAAAAAGACAAAGAAAAAAGAATCAGAGATTAAAAAAAAAATGTTTTGTTGCTTGAGGCCAGAGGGTATGCATTGGAAAGCGAGAGCAGGGCTACTTCACAAGCATGTGACCTATGCTCAGAAAGGCCTTGCACTTGGTTTAATGCTCTGCCTTTGCCATCTTGAAATGCTTACTATTTTATCTTTGAGCTTGTGATTTGTAAGTGAAGTCTGATGAAACAATGGAACATGCCCATGAATAAACAAGATAACGTGCACTATGTGTGTCCATCTGTCTCTTGACCCAATTGCCGTATTGTGTTCAGGATGTCCACTAAATGGCTTCTGTGACACACTTACTTTATGCTTGGGGCTCCGTGCTCAGAAGGGCTTCATACTTGGTAGAGCGCTCACCTGTCATCTTGGAATTCTTTATTTTTTTTTTAATAGTTTATTGTCAAGTTGGTTTACATATAACACTCAGTGCTCATCCCTACAAGTGCCCTCCTCCATGCCCAGTGGGTGAGGGGCAGAGAGAATCCAAAGCAGGCTGCACACTGTCAGCATAGAGCCCAATGTGGGACTCGAACTCACTAACTCTGAGATCATGACCTGAGCTGAAATCAAGAGTAGGACATTCAACCAACCGAGCCACCCAGGTTCCTCTGTTGCTCTGGCTCATGTCAGAGAAATTACTGCCTATATTCTCTTTTAGGTTTTTTATGGTTTCAGGTCTCATGTTTAAGTCATTAATCTATTTTAGTTTATATTTGTGTATGGTGTAAGAAAGTGATCCAGTTTCATTCTTTTGCATATAGTTGTCCAGTTTTCCTAATATCACTTGTTGAAGAGACTTTTTTTTCCCCATTGCATATTCCTTCCTTCTTTGTTAAAGATTAATTAACCATATCATCATGGGGTTATTTCTTGGCTCTTCTGTTTGAAATTCTTAACAATTTTATCTTTGAACTTGTATATTCACTTTGTGTCTCACTGAACTTTCATGCTTCTTAGCCTACAGAGACTTTTAAAAACCTAATCTGAGATTGCTTATTATCAGGCCATTTTAAGAAATGAAAGTTAGGGGCCCCTGGGTGGCTCAGTCGTTAAGCATCCGACTTTGGCTCAGGTCATGATCTTGCGGTTCATGGGTTCGAGCCCTCTGACGGGCTCTGTGCTGATAGCTCAGAGCCTAGAGCCTGCTTCAGATTCTGTGTCTCCCTCTCTCTGCCCCTCCCCTTCTCATGCTGTCTCTCTCTCTCTCCCTGTCTCTAAGAAATAAATAAAAACATTTAAAAAAAAAGAAACGAAAGTTAATTTTATGGAGCCAATGTGGCCCCATGGATATTAGCAAAACTTTAACTGAAATATATTTCAAAACATGCATAAAACCACTATTCTTGCTGCCCTTGTATAAATAACTAGGTTGAATTTAATGAGATGACTTATTTCACAAAGAAATCAATGCTACTGTAATTATCTTGGTAAAAATGGAGTGACTATAGAGAGAAAAAATGTATTTCAGTAGAAAACTGTGGTGTGCCCATTACAGATTCTAGTACTGTTCATTGTCTTTGAGGTTTTGTTATTAACAAACAAAACCCTGTATTGGACCCTGAGTTCTTCTGCTCCTTCTGGCTTGAGTCCTTTTATATCTGGCTATAACTCTTCAAACACATATTTCCAATTTTCTCTTATACTTGTGACTTAGAATCACTAAAAACTAAAACTTCTCTTTTTCCCATGCCCAAACTAGTTAAAGGAGGGCAACTACATGTGGGCTGAAACAGCATATTTTAGCTACTTGTATGAGCAAATCCTATGTCTGTCTTCATGTGAAAATGTTACTTATTCTTTCACTTATATGGACAGAGAGGTTTTTCTGAATATTTGAATTAAATCACTTTTGCTTTATGTTTATTACTGCTTGAAGTTGAGTTTTTTTGAGTTTAAAAAAATATACCAACAAAAAATATTGCCACCGTTTGTAGGCCATGTAACCTTCAGGTATGTCCTATTTTTATCCCTGTATCTAACTCAGGTCAGAACTATATTTAAAAAAAACCCAACAATTTGCTTTTGAAACTTGAAGTTTTTATTTATTTATTTATTTATTTATTTATTTATTTATTTATTTATTTTAAATGTTTTATTTATTTCTAGGAGAGAGAGAGACAGCGTGAGCAGGGGAGGGTCAGAGAGAGAGGGAGTCACAGACTGAAACAGGCTCCAGGCTCTGAGCTGGCAGTCAGCACAGAGCCCGACGCGGGGCTTGAACCCACAAACCGCGAGATCATGACCCAAGCGAAAGTCGGACGCTCAACCGACTAAGCCACCCAGGCGCCCCTGAAACTTGAAGTTTTTAAAATAGTGTGATATGACTGCTGCTTTTCTAGTGCCCAAAAAGTTTTCTGTGTGAAATCTTAAAATCAATAAAGATGGAAGGGAGAACTTGGAGTGTTAAACAAAACAAACAAAATAAAAAACAAACAAAGGAAAATGTGCAGAACTTCAGAAGTGTTACCACAGCAGATGATATATGCACAGTCTTCATACCTATCTCTATGTAGGCCACTTTGAGAGTTCACAGCACACCCTGACATCATCAGACATTAAAGCTGCAAACCATGAAAATCCATCAGATTGAAACTGCCATCTTTATTCCACTGTCTAAAGATGCTCCCACCTCAGATATAGAAATATTCTTCCCTGACTGTTCATTAGACTCAGAGACTAAGTTTTTAATTTGCTCCAACTATTAACCTTTGTTTTTCTTTTGTTTCCACAGAAATACATCTTATAAAATACCTTATTGCACACTCTATATAGAGGCCCAACTTAGATGGAAGCTTCTAGCTGCAATACTGCCTCTTGAAATAAGGCATCATCTTATTTATCCTGTCCTAAATAATCATGACTTGATTCCTTATTGTAAGACATGAATGCATTATTCAAACATTTATTTCCACTAGTCCAAAAAGTTTTCTGTGATCCACTTCCAAAAGCAGACAATGGTTTCCATGTATCAATACCTAGAGACTTGGTTTATTGGAAAAGACACTAATGAAAGATTGCAGTTGAACTTTATTAGAAGAGTCCTTATCTACTACAAAATCTCTATGGCCACAATAAAAATCTATAAAATCTTTAGCCAGAGTTATATTAGATAACCACGTAGCCTTAGATTATTTACTAACTGAGCAAGAAAGAATTCATGTTATTACTAATATATTATGTTATGACTATGCAAATAACTCAGGGGAAATTGAAACCCAATTACATTTTATGCCCCCCAAAATGCAGATTGGCTTGGAAAAGTAAAATTTGAATCTGATTATAACTCATTTGGTCTTTTTAGTTGGTTAAGTTTGGGTGAATGGGCACCTTTAGCATTACTTTTGGTCACCGTGTTGTTTGTTTTCACGGTCCTTTGAAGATCACAAACTAGGATTTCAGTAGATTTTTCTGACCAATCAAGTTCATGTAATTATTGTTCTCATAAAGATCACCTGATGAGTCAGTGGCTGCTGACAAGCATTTAAGCTTTGGGGGGTATTTTTTCAAATAGTACTTGGTATTATCCTGCTGTTAGTCAGGATATTGTTAATAGCCCTTATGCATTGTATTCTCTCCAGAGTCTTTAATGCTTGTCCTGATTCCCCCAAAATGCTTAAATAAAACTTAAGCTTTCTTCATGCTAGTGTTACCTTTCAGCTTCCTGGACAATCAGCTACAAACAAGTAAGCTTAACAGTTCGATTCTAAAAAAAGACGTAAGTTTCTAGTAACCAGTGACACACACACACACACACACACACACAGTACCACCTCATTCATGCTTTATGAACTGAGCTGTAACTGTTAAAAGTTGAGCTTCAAAACACTTTTGATTTGAAGTTTGCTGATTCACAGTTTGTCTCTTGCTCAGTAAAATATTCATATCAGGTAAAGTTCTCTGAATTTTAACAATGCATTCTGAGTCCTCTGAAATGCTGCACTCAGGTTCTGTATAAGGACCTCTTTAACTAGGAGTACAAGGGCCTGACAGCCCTGAGAAGCCACGCCTTACATTTGAATCACATCTTGCTTTGAACACAGAATGGCCATTGTCAATGAGACATGACTGAAGAACATTATTATTTTCTAACAACTTACACTAAAAATGATGATATAGAGGGAAAAAGTTAGGACAACCCATAATTCTTTTTCTTTTCAGTCCATCTCATTAGTAAGGGGAAGGTGGAAATGTTGGTAGAATGTGCACATATAAAGAACTAAAAACAGACCACTGAGTCTTGTGCAGCTTTTCTACTGTTCTGGTAAGAATGAAATACATATGCATGCAAGAGCTCTGAGATATGAATGATGTGATTTTGGTGATTGTGCACATTCAAGTTAAATGCAGTTGTGTTTGCATTTAAAACTAGCATTGTATGGTATAAAGATGAATGGTACAATTCATGCTAATGTTTGAAATTTAAAATTTGCTTTTACTCAGAATGATTTTAAATGTCAGATGAATAAAACACAATGATGAATTGAGAGGGATACTATGGAAAAGAGGGAAAAAGGTTTATATTTTAGTACCTTTAATGGCCCATTTGTCTTGCATTTTGAAGGAGTCTCGCACATTTTTATTTTGCATTGGCCCACATATGTTATGTAGCTGGCCTTGAGCAAGGTCTTGAAGGTTCTAACTTTGGAAGGTACCTTGCCCCTTCTCATTTTGAGAATAGTCCAACTTAGATTAAGTCTGTTTTATAGGGCCTTGAAGAAGAGAAATGGCTGAGCTTGGGATCTCTGGTCTACCAAAGAGGCAACATATCACCAGAGTAGAAGCATAGATAACTTTTGTACATTTCAGAGTGACTTAGTTCTTTTTCTAGGTCCTTGATGTATAAAGTTAATTCTTTGAGATCTTTCTTTCTTTCATGATTAATCTAACTAGCTCACTATGACTCCACAATGTGTAAAGTTAATTATTTAAGACCTTTCTTCTTTTTTCACCTTTTTAATTTTTTTTGAAGTTTTATTTGTCTATTTTTGAGAGAGGGAGAGCATGAGCAGGGTGGGGGCAGAAAGGGAGGGAGAGAGAGAATCCCAGGCTGGCTCTGTGTTGTGTGCGTGGCGCCTGATGTGGGGCTCAAACCGACAAACTATAAGATCATGCCCTGAGTGGAAATCAAGAGTTGGTTGCTTCACTGACTGAGCCACCCAGGTGCCCCTCCCACTTTTAAAATGCAGACATTTATTGCCATAAACTTTCCTCTTAGCACTGATTTTGTTGAGTCCCATAGATTTTGGTATGTTGTATTTCCATGTGTGTTCCAAGATGTTTTTTGATTTATTTAAAAAAAAATTTTTCCCTAATTTTAAATAATCTCTACACCCAACATGGGACTCTAATTTTCAATCCCAATATCAAGAGTCACATGCTCTACTAACAAATCCAGCCAGACACCCTGATTCCCTTTTGAGTTCATTTTTGACCCATTGGTTGTTCAGGAGGGTATTGTTTAATTTTTACATATTTGTGAATTTTCCAGTTTTCCTCCTATTATCGATTTCTAGTTTCATATCATTGTGGTTGGAGAAGATACTGGGTATGACTTCAGTCTTTGTAAATTTGCTGAAACTTGATTTGTGATCTAAGAAATCATCTATTCTAGAAAATGTTCCATATGTGCTTGAGTAGAATGGGTGTATATGTGAATAGCATGTTCTGAATATGTCTGTTAGGTCCATTTGGTCTAAAATATAGTTCAAGTCCTATGTTTCCTTTTTGATTTTCTATCTGGATTATCATCTATTGTTGAAAGTGTGGTATTAAGTTCCCCTCCTATTTTTGTATTGTTTCCTGTTGCTTCCTTTAATGTATTAGTATTTGCTGAGTATATTTGGGTATTTCAATGTTGGATATGTGTATATTTATAACTGCTGTGTCCTCTTAATGAATTGACACCTTTCTATTATATAATGACCTTTTTGTTGCTTGTTACAGTTTTTGCTTAGAGTCTATTTTGTCTGAGTTATGTATAGCTACTTCATTTTGGTTCCTGTTTGTGTGGAAAATATTTTTTCTGTCCCTTTATCACATATGCAAATTCTACCTTCTTAATATATGCTTAATGGGATTATGATTGGTTAGAATTATCTATAGCTTCCTGTTTTTATTTTCATTAATGTTGTTATACTTGTGAAAATCCATACTAGGAGCACACTTAAAACAATTTGAGGGGTGCCTGGGTGACTCTGTTGGTTAGGCATCCAACTCTTGATTTCAGCTCAAGTCATGATCTCACAGTTTATGAGTTCAAGCCCTGCATTAGGCTCTGCCTTAATAGCATGGAGCCTGTATGGGATTTTCTCTCTTCCTCTCTCTCTGCTTCTCCCCCACTCATTCTCCCCACTGCCCCATATCTCACGCAAAATAAATGAACATTTTTAAAAAAGCCAATTTGTGGGACACCTGGGTTGCTCAGTTGGTTATGTGTCTGACTTTGGCTCAGGTCATAATCTCACGGTTAGTCGGTTTAGGTCCCATGTCAGGCTCTATGATGACAGCTCAGAGCCTGCTTTGGATTCTGTATAAGCTGTATGATGACAAGAGCTGTGTCTGTCTTGTTTTCTACTGGATCCCAGAAGAGGCACAGAATAAATAAATCTTTGTTGTATGAATGAATGAATGAATGAATGAATGAAAGAAAGGATTAAGAAGGATTCTGAGTTAGTATTATACTCAGGAGAAATAATGTCCTTGTCAATTTGTTATTAATGTCATAGGCATGTTATAGCAGAGGGGATATACACCTGACAGACGAGTCATTTTCATTAAATCTTTATGTTATAAACACGAATTACTAATGTTATGCTATTTTATGGCTAAGTTTGCTTTTGTGTTATGTATTGATGTAATGACCTATTAAGTACCTATAGATCAGTTAACCAGTTGTAAGTATTAAAGGAATAATAAGAATGTTGATATTAAATTAGAATTAGTTTGTTTTGTTTAATCTCTTTCAAGTTATAGATTTTGGAGGTTATATGATTTACTGAAAGTCTCACAGTTTCTTGAAGTGGTTTCCTGTATTTCCCTCTGACAACGTGTTCATGCCTCACCTTATTAACAACCTCAGCTAAATTAGCCACTCATTACAGAGCTGCATGGCTCATTATTCTGAAACAAAGGAGGGATAAGAAGAACAATCACAGAGATTATTATTATTATTTTTTTTTACAAATAGTTTATTGTCAAATTAGTTTCCACATAACACCCAGTGCTCATCCCCACAAGTGCCCTCCTCCATGCCCACCCCTCCCCCCCCCACATCCACCAGTCCTCAGTTTTTGTCAGCATTCAAGAGTCTCTCATGGTTTGCCTCTCCCCCTTTCCCCCACCATTTCTGCCCTTCTTCTCCTCCTTGGTCCTCACAGAGATTATTTTTAAATTGCATGGAAAGTCCTGAAACTCTGAAATTTCAGTGGCTATTTTCCTCCAGTGCCCTCTCACTCCAGTTTTTAGGTGAAATTAAAGATTGAAACTCTGCTGCAGTTTTTCTTCACATTAAAAGAAAAACTTTCTGAGCTTCTGCACAGGCAAGGAAACAACCCAGAAAATTAATAGGCAACCAACGGAATGGGAAAAGATAGTTGCAAATGACATATAAGATAAAGGGTTAATACCCAGAATATATAAGGAACTCACCAAACTACACGCCCGAAACACAAACAACCCAGTGAAGAAATGGGCAGAAGATATGAACAGACACTTCTCCAAAGAGGACATCCAGATGGCCAACAGACACATGAAACGATGCTCAGCATCCCTCCTCATCAGGGAAATACAAATCAAAATCACACTGAGATACCACCTCACGCCAGTCAGAGTGGCTAAAATGAGCCAATCAGAGAACTCTAGATGCTGGCGAGGATGTGGAGAAACGGGCACCCTCCTACACTGTTGGTGGGAATGTAAACTGGTACAGCCCCTCTGGAAAACAGTGTGGAGGTTCCTCAGGAAACTAACAATGGAACTCCCCTATGACCCAGCAATAGCGCTGCTAGGAATTTACCCAAGGGATACAGAAATGCTGATGCATAGGAGCACATGTACCCTAATGTTCATAGCAGCACTCTCCACAATAGCTAAAACATGGAAAGAGCCTAAGTGTCCATCAACAGATGAATGGATCAAGAAGATGTGGTTTATCTATACCATGGAATACTACATGGCAATGAGAAACAATGAAGTCTGGCCATGTGTAGCAACATGGATGGACCTTGAGGGTGTTATGCTGAGCGAAATAAGTCAGGCAGAGAAGGACAAATATCATATGTGTGCACGTATAGGAGGATTAGGAGGAACTTGATGGAGGAACAAGGGGGAGAAGAAGGGCGGAAATGGTGGGGGAAAGGGAGAGAGGCAAACCATGAGAGACTCTTGAATGCTGACAAAAACTGAGGACTGATGGATGTGGGGGGAGGGGGAGATGGGCATGGAGGAGGACACTTGTGGGGATGAGCACTGAGTGTTATGTGGAAACTAATTTGACAATAAACTATTTGTAAAAAAAAAATTGTATATAATATAACTATCATATATATTTACCTTAAATAAGCATCCATATATATATCATAAATATAAAAATGTGGAATTAGGCCCCCCCCAAAAAAAAAACTTTCTGAATCATACCCAGCTCTATTCATTTTGACTAGAAAAGCATGTTTATTCAATGTTCATTTCTATTATACAAATATTCTAGAGTGTCTGCATTTGACACTGTTTTGACACATGTGTGTTTATCCTTGGAAAACTTAATTCCATTTGATGTTGTTATTTTATAATTTCTTTCATAAACAATTTTCTTCGGAAAAAAAGAAACAAAAAACAAAACACCAGGACCTTTGTTAGGCCTACAAGGGCTAAAAGACTAGACGGTAATGTGCACTTAGAGAAGGTAAGTTTTGCTTTAAGATGGTATCAGAGTAAAAGGGGGCTGATGTCTGAGAAAGAGGAACTAGTAAAGGAGGTACAAGGACTAGAATGCAGCTTCTAGAATAGTCAAGAGACAAGTCCGCGTACTTGTAAAACTCCAAGCAAATTATTTCTTAGAGTATCTATGGCAGTCCTATTATATTAGCATGTCTAGTTATATATGAAATGTATCAGCTTCTTGTGCAATGGGAAACAATAGGAAAAAATTCTAATTTGCTATTATTCCAGCATTCTTGTCCTTTAAATATTATTTTGCTCATGTAGAAAGGTAATGTTTAGGGGCACCTGGGTGGCTCAGTCGGTTAAGCATCCAACCTCGGCTCAGGTCATGATCTCACGGTTCGTGGCCCCGCGTCGGGCTCTGTGCTGACAGTCAGCTCAGAGCCTGGAGCCTGTTTCAGATTCTGTATCTCCCTCTCTCTCTGACCCTCCCCTGCTCAAGCTCTCTCTCTCTGTCTCTCAGAAATAAATTCAAAAAGCATTAAAAATTTTTTAAAAAAGAAAGGTAATGTTTATGCATAGCATCAGATTTTCATCATGATTTAGCATGGAGTTATAATAAAAATAAAATATGGTTAGCTTTAGGCACCTATAAATTTTACTAGTAAATTGTCTTGGTTGCAGAACATTAATAGTGAATTATTCCATGTAACAGTGGTTGGCTAACTTTGCCAGATTGGGAGAATGGAAATGAACACTGAGGGAAGATAAAAGTTTACCTTACCTAAGAATCAGACTAGGATGGTCAGATTACTGAAACTCGTTCACTGAGGAACTTGGTAAAAATACAGAGGTGTGGGCCTTATTCTGCCTCGACAGGCCTGGGCCTTTCTCATCTGTATTTGTTCTCCAGGTGATCCTGATGTTCATCAGACTTTCATTTGCATATAAGTCACCTGGAGATCTTGTTAAAATGTAGATTTTGATTCACTAGATAGGAGGCTGGGCCCGAGATTCTGGGTTTCTAACAAGCTCCCAGGTGTTACTGAGGCTGCTGGTCTATAGGGCACATTTTGAATAGCAAAACAGTCATTCTCAAATTTGGTGCACACTGTGGTCACAGGGGGACTTTCAAAATTACTGTCTAGTACCCATCCCCAGATGTCTTGATTTGGTAAGCAGATAGATGGAGGGAACCTTAGGTGCTAGGGATTGTTAAAAACTTCCAGGTGATTCTAACATACAGTCAAATCTGGGAACCACTGTAGTGAATGACTAATTCTAAAATTGTTTTTTTTTTTAACATATTTATTTATTTTTGAGAGACAGAGACAGTGTGAGCAGAGGAGAGTCAGAGAGAGGGAGACACAGAATCTGAAGCTCCAGGCTCTGAGCTGTCAGCACAGAGTCCGACGAGGGGCTCAAACCCATCAACCATGAGATCATGACCTGAGCCGAAGTTGGAAGCCCAACCAACCAAGCCATTCAGACGCCCCATCAATGACCAATAGTATAATAATGGGCCTCCTTTGGCCATCCACCCTCTTGATCCTTAGGTTCTAAACCTCATTCTGGAGAGTGACCATCTAGTCTATCTCTACCTGGGAACAGATCTGTTCCATTTGAAAGTAAATAGAAGACACAGTGCTTCTACTGCTAAGAAACCTTACATGTCTTTCCTAGGAATAAAGGACATTCTCTTGCGTAGTATCAGTACAATGATTGAAACCAGAAAATTCTGTCTACATTGATACAACACTATTTCCTAATCTTCAATCTGTATTCAAATTTCATCAGTTGTTGTAATAATGTTTTTGTATATCTATGTTTTTTTCTCAGGTTCATGATCTAATCTAGAATTACTTTGTTAGTTTGTTCAACATTCAGTTTGATTCTAACTTCTTTGCTACAATATGCTAGGGCAAATTGGCCAAGTTCAAATCCTTTGAGTTAATTGTCTCTTGCCTTTTAAAACAGAGCTTTTTCTATGTTGGTAAACCAGTTTGCCTTCAAAGCCTTCACACATACAAAGGTCACAAATGAATTTGCTTTAACTTTCATTCCAGCCTACATTTACTCCTGTAATAACTGTCTTGGATTGCAGACATGACAATTCAGCCAGCACCATGAAATAGATGGGGCTCACCTATTTGCTTCTCAAGTGGCCCATCTTAAAAAAGGTAAACCCTTGGACACCAAAAGCATGATCCACAAAAGGAAAAAAATGTAAATTGTACCTTATGAAAATAAAAAAATTTTTATTTTGATCTGTGAAAGGTCCTGTTAAGAGGATAAAAAGACAAGTTGCTTACTAGGAGAAGATGTTTGCAAACCACCTATAGTAGGTTGAATCATGGGTACTTATAAGTATCAAGTCCAATCCTGGGAACTTGTAAATGTTATTTGGAAAAAGGGTCTTTTTTTTCCTTTAAACCTTTCATTAGTTAATATTTTCAAAATAGATGTACTGTGACAAGAAAAGGGGTGTTTGCGGATGTAGTTAAGCTAAAGATTTTGAGATAAGGAAATTATTTTCTGTTACCCAGGTGGACCCTAAACATACACACATATATATATATACATATATATATATATGTAGGCAGAGGGCGATTTGACAAATACATGGAGTAAGAAAGGTTATATGAAGATGGAGGTAAAGAGTGGAGAGAGGCAGCCACCAGGCAAACACACAGAGAAGGCCTTGTGAGGATTGAGCAGAGACAGAAAGAGGTGACCATAGTTTAGGAGAGCTGACAGCTACTAGAAGAAGAAGCAAAGAAAGGCTTTTCTTCCTTCCAGAGGTAGTACAATCTTGCTTATACCCTGGTTTTGGACTTCTAGCCTTTAGAACTGAGGAAGAACATTTCTGTTGTCTTGGTGGTGATCTGTTCCAGTAGCCATTGGAAAATAATACAACACCTATCCAACAAAGGAGTACTGTCTTCAATATATAAAGAACATCAAAACTCAACAGTAAAAAACAACCCAATTAGAAAAAAAGCAAAAGGCACACACAGACCTTTCACCAAAGAAGATAAACAGATGGCAAAAAAGCAGACGAAAAGTTAACAGGATTAGCCATCAAGGAAATGAAAATTAAAACCACAATGAGATGTCAACTACACACCTATCAGAATGACTACAATTAAAAATAATGACAACACCAAATTCTGGTGAGGAGTCAGAGAAACTGGATCATTAGTACATTGCCCGTGGGAATGTAAAAGCATACATCCATTCTGGAAAAGAGGCAGGTGCTTAAAAAACTAATAATGTGTGATTATGCTATTATTCAGCTATTGCACTCAGGCATTTTTCCCCCAGAGAAATGAAAACTTATGTTTACACAAAAACTTGTACATAAATATTCAATAGAAGCTTTATTTGTAGCAGCCCAAACCTGGAATCATTGCAGATGTCCTTCTTCAACAGGGATTAGTTAAACAAATTGTAGTAAAAAAAAAAAAAAAAAGGGTGATACATGCAACAACTTGGAGGACTCTCCAAAGAAGTATGTTAAGGGGAAAATGTCAAATCCAAAAGATTACATCATGCATGATTCCATTTATGTAACAGTTTTGAACAAAGGTTTAGAATTGTCACTGAATAGAAATAGGGATGGAGAGGGTTAGGAAGAAGGTGAATATACTTATAAAAGTGCAACATGAAGGATTCTTGAGATTTACCTCCCCCTCCACCCTTAAAAACTAAATAAGAGCTTTATTGAGTTACAAAGTTATTGAAAGTATACAAAAGAGTTTTTTTAAAATATATTTTTATTTATTTCTAGGAGAGAGAGAGAGACAGCGTGAGCAGGGGAGGGTCAGAGAGAGAGGGAGACACAGACTCCGAAATAGGCTCCAGGCTCTGAGCTGGCAGTCAGCACAGAGCCCGACGCGGGGCTCGAACCCACGAACCGCGAGATCATGACGTAAGCGAAAGTCGGATGCTTAACCGACTAAGCCACCCAGGCGCCCCACAAATCAGTTTTTCTAGTGTATTCACAGATATTTGCAACCATTCTCACAATTTTACAGTATTTTCATCACTCCAAAAAGGAACCCAGTAAGTACTAGAAGTCATTCCGTCATTTCTCCCCAGTCCCCTCCTTCAACCCCAGGCAATCCTTAATCCACTGTTTGTCTCCATATATTTAACTATTTTGCATATTTCATGTAAACAGAATAATATGTGGTCTTTTGTAACTATCTTTTCTTATTTAGCACAATGATTTCAAGGTTCACCTATGATGTAGCACATATGCATTCTTTATTCCTTTATATTGTTGAAAAATATGCTATTGTATATATATATGCCACATTTTAGTTATCCATTCATATGTTGGATTTAGGCCTTTCCGGCTTTTTGGCTATTACAAATAATTCTACTATGAACATTTTTGTAAAATTTTTTGTGTGGACCTATATTTCTATTTCTCTTGGATATATACCTAAGAGTGTAATTTCTGGGTCATATGATAACTTCACATTTACGCATTTGTATATCTGCCAACCTGCTTTTCAAAGCAGCCATAGCATTTTACAGTCCACTAGCAGAATATGAGGGTTGAGATTTAGCTACATCCTCATCCACACCTGTTATTACCTTTCTCTTTGATTCCAGTCATCCTAGTGAGGGTGATATAGTATCTCATTTACTTTTGATTTGCATTTCTCTGATGTGCTAATGATATAGAGCATTTTTCATGTGTTTATTGGCCATTTGTATACCTTTGGAGAAATGTCTATTGAGATAATTTGTTCATTATAAAGACTGGGTTGTTTGTTTCTATTTTTGGGTTGTAAGTGTTCTTTAAGGTCTCTATAAATACTAGATAAAAATCTATTAGATATATGGTTTATAAAAATTTCCTCCTGCTATGTGGGTTGTCTTTTCACTTTCTTAATAGTATAGATTGGAGCACACATGTTCCTAATTTTGATAAAGTCTTATTTATTTATTTATTTACTTATTTATTGCTCTTGCTTGTGCTTTTGTTGTCATATCTAAGAAACCATTGCCGAATCCAAGTTCACAAAGATTTAAACCAATGTTTTCTTCTAAGAGATTTATAGTTTTACTTCTTATGTTATGTTTAGGTACCTATGGATTATCTTGACTATGGTGGATACATAAATCTACATAGGTAAGAACATAGAATTTAATACACATACACAGCAGATACACACCCACATTTAATACATATACACATACTAAGCAGATGAGTACAAGTAAAACTGAAGAAATCTTATTAAGATTGGTGGACTGCAACCTATGTCAATATCTTGGATGTGATTTTATACTACAGTTTTGCAAAATGTTACCATTAGGGTAACATGAGCAAAGTGATCTCTGTATCATTTCTTAGAACTACACATGAATCTAAAATGATCTCAATAAAAATTTCAATTAAAAATAATAATCTTTAGAAATGGCTATTTTTCCTTTTCTTGTTCAATTAGTGGTACTCACTTTTTGCTTTTTTTTTTTTTTTTTTTTTTAATCAATGGAAGGGCAACATAATACCAAGGATTGCTAGGTGAATTAAGAGCATAATGTGGGTCTGGGTAATTCTTGTCTTTAAAAATAAAAATAAGCAATAGACATGTAATAGTTTTAGTGTTAATTTTGCCTACATTTGTGTTTCAGCATGCAGTACTGTTTTTTTTATTTCCACCAAATGCCTAATAATAATGGCATAGGTAAGTGAATTTTGACAAATAGAAATAATTTTAAGTGCCAATGCTTTTTAAAAGGAGTCTACATGTTGGAATATCGCATACTTAACATGTAAGTAAATAAAAGCACAGGTTATCTAATTACCTCTTGAAATTCTGAAATGAAATCTTCTCTAAAATTTTGTTTTTGCTACGCTTTAATCTTTGTTTTTAAAGCACAACTGTTAATAGGCAATTAGCTGCTTTATTGAATATGAGCTAAACCATCACATACCATATTAATGCAAATTACTATACTAAGTACAAGGCAAAAGGGCATAGTAATCTTTTGTGGTCTTATTCTTTGGAAGAGGTTGGGAGAATATTGGCTTGAATTCTATCAACCTGTCTACTTAATTTTGTGTTCTTAAAAATACTGTTCATAAAACTTATTAGGTGACAAGTTAAACTGAGCATTAAATGGAACATTAATGGCAAATTATTTGTGAATGTCTATCTTAAGGTTTTTTTCTTTCTTAATGAACTAGAATTTACTGTGGAATATAAGGCTTTGTTTTTTAAAATATTTAGTTTTCTTTAATTATAGTCTCTGATACTATAAAACTTTGTTATTGTTATTTGTCCTTTGAGAATTTCTAACTACAAATTAAGTTAAATGATTGTTCCAAAATCTGCTTTGTTATCAAAAGGCATTAAAACATTTCTTGTGGCAAGAAAGGATCCTGTTAGTTTTTGGTTGCTATTGTCTGGGATTATCAAATAAGAAGACATGAGGTAGGAAATGGCTAACATACTGGAAATATTTGTACATACCAAAATACCACAACTTCATTGTCTTTGTATCTGAGCAGTCCTGAGATTATCTTGCTTCTCAGCAGGCGTGTGGTGTGCACTAGAAACTGGCTCTGGTGATCTGGCCATTGTACTCTGTCGTCTCTATCCCGAGGGTGTAGGGGATTATGCTATCAAAGCACTGAGGATGCAACCAGTAAAACAAAACAAATAAAAAATTAAGTTGTTCTGTTATGTCGGAGTTCATCAGCCTAAGTGCCAGAAGACAGATGAAAATCCAGGCCAATCAGTGTCTTCTGAGTAGTTTCTGGATATAGTCTTGTAAGCCCATCTCTGTATTTTGTTGGAGTTTTCAAGCTGGTTTGTGCTGGTCAAGCCTGAATGACCAAGACTAAAGAGAACTATAGCTTACCTTAGTATGCATACTCAGAGCTGTTCGTATCCAGCTTCACCATACTGTTAACAGAAGTCCTGATGCTTCCAGCTGTGCTCCATGACTTGCTTTATTCAGTAACCAGAACGTTTATCTTCCTGGATGCTGTTCTGCAGGTGGTTGACCATAGCTGCCAGGATATTGGAGAGACTCACCACCTGGGCACACTGGGGCAGGCCAAGGCTGAAGAGCTCATTCCAGCAGGGCAGCATAAGGCTGATGTTGCATTCCTGACCACATGTCTGAACTGCTGGCACAGGGAGGAAAAGCAAGGGGGGTGTAGACTTCCAGATGTAGCACATGTTGAGGTATTCTGGAATGCGGTAGGCATCATGAAGCTAAATGTGATGTAAGTGTCTAAAAGTTGGGTACCTTTGACCTCAGTGATGGGTGTGGACTGCTCTCCAGTGATGATGTGGATAATCCCTCCTCCACTGTTTTGTCTGCCAGGCTGGGAGACAAGAAGCTGTGGTATTAAGTGCTTTTGCTAAGGTATCATATGCTCAAGGAATCTCACTTGCAAACTGGTTCTCCGATGGTATTCTGAAGACTTACCATTGTTAAGGGATTCACTTAGGTTGGCAAGGGATCTACATTTGCCAGTGTGCCCAGAGCCCCCTGGCTCATGTCAGCTTTAGAATCCATGATCAGGAGACCCATAACATCCTCGTGTATTAAGGGTGCTGGATGTTCACAGCATCCTGCATCAAGAAGACCTATTTCTCAGCTAAAGGAGCACAGTTCCTTGGTTTTCCTATTGCACATCAGAGAGCTTTTTCCTTTTGTTTCCCCCTAAAGGGCTTCTGTTCACACTGTACAATTTCCATTTTTATACTCTTCTCTAAGCATTTTTTCATTAAGCAAAACTGATAGCTCTTTAGGTGGTGCTTACTGATGATGCAGTCTTACTTGCTCTGACAGCTGTAGGTCAAATTTTTCCGTATGTCCCTTTGTAATAAATTTCACCTCCTTCACAACCGACGGCCCCATAGTGACACCCAGGTGTTTTGTTGCCACAGACCGTACAGTACTTATCACCGGGGGCCACGGGACGTGGGCCTTCCACAGAAACGGTCCACAGAAACGGAGACCCTGACGATCTGGATCCCGCCGGGGATGAGGCCGTCCCAGGTGGTGAGAATGAACTGCTTGGCGTTGGATGTCTCCAGGGAAGCCAGAATCGCCTTCTCAGTTCCAGCTCGTCTGGGCTGATGAGAATGAACTGCTGCTTGGGGAAACCAGAGGCGTCCATTGCCGTGACTATCTGGATTTTCTGGCCCGTCTGCTGCTCTCTACAACCTGGACTTGCGGAGGCCTGATGACTCCAGAGTGGGCGGGAGGTTACCTGAATGCACCGGAAGGGGCCGGCCATCCCGCGAGATTCCTGGGAGAGAGAGATCTGTGTGTGCTGTGCTTCACCCACTTTGTGCTGGACACGCCCCTCCATATTTATAGCCACAGGGAAGGAGGCTCATCAGAGAAATTCGAGATTTGGCACCAAAGAGGCCTAGAAGCAGGTGGGCAGCCTGCGTGGTTGGTGGGAGGGCAAGGCATGGGAAACCCAGCTCCTGGGCGGTTTGGTGGAGGGGGGAGCCTGGAGCAGTGGGTTCAAAAGGCCATAGGCCAGAGAGGAAATGGTTGGGGGGAGGGATGGTAGGGAACAGCAAGGGCAGCGTGGGGGCAACCGGGGGTGGTGAGGATGGGAGATTGTTACCGTTTTTTGTCAGTGCAAGCTCAAAGTTCATGGCCCTCGTGCTCCACAACAGGCTTGTTTTTTTCTTTAATTTTTTTTTTACGTTTTTATTTATTTTTGAGAGAAAGAGACACAGCGAGTAGGGGAGAGGTAGACACACACACACACACACACACACACACACACACACAAACACACACACAGAATCTGATGCAGTCTAAAGACTGTCAGCACAGAGCCCACCCCGGGGCTCAAACTCAATTTAATAATAGTTGAATTACAAAATAAAAGTAGTTGTGAGACGAGCAAATTTCCCCGCACTTGATTTTAATGTATTGTGTTGATTTTCTAAAACAATTCAGAGGAGTCAATATTTACAGTAGCTGGAGTGAGTATTTATGAAAAATCTGGCATCGGGTATTTATGTGTGTATATGTGTGTGTGTATGTATAAAACCCAAGATTATATGAACTAGGAAGCAATTACATGTCTTGTGAAGAGTTTTGAGACAGATTTATAAATGCTTTTCAAAGCGTGGGATTTGAAAAAGGAGCAGACATCTTGTTTCCAAAACCGGAAGTTTTTGTCAGGACTGAAATCAAGATTATAGCTGCCACAGAAGAGGGGAAAAAAAAGGAATGTGAATGTGGTGTGGAATAACCTGGCCCTAATCATCTATCTGATGGCAAAGGTGCTGAAGGATAACCCTGCACTGTATCTAGAAAAATCCGTGCATGAACTGATTCCAGCTGTGATGACAGCCATGCCTGCAGTCAGATGTGGATAATCACTGGGTGGTTTGCTACCTGCCTGGTGGCCCAGATCTTCAGGCATTTCAGCACAACCACCACCAACATCCAGTCCCAGATCACAAGGACCTTCACCAAGAGCTAAGTGGACTGAGAAGATTCAGTGGACAACTCATATGGCTCTGTCTCAGGTTTGGCTTAACATGGACACACTATGATTAAGATTCTGATTCTGCCATGGCTGTAGCAGGAAGGCTAGTGGATCCAGGGTGTTCTGGATGGCCCTTTGCTGAGCAACATTGACCACATCTGAGCTGACAACGTGCAGAGCCTTCTCCTGAAACACTGTGCCCCAGTACCAGCAAAAAATCCATGTATGAATTGCTGTGATGACGGCCATGCCTGCAGTCACATGTGGGTAATAATTGGGTAGTTTGCTACCTCCTGCCTGGTGGCTGCACCCACCATCTAATAACCAGGATGTCTGTGGGGCAGAATTTGGGTCCCTTGGAATCCTCGTTTCCTCCCATGTGGTCAAGGCTCTGGCCCAGGCTGCTGTGCAGGCTCAGTAGGTCAGCAGGACTACTCTGACCACAACTCAGCACTGGTCCACACTGACCCTCTTGCAGGCCCCTCGGCTTGGCCCGAGTACCCCTGGTTTTCTTAAGGTCCCAGCACATTGCCTGTCTAGACACTAGTATGTGTGTGAACTGCAGCACCATCTCACCCTCCCCTCCTTTGACCAAGTTTATTATAATATTGTTGTCCTCCAGTGGCTCATGCACCCAATAGGTCCTGTCCCTCAGCACTTCATCTTCTGGCTCATGTTCTAGTCTACCTCTCTGGTTACCACCATGGTCCCTGGTGGCAGCCTATTGTTAAGCTGATTTCCACTGTCACAACTGCACCCCCGCACTACTGCTTTTTTGGTCCCTGAAGTATCCAGAAGTACATCATGGTCTCTCTTCTCCCAACAGAGGAGGGCATCACTTGTCCTTCCCCAGATCCCCCCCGTCCTCAGCTCCCTCCTGACTTTAGGGCAGTGCCATCTATGAAGGGCAATAGGAAGCAAGGAATGTCCCTTCTCCAGCTCCAGAGACTCCAAAGGCTAATGGCTTCCAGCTGACTGGGTCTGGCTTTCCTCAGCCTGCTCCTTGATGCTGGTACACATTAGCTGCTTTCCCTCAGATTCTCACACACATGCTGGGTAGTAGTTTGTCACCCCTCCCCCCCCAGCCATTGCTTTCTTTTTAGATGTTGTATAGCCATTTCCATATTCTGAAAATTTGACTTGTTTAGAAAAACAGACTTGAATGTAAGGCCCAAAACTGTGAAACTCCTGGAAGAAAAAATAGCAGTGAGGCTCCTTGAAGTTGGTCTTGGTGATGATTTTTTGGATTTGACACTAGGAGCAAAGGCAATAAGAACAAAAATAAACAAGAGGCACTACACCAAATAAAAAGCTTTTTTACAGTGAAGGAAGCCACTAAGAACATGAAAAAGCAACTTACCAAACAGGAGAATATATTTTAAAAAATGTATCTGAACAAAAACTGAGGACTGATGGATGTGGGGGGGGGGAAGAGGGATGGGCATGGAGGAGGACACTTGTGGGGATGAGCACTGGGTGTTATGTGGAAACTAATTTGACAATAAACTATTTGTAAAAAAAAAATGTATCTGATAAGAGACTAATATCTAAAATATATAAAGAACATACATAATTTAACATTAAAAAAACAAATAATCTAATTTTAAAATGGGCAGGGACAGCTGAGTGGCTCAATTGGCTAAGCATCTGGCTTACGATTTCAGCTCAGGTCATGATCTCATGGTTTGTGAGATTGAGCCCCCACACTGACAAGCACAGAGCCTGCTTGGATCCTCTCTCTCCCCCTCTCTCAGGCACTCCTTTCCTGTTTGTAAGCACATGCTCTTTCTGTCTCTCTCTCTCAAAATAAATAAATAAATAAACTTTTAAAAAAAGATGGGCAGAAGACCTGAATAGACATTTTTCCAAAGAAAAATACAGATGGCCAACAGACTCATGAAAAGGTGCAGCTAGGGAGAAACGGGCCCTAACATACAAAGGGAAACCTATCAGTGGTGACAGACCTATCTACTGAAACTTGGCAGGCCAGAAAGGAATGACAGGAGATCTTCAGTGTGATGAACAGAAAAAATATGCAGCCAAGAATCCTCTATCCAGAGAGCCTGTCATTCAAAATAGAAGGAGAGATAAAAACCTTTTCAAATAAATAGAAATGAAAGAATTAGTCACCACTAAGCCAGCCCTACAAGAAATCTTAATGGGGGACGCTCTAAAGGAAATGTTGCAAGGAACAGAGACACCAGAGACACCACCACAAACATGAATCCCACAAAGGATACAAAGACTCTAAACCCACATATTTCAATAATAACACTGAATGTAAATGGGCTGAATGCTCCAATCAAAAGACATAGGGTAGGAGAATGTATTAAAAAAAACAAAATCCATCTACATGCTGTCTACAAGAAACTCATTTTAGCTGTAAGATGCCTTCAGATAAAAGTAAGGAGATGGAGAAATATATATCATGCTACTGGAAATCAAAAGAAAGCCTGAGTAGCTATACTTACGTCAGACAAACTGGACTTTAAATTAAAGACAATAACAAGAGATGAAGAAGGGCATTACATAATAATTACAGAGTCTATCCAACAGGAAGAACTAACTATCATAAATGTCTACACACCGAATATGGGAGCACCTAAATATCTAAAAAAATTAATCACAAACAGAAACAAGCTTATAGATAAGAATGTGCTAATAGCAGGGGACTTTAATACTCCGCTTACAGCAATGGACAGGTCAACCAGACAGAAAATCACTAAAGAAATAATGGACTTGAAAGACACATTGGCTCAGATGGATCTGACAGATATATTTAGAACTTTACATCCTGAGGCCAGGGAATTTACTTTCTTCTCAAGTGCGCATGGCACATTCTCCAAGATAGATTACGTACTGGGACATAAAGCATCCCTCAATAAATATAAAAGCATTGAGATCATACCATGCACACACTCAGATCATAATGCTTTGAAACTTGAAATCAATCAAAGGAAGAAGTCTGGAAAACCTCCAAAAACATGGAGGTTAAAGAAATCCCTACTAAAGAATGAATGGGCGAATCAGGCAATTAGAGAGAAAATTTAAAAATATATGAAAACAAAAGAAAATGAAAATAGAACAATCCAAAATCTATGGGATGCGGCAAAGACAGTCCTAAGTACATTGCTCTCCAGGCCTATTTCAAGAGGTTAGAAAAAGCGCAAGTCCAAAAACTAACAGCTCACCTAAAGAAATTAGGGGCAGAGCAACAAGAACGCGCTAAACCCAGTACAAGAAGAGAAATAGTAAAAATCAGAGCAGAAATAAACAACATAGAGACCAAAGAAACAATTGAACAGATCAATGAAACCAAGAGTTGATTTTTTGAAATAATAAACAAAATTGACAAACCTCTAGCCAGGCTTCTCAAAAAGAAAAGAGAGAGCACCCAAATAGACAAAATCATGAATGAAACTGGACATATTACAACCAACCCCTCAGAAATACAAGCAATTATCAGGGAATACTATGAAAAGTTATATGCCAACAAGCTGGAAAACTTAGGAGAAATGGACAGATTCCTAAACACACACTCACTACCAAAATTCACAAGGGAAGATGTAGAAAAACTGAACAGACCCATAACGAGTGAAGAAATCGAATCAGTGATCAAAAATCTCCCAACAAATAAGAGCCCTGGACCTGATGGCTTCCCTGGGGAATTCTACCAGACATTTAAAACAGAATTAATCCCAATTCTTCTCAAGCTATTCCAAAAAATAGGAATCGATGGAAACCTCCCGGACTCATTTTATGAAGCAAGCCTCACTCTGATTCCCAAGCCAGACAGAGATCCAGCTAAAAAAGAGAACTACAGGCCAATATCCTTGATGAATACGGATGCAAAAATCCTCAACAAGATCCTCACAAATCGAATCCAACAGCACATAAAAAGAATCATCCACCAAGATCAAGTGGGATTCATTCCTGGGTTACAGGGCTGGTTCAACATTCACAAATCAAACAATGTGATCCATCACATCAACAAAAGAACAGATAAAAACCATATGATCCTGTCAATAGATGCAGAAAAAGCATTTGACAAAATACAGCATCCCTTCTTAATAAAGACCCTCGAGAAAGTCGGGATAGAAAGAACCTACTTAAACATCATCAAAGCCATCTATGAGAAGCCTTCAGCTATCATCATCTCAATGGGGAAAAACTGAGAGCTTTCCCTCTGAGATCAGGAACACGACAGGGATGTCCACTCTTACCACTGCTGTTTAACATAGTGCTAGAAGTCCTAGCATCAGCCATCAGACAACAAAAGGAAATCAAAGGCATCAGAATTGGCAAAGAGGAAGTCAAACTTTCACTCTTCGCAGACGACATGATACTCTACATAGAAAACCCGGTAGACTCCACGAGAAGCTTACTAGAACTGATCCAAGAATTCAGCCAAGTTGCAGGGTACAAAATCAACGTATAGAAATCGGTTGCATTCTTATACACCAATAATGAAGCAACAGAAAGAGAAATCAAGAAACTGATCCCATTCACAATTGCACAAAAACCATAAAATACCTCGGAATAAACCTAACTAAGGATAGAAGAGATCTGTATGATGAAAACTATAGAAAACTTATGAAGGAAATTGTAGAAGACACAAAGAAATGGAAAAACATTCCATGCTCATGGATTGGAAGAATAAATATAGTTAAAATGTCATTACTACCCAAAGCAATTGACACATTCAATGCAATTCCAATCAAAATTGCACTCAAAACTAGAACAAATTATCCTCAAATTTGTATGGAACCACAAAAGACCCCGAATAGCCAAAGTAATACTGAAAAATAAAACCAAAACAGGAGGTATCACCATCTCAGACTTTAGCCTCTACTACAAAGCTGTCATCAAGAGAGTATGGTATTGGCACAAAAATAGACACATAGACCAATGGAATAGAATTGAAAACTCAGAGCTGGACCCAAAGGTATACAGCCAACTAATCTTTGACAAAGCAGGAAAGAGTATCCAATGGAAAAAAGACAGCCTTTTTAACAGATGGTGTTGGGAGAACTGGACAGCAACATGCAGAAGAATGAAACTAGATTATTTTCTCACACCATGCACAAAAATAAACTCAAAATGGATAAAGGACCTGAACGTGAGACAGGAAACCATCAAAACCCTAGAGGAGAAAGCAAGAAACAACCTTCTTGACCTCCACCGCAGCAACTTCTTGACACATCCCCAAAAGCAAGGGAATCAAGAGCAAAAATAAATGATTGGGACCTCATCAAGATTAAAAGCTTCTGCACAGGAAAGGAAACAACCCACAAAACTAATAGGCAACCAATGGAATGGGAAAAGATAGTTGCAAATGACATATCAGATAAAGGGTTAATATCCAAAATCTATAACGAACTCACTTATCTCCACACCCGAAAAACAAACAACCCAGTGAAGAAATGGACAGAAGATATGAACAGACACTTCTCCAGAGAGAACATCCAGATGGCCAACAGTCACATGAAACGATGCTCAGCATCTCTCCTCATCAGGGAAATACAAATCAAAATCACACTGAGATACCACCTCACGCCAGTCAGAGTGGCTAAAATGAGCAAATCATAGCACTCTAGATGCTGGCGAGGATGTGGAGAAATGGGCACCCTCCTACACTGTTGGTGGGAATGTAAGCTGGTACAGCCCCTCTGGAAAACAGTGTGGAGGTTCCTCAAAAAATTAACAATAGAACTACCCTATGACACAGCAATAGCGCTGCTAGGAATTTACCCAATGGATATAGAAATGCATTGTTTTGGAGCCATTTTATAATTTTGTATGTTGGAGAAAATTGACAATAATGAAATAATTCTTGTGTATAGAAATGCAAACGACTTGTGTGTAGCGGAATTCAGTTGATTTCTACCCTGAGAATAGATCTATTTTGAAGCTATTTATAAATCATTTTAGCAATTCCTGTTGCCCAGATGCATGTGGTTCTTTGAATTCTCTTTTAAACTAATCATAACATCTTACTGATTCCTTCATTAATTAATGGATTAAATCAAATTTCTGGTATCTACTGTTTTTAGTTTGTATGAGAGTCATGATTTTTCCATAAAAAATACTTTGACAGATGGTCACTACATTCAAATAGTACAAAATGGAATCAAATGAAAAGCAAAAGTCTCCCTCCTACCCAGTTTCACCTTCATGGATCTTAGAATCTAATGGTGAAGACAGATATTTATCAGATAATATAAGATACACTTAAAATCCTAATTCTTCAAAATGTGTTGAAAACGTGGAACATATTTCTGTGGAAGCAGTTATAGGGTGACCTCACCTAGCCAGGGCGATCTGGAAAGGCTCTTCTGAAGTAGTAGCAAGTGAACTGAGCTCTAACAGTGAGTAAGGAAAACCATTGTTTATGAATGTAAACTGCGACTCAATGAAATGGTAGTTCATGGAATTGAAGGTGGATAAGTAAAGAAGTTAAAAAGATGTGGGGCATTAGGACAGGTAGATTGAGAGAAAACAGAGACATTTACACATTTGAAGTTCTGATGAAGTTAATGCAAATTGAAAGGAGAGGCTATTATAGAGCCTGGGTTGTTTAAAATTGAATAGATATTTTTGAAATGGAGCAGTTGAAAGAAATGAAAAGTTCAAGGTATCACCATGGGAGTGAGTGGCTAGGGTAAAATGAAGGATCTTTGAGTCGAAGAAGTTAGGGACTTTTGTTTTTTTTCTTTGTTTGTTTGTTTTTTTTGCTTCTAGGATAGAGAGAGACAGCGTGAACAGGGGAGGGTCAGAGAGAGAGGGAGACACAGACTCTGAAACAGGCTCCAGGTCCGAGCTGGCAGTCAGCACAGAGCCCGACGCGGGGCTCGAACCCACAAACCGCGAGATCATGACCTAAGCGAAAGCCGGACGCTTAACCGACTAAGCCACCCAGGCGCCCCTTGGGACTTTTGAAGTCAGTTATTAGATTGATTGCCTATGTGGACAGTGAGGTCCTCCAGAATTTATTTATGGCAGAGCTTGGAGGTGAGTCATGTGCCTAGTCACAGGTGAATGAGGGGGAATGACCTGAGAGAAGAAAAACAGGAAGACACAAGGGGAGAACCAATGGAGTGTCAGAGGATGATCTGCTGTCACCAGAGAAGGTCACCAGTGCCCTTGGGGAAGCCCAATTTCAATTAATTCAAGTTGGTAGAGGAGGAGTTCTGGGCCAGGATGAGACTATAGAGATTTTGTTGATTATGGATCAGGAGCTCTATGGGTGTAGTAGAAGGTTTTGGGTAGTGGACAGTGGGTGTGAGACCAGGTCATGGACAAGGCAGTATGAATATTTAAGAGATGGTACCCTAAAAAGTGGTTGAGGTGGTGGTTTACAGTTTGGATATTGATATTTCAAAGCAAGGTTTAGACCAAAGTGGATTTCACTCTTAAACATATTTTTGAGGATGGGTAGGGACTAATGAGTAGCAGCTAAAGACTATTTTTTAACATTATTTTTTATTTTTTCTGAGGCCAGATAGCAGCTAACAAAATCAGAATCCTTTGTTTCCTGCTACGTGAAAAATGATATCTCCTTGCTGATTTAAATTCCATTTCTTTTTTTTTTAATTTTTTAATTTTTATTTATTTCTAGGGGAGAGAGAGAGAGAGAGAGACAGCATGAGCAGGGGAGGGTCAGAGAGAGAGGGAGTCACAGACTGAAACAGGCTCCAGGCTCTGAGCTGGCAGTCAGCACAGAGCCCGACGCGGGGCTCGAACCCACGAACCGCGAGATCATGACCTAAGCGAAAGTCGGACGCTCAACCGACTAAGCCACCCAGGCGCCCCTATTCTGGACGTTTTGGGAATTCATTTTAATAGTAAAATCTTTGTCCTATCAGAAATTAAATTTGGTGTAAGAAAAGAGGAAGGAATCCAGTTTAACTTTCTTTCCAGATATATATTCAGTTGTCCCAACACCACTTAGCTACTGACATGAAATCTCACCCTTGTCAGAAAATTCCAATATAGTTGGGCCTATTTTAGAGAATAATGGTTTATGTGAGATTGCATGTTATACTTGGAGTGAAATAGATTAAATTCTGACTCTAGAACTTGATGTTCACCTTGGCCAAGGAACTTCTCTGGGTTCCAGTTTTTTTTTTTTTTTCATTCTCAAAATGGGCATAATCATAGCCTTAGAGGACTATGACTGTGTGTGAAAGAATGCACCACTATGGCTAGAGCAGCGTAAGCAAGGCAGAGCACAGAAGAAAGGAGGTCAGAGACAATGAGGAGGCAGGTTAACTAAGACCCTGTAGGGCATTGTGAAGACTTAGTTTTTGTCTTTGAGTGAGATGGGAAACCTCTAAGGATTTTGAACAAAGAAGTGATATGATCTAACATATTTTACGAGGCTTGTGTTTTGAAATTCCACTGTAGAAGGAAGCAGGGCAGAAGCCAATTGCAGTTTTGAGGACAGGGATGATGAGAGATTATAGCAGGATGGAAGCAGAGATTTGGGTAGGAAGTGATAGGATGCTGGATGGAGTTGCTATCAGCTGAAACGGAAAGACTCATGAGTAGAGCAGGTTTGGAGGCAAACATTGGGAGTTGAGAATTGATCATTAAAGGTATTAAATGTGAGGGATTTACCACATATCCAGGTGTAGATGTCAAGTTGGCAGAGTACCCACTGGGAATTCAGGAGAGAGATCTGAACTGAAGATGAAATTTGGGAGTCATCAGTATATGGGCTGTATTTAATATATTTAAAGTCATGTGGCTGAGATGAGATCACCAAGGGAGAAGAAAAGGGTTACAAGACTGAATCCAAGCACTTACCAACATGAAGACATTGGGGAGAAGGGGGAAATCAGCAAAGAAAGCTGACAAGTGTCCAGTAGGGCAGGAAGAAACTGACAAGTAGTGGTGTTTTAGATGCTAAGTGGGAGTGGTAAGGGTGAAAGCCTGACTGGAGTGGGTTTTAAGAAAAGGTGAGGGAAGAGAAATTGGGAGAGAGTGATAGGTTAGATAAGGAGGATGGAGGAGGTGTTTCTGGGGAAGAAGAGAAAGAAGAATGTATGATATTGTATGAGACATGGATTTGTTGACCAACTACGAATACTGAGTTGGTGTTTGCCCAGGCATGTCTAGCATACCGCTATGGTTTTAGGTAGTACTTCAATACATACTTTCACAATCTTACTCAAACTTTGAGTCCATTGTGTATATGAAAATACAACTAGCATTTATAATGCCATAAACGTAATGGTATAAAGTTCTTTTTTTTTTTAATGTTTTATTTATTTCTAGGAGACAGAGAGAGACAGCATGAGCAGGGGAGGGTCAGAGAGAGAGGGAGTCACAGACTCTGAAACAGGCTCCAGGCTCTGAGCTGGCAGTCAGCACAAAGCCCAACACGGAGCTCGAACCCACGAACCGCGAGATCATGACCTAAGTGAAAGTCGGACGCTTAACCAACTAAGCCACCCAGGCGCCCCTGGTATAAAGTTCTTTTTGAAATAAATTTACCTCTGTTTTTTTTTCTCAAAATTTTATTTAAATTCTAGTTAGTTAGGGGCGCTATGTGGCTATGTCAGTTGGGTGTCTGACTTTGGCTTAGGTCATGATCTTGCAGTTCACGAGTTTGAGCCCGTCATCAGACTCTGTGCTGACAGCTCAGAGCCTGAAGCCTGCTTGGGATTTTGTGTCTCCCTCTGTCTCTGCCCCTCCTCTGCTCATACACCCCGCCTCAAAAATAAACAGAACCAAAAAAAAAATTACATTCTAGTTAGTTAAGCATACAGTGCAATATTGGCTTCAGGGATAGAATTCCTGAATTCTATTGTAGTTTATTCTGTTCCTACATACAACACCCCGTGCTCATCATAACAAATGCCCTCCGTAATATTCATCATCCACCTAACCCACCCCCTACTCACCTGCCTCCATCAACCCGCAGTTTGTTCTTTTTTAAATAGTCTCTTAGGGTGCCTGGGTGGCTCAGTCGGTTAATTGTCTGACTTGGGTTCAGGTCATGATCTTGCGGTCCTGTCGATGAATTCCAACCTCACATTGGGCTTTGTGTTGACTGCTAGGAGCCTGGAGCCTACTTCAGATTCTGTGTCTCCCTCTCTGTCGCTCTCTGCCCCTCCCCCACTCATGCTTTGTGTGTGTGTGTGTGTGTGTGTGTGTGTGTCTCTCTCTCTCTCTCTCTCTCTCTCTCACAAATAAACATTAAAAGAAGAGTCTAGGGGCGCCTGGGTGGCTTAGTCGGTTAAGCGTCCAACTTTCGCTTGGGTCATGATCTCGCGGTTCGTGGGTTCGAGCCCCGCGTCGGGCTCTGTGCTGACTGCCAGTTCAGAGCCTGGAGCCTGTTTCAGTCTGTGACTCCCTCTCTCTGTGACCCTCCTCTGCTCATGCTGTCTCTCTCTCTCTCTCCTAAAAATAAATAAAACATTTAAAAAATAAATAAATAAAAAAAAATAAGAGTCTTATGGTTTGTTTACCTCTTTCTTTCCCCCCTCCCATATGTTCATCTATTTTCTTTTTCTTTTTCTTTTTTTTTTCTTTCTTTCTTCCTCCCTCCCTCCTTCCCTCCCTCCCTCCCTCCTTTCTTTCTTTCTTTCTTTCTTTCTTTCTTTCTTTCTTTCTTTCTTTCTTTCTTTCTTTCCTTTTAGGGAGATCACAAATGGGGGAGGGGCAGAGGGAGAGGAAGAGAGAGAATCTTAATGTCCACAACCAGTGTGGAGCTTGATGTGGGGCTTGATCTCATGACCATGAGATCATGACCTGAGCCAAAATCAAGCGTTGGACACTTAACTGGCTGAGCCACCCAGGTGCCCCAAGATTTCATTCTTTCTGATGGTTGAATAATATTCAATTGTATGTATATGTGTGTGTGTATGCGTGTGTGTATCTTCTTTATCCATTCATCAGTCGGTGGACACTTGGGCTCTTTCCATAGTTTGGCTATTGTTGATAATGCATGTGTCCCTTTGAATTAGTATTTTTGTATCCTTTGGGTAACTACCTCGTTGTGCTATTGCTGTATCATAGGGTAAAACTTTGGTTTGTGAGCACAATTCATTCTGGAAACATGCTTGTAATCCAAAGCTCTTGTATAGCAAAGTGAATTTCACTATAAGAAATAATGGGAACTCAGATGATCTGCTCCACAACCCAAAAATATTCATATAAAATGATTACAATATTGTAATATGATACAAAATAATAAAGAAAATTCAAATATAAAGAAAAGCAAGCAAATAAACTTGTACTTACCTTTGAAAACCTTCATGGCTGATGTGAGGGAAACAGGAGGATTATTGTGTAGGATGACTTTCACTATCACTAATGGAATCACTGCTATCTATTGGCTCAATGGAATCTTTTTCTTTTCGTGTGACTTTAAGAAGAAGCCTATCTAATGACACTTGCTTTTGCCTCCTTTTTGAGGATTTCATGGAAATGTGACATTGCATTGTCATTAAACAGATTTATTGCTCACACTACAACAGCCTTATTCAGGTGGTGCTTTTCTCTAATATTTTGCTGTTTCCCATATTTTATGCATCTTCATAATCTCATTTGAAGTGAGGGATTCCTTCGCCTTTTTCTCCTTCTCCCCTACAGATGAGAGTCAGACGTAGGCTTCTTATAAAATCTTGCAATTTTGGCCACTAGCATACCTCGTTTGTACTTCTCCAAGATTTCCTTCTTAACTTCCCTCGTAATTATCTCCTTCTTCTTACCACCTTTCTTTTCAACCTTCCTCTGCCTGGGGGCCATTGTATACATTCACACAGATGTTGACTACAGCACAGTATTAATAAACGCTTGTCATATACTGTATTTAACGTAACTGGCAGTAAGGAAATATTCCTAAACTTACTCTTGTATGGAAAAGCAAAGGGCTGTCCATTGGTGCTTTGAAGCGACAAAAAATACACCTTCCTTTGTTCTGAAAAAATCACTGATTTCTGACAAACACCACAGCCTGAAACCGAACATCCAAGCATGGGAGAGAGAAGCTTTCCACAGTGAGCAAGTGAGAGAAGAATCATTGGTTCCATTGGGATCATGTGAAAATTGGTACCATATACTACTCCTGTTGCAAGACATTGCTCATTTATCAAGTTAAAATTTATTAGAAACATTTGCTTGTCTTGTGGAACACTCACAGAACAAGTTACTTGCAATCCAAGGTAATTCTATTTTTAATGTTTTGAGGAACCTCCATACTATTCTCCAAAGCGGCTGCACCATTTTGCATTCCCACCAACAATGCAAGAGGGTTCTCTTTCTCTGCATCCTCGCCAACACCTGTTGTTTCTGGTGTTAATTTTAGCCATTCTGACAAGTGTGAGGTGGTATCTCATTATGGTTTTGATTAGTATTTCCTTGATGATGAGTGATGTTGAGTATCTTTTCATGTATTTGTTAGCTATCTGGATGTCTTTGGAAAAGTGTCTATTCATGTCTTCTGCACATTTCTTCACTGGATCATTTGTTTTTTGGGTGTTGGGTTTGATAAGTTCTTTATAGATTTTGGATGCTAAACCTTTATCAGGCATGTTATTTGCAAATATATTCTCACATTCTAGGTTGCATTTCAGTTTTGTTGATTGTTTCCTTGGCTGTGCAGAAACTTTTTATCTTGATGAAGTCCCAATAGTTTATTTTTGCTTTTGTTTCCTCTGCCTCTGTGACATGTCTAGTAAGAATTTGCTCCGACTGAGGTCAAAGAGGTTGCTGTCTGTATTCTTTAGGATTTTGATGGTTTCCTATCTCACATTTAGGTGTTTCATCCATTTTGAATTTATTTTTGTGTTTGGTGTAAGTGGTCCGGTTTCATTCTTCTGCGTGTCACTGTCCAGTTTTCCCAACATCATTTGTTAAAGAGACTTTTCTCCTTTTGATATTCTTTCCTGATTTGTAAAAGAGTAGTTGACCATATAGTGTGGGTTCATTTCTGGGTTTTCTATTTGGTTCCATTGATCTATGTGTCTGTTTTTGTGCCAGTATCATACTGTCTTGATGACTGCCGTTTTAGAATATAGCTTGAAATCCAGAATCATGATACCTTCAGTTTTGTTTTTCTTTTTCAGGATTGCTTTGGCTATTTGGGGTCTTTTTTGGTTGCATACAAATTTTAGAATTGTTTGTTCTAGCTCCTTGAAAAATAATGATGGTATTTTCATGGGGATTTCTCTAAATCTAAAAGGTTATTTTGGGTGGTATAGACATATTAACAAAGTTTGTTCTTCCAATCCATGAGCATGGAATGCTTTTCCATTCCTTTGTGTCATCTTCAGTTTCTTTCATAAGTGTTACGTAGTTTTCAAAGTACAGATCTTTAACCTCTTTGGTTAGGTTTATTCCTATGTATCTAACTGTTTTAGGTGCAATTGCAAATAGAATTGATACTTTGATTTCTTTTTCTGCAGCTTCATTACTGGTGTATAGAAACGTAGCAGATTTCTGCACATTGCTTTTATATCCTGCAACTTTGCTGAATTTGTGTATTACATCTAGCAATATTTTGGTTTTTCAGGTTTCCTACATAGAATATCATGTCTGTGACTAGTGAAAGTTTTACTTCTTCCTTGTTGAGTTGGATATCTTTTATTTCTTTTAGTTGTCTAATTGCTTAGGATAAGACTTCCAGTACTATTATAGTAAAGGTGAGAGTGAACATCCCTGTCTTGTTCCAGACTGTAGGAGAAAGGCTCTCAGTTTTTCCCCAATGAGGATGATATTAGTCGTAGGTCTTTTGTATATGGCATATATGTTCCATTTATCCCTACTTTGTTAAGGGTTTTTATCAAGAATGGATGATATATATTGTCAAATGCTTTTTCTGCATCTATTGAAAGGATCATATGGTTATCCTTTCTTTTATTAATGTTTTGTACCACGTTGATTGATTTGCAGTTATTGAACCAGCCCTTCAGCCAAGGAATAAATACACTTGATCATGGTAAATGATTCTTTTAATGTACCACTGGACTCAATCTACTAGTATCTTGTTAAGCATTTTTGGATCCATATTCATCAGGGATAATGGCCTGTAATTCTCCTTTTTATGTGAGTGTTTTTGTCTGGTTTTGAAATCAAGGTAATGCTGGCCTCATAGAATGAGTTTGGAAGCTTTCCTTCCATTTCTATTTTTTGGAATAATTTGAGAAGAATAGGTATTAACTCTTCTTTAAATGTCTCGTAGAATTGCCTGGGGAAGCATTTGGCTGTGGGCTTTTATTTATTGGGAAATTTTTGATTATTGATTCACTTTCTTTGCTGGTTATGGGTCTGTTCAAATTTTATTTTTTTTATTTTTATTTTTTTAAATGTTTTATTTCTGAGAGAGAGACAGCATGAGCAGAGGAGGGTCAGATAGAGAGGGAGACACAGAATCTGAAACAGGCTCCAGGATCTGAGCTAGTCATCAGCACAGAGCCCGACACGGGGCTCGAGCCCATGACCCACGAGATCATGACCTGGGCCAAAGTTGGACGCTTAACCGACTGAGCCACCCAGGTATCCCTCAAATTTTCTATTTCTTCCTTTTTCAGTTTTGGTAGTTTTCATGTTTCTAGGAACTTATCCATTTCTTCCAGATTGCTTAGTGTATTGGCATATAATTTTTCACAATATTCTCTTATAATTGTATTTCTGAGTTATTGGTTGTGATCTCTCTCCCTTTCATTTGTGATTTTATTTGGGTACTTTTTGTAAGTCTAGCTAGGGGTTTATCAATTTTATTAATTCTTTTGAGAACCAGCTCTTAGTTTCATTGATCTGTTCTATTTGTTTCTATATCATTTACTTATGCTCTTACTATATTATTTCCCTTCTTTTGCTGGCGTTGAGCTATATTTGCTGTTCCTTTTGTAGCTCCTTTGGGTGTAATGTTAGGTTGTGTTTTTGAGACCTTTCTTTCTTCTTGAGGTGGCCCAGTATTTCAATCTACTTCTCTTTAGGACTGCCTTTGCTGCATCCCAAAGGTTTTGGACCATTGTGTTTTCATTTTCATTTGCTTCCCTGTACTTTTTAATTTCTTCTGCTGTATTTCCTGGTTAACCCATTCACTCTTTACTCACGTATTGTTTAACCTCCATGTATTTGTGGTCTTTCCAAAGTTTTTCTTGTAATTGACTTCAAGTTTCATAGTGTTACTGTCTAAAAATATTCATGGTATGATCTCAACCTTTTTGTACTTGTTGAGGCCTGATTTGTGACCCAGTATGTGATCTATTCTGGAGAATGTTCCTTGTGCACTCAAAAAGAATGTGTATTCTGTGTGTTTAGGATGTTCTAAATATATCTGTGTATTTAGAATGTCTAGAATGTTCTAAATATATCTGGTAGGTCCATGTTATGGTCCAATAGGTCTTTCAAAGCCATTGTTTCTTTGTTGTTTTCTACTTAGATGATCTGTCCATTGCTGTAAGTTGAGCATTAAAGTCCTTTACTGTTGTTGTATTATTATCAGTAAGCTTCTTTATGTTTATGATTGATTTTTTTTGGAGGCATAAATATTTATAATTGTTAGATCTTCTTGATAGATAGTTCCCTTAATTATGATGTAATTCCCTTCGTCTCTTGTTACAGTCTTTGGTTTAAAATCTAGTTTGTTTGCTATAACTGTGGCTACTCTGGCTTTCTTCTGACATCCATTAACGTGATAGATAGTCCTCCAACCCCTCACTTTAAGTCTAAAGTGAGTCTCCAGTACAGAGCATATAGATGGGTCTTGTTTTTTCATCCATTCTGATACCTTGTGTCTTTGAATTGGGTCCATTTACCCATTAGTCCATTTACATCAGGGTGATTATTGAAAAATATGAGTGAGTTTAGTGTCATTGTGTTACCTGTAATGTTGGTGTTTCTGGTGTTTTCTGTTCCTTTCTAGACTTTGTTGCTTTTGGTCTTCCTTCCTGACTCAAAGAGTTTCCTTTAATATTTCTTGCAAGGCTGATTTATGGTCACAAAATCCTTTAGTTTTTGTTTGTCTTGGAAACTCTTTATCTCTTCTTCTATTCTGATTGACACCCTTGATAACGTATTCTTGGTTGCATATTTTTCCCATTCAACACATTCAGTATATCCTGCCATTTCTTCTGTCCTGCCAAGATTTTGTGAATCTGATCTTTCTTGTCTCATAGGGTAAGGACTTTTTTTCCCTTGCTACTTTCATGATTCTTACCTTGTCTGTGCATTTTGTGAATTTGACTATTGTATGACTTGGTAATGGCTGGCTTTTGTGAATTTAATGGGAGTTGGATTCTGATGTCTGTGTCCTTCCCCCAGATTAGGGAAATTTTCAGCTATAATTTGGTCAAATAAATCTTCTGTCCTTTTATCTGTCTCTTCATCTTTTGGAATTCCTATGATATGAATGTTATGTTGTTTTAATACGTTGCTGAGTTCCCTGAGTGTACCTTTGTGACCCATTACCTTTGTTTTCCTCTTCTTTTCAGCTTCATTATTTTTCATAATTTTATTTTTTATATCACTAATTCATTCCTTTATTTTGTCCATCCTCACAATTATGGCATCCATTTAGGTTTGCATCTCAGTTATAGTATTTTTCATTTTGGCCTTACTAGATTTTAGCTTTTTCATCTCTGCAGTAAGTGATTCTCTAGAATCTTCTATGGTTTTTTTCAATCCCAGCTAGAATCTTTATAATTGTTTTAAATTTTAGTTTAGACATTCTTATTTATATCTATATTGATTAAATTTCTGGCCATTATTTCTTCTTGTTCTTTCCTTTGTGATGAATGCCTCTGTCTTGTCATTTTGGATGGGGGGGAAAAGTAAAAAGAAATAATTAATAAAATAAAAATAAAAAAATAATAAAGGAAGCTGGATCCTGATATGTTTTGGTCTGCTTGTTAAGAGAAAACTTGGTAGGAAAAAAAATGGAAACAAAAAGATAAAAAATTAAAAATTAAGAAAATAATAAAATAAATTTAAAAAATACTCTTTCTGTATCCACGAAAACAAAAACCAAAAGATAAACAAAACCGAAAAAGCCCAAGGGAAGCTGGATCCAGTTTCCCTAGAGAAGAAGCTTTGCGGCATCCTACGGTTAGTAGACTTAGTGTGTGGAAGGGATTTGTGCTGGTCCTCTGGGGGAAGAGCTTGCTGCTCTGATTTTCAGGCTGTCTTGCCCTACAGGAGATATGCTTAGAGAGTGCAGGGAGATGGGGCTTGGTGTAGCGTCTCTCTTCTCCACTTGGTGGTGCTATTTAGCTCACTGAGGTCTATCAGTGCTGGTTCACTAGGGTTGAAAATGGCTTCAGCCAGTTCTCTAGTCTCCAGAGCTAGAAGTTTGTGTACTCAAAGACATGTAATCAATCACCCTTCTTGTGTCCTGGGCCTTCATCAGATCCCCTCGTTTTCCCTGTGTCTAAGCTGTCTGTCTGTCAGGCAGCACCACCCATCTGGGTTTTATCTCAGGTATGGCTGTTTCCAAACCCTGCACTTTCCAGAACTCCTGGCTTCAACCCACACTAATCCTCTGGGGGAGGGTCTCACTGTGCTACGGTCAGTGCCAGCTTGTCCCAGAAACCAGTCATGTGACTGTCCAGTGGCAACAGCCTGGAGTTTATGGTGAAGCACAACACACTGCCTTTGCTGCCCTCAGCTGGCATCTTTGTTCCTATATTGGTGACAGGGCAGCTCAGTGGTACCCATTGGGTCTTTTGCCCAGGGAGAGACCATATCACCTCTACCAAATGCACTCCAAGCAGGGAAACTGCTTCTCCCTGAAAGACCCAGGGGAACCTCAGACCATGCTGTCTGTTCCCAGGGCTCTGTCCTGCTTCCTCGCTGGAGCACCACTAGGGGCTGACCTCCGAAACCTCAGGTTCTATGCTCTGCTGTTTATAAAAATTGGTGGTATTGAAACCCTCTCCTCCCCCCACCCTGTGTTTTGGGGAACAGTTTCTTGTGCAATCCCCTGCGTGTGTTTTCACTCTTTTTTTTCTTCAATCTTAGCTCACCTCTCTGCAATCAGGGATCCCACCCTACTGCAATACCTGCTGCTCTTTTCTCCCGGAAAGCAGCTCTCTGTAGCGCTAGCCAATGAGTCATTTTTTCCTGTTTGTAGAAGTGCATCTTTGTTCCCTAAGAGTTCCAGTCAATTTCTTGGGTGTTTAGAATGATTTGATATTCCTCTAGCTATATTCACAGCGAGGAGGCAAGCTTAGCGTCCCCCTACTCCTTTGCCATCTTAACCCTCCTCTGAAATAAATGTATTTCAGTAGAAAAAGTAAATCAAGGGTGCCTGGCTGGCTCAGTTGGGAGAGTTGCAACTCTTTTTTTTTTTTATGTTATTCCATTCCATTCCATTCCATTCCATTCTATTTTTGAGAGGAGAGAGAGAATGTGGATATGGAACATGGATGAGCGGGGGAGGGTAAGAGAGAGAGGGAGACACAAAATCTGAAGCAGGCTCCAGGCTCTGAGCTGTCAGCGCAGAGCCCGACCTGGAGCTCAAACCCATGAACTGGGTGATCATGACCTGAGCCGAAGTCGGACGGTTAACCAACTGAGCCACCCACATGATCCAGCATACAACTCTTGATCTTGAGGATCTTTGAGTCTCATGTTGGTTGTAGAAATTACTTAAAAAAATAAATAAACTTGGGGTGCCTGGGTGGCTCAGTCGGTTAAGCATCCGACTTCAGCTCAGGTCATGATCTCACGGTTCCTGGGTTCGAGCCCTGCATTGGGCTCTGTGCTGACAGCTCACAGCCTGGAGTCTGTTTCAGATTCTGTGCCTCCCTCTCTCTCCGGCCCTCCCCTGCTCACACTGTCTCTCTCTCTCTCTCTTTCAGAAATAAATAAAACATTTTAAAAAATGAAAATAAATAAACTAAAAAAAGAGGAAAAGGTGAATCAATTTAACGAAAAATGTTAAAAAGGGTACCTGGCTGGCTCAGTCAGGAAAGCATGACTCTGAAAATCAGGATTGTGAGTTCAAGATTCCAACTGAGTGTAGAGATTACTTAAATAAACAAACAACCAAACTTTAAAAAAGCAGTATAGGTAGTTTATAGATACAGTAAGTTAACACAAATAATTTAAGCTTAGGAAATGCATAATTAGGGATTTCAAGGAACTTTATAATCTAGCTCCTTATCTGGCTGAAGTCACAGTTTCTTTCTCAAGCCTCCTAGAGAACCTCTGTCATCACTATTTGCTTATTCCCATCCTGACTGCCCATAATACGTCTTCTCTGAATCCTGTATTTTGACACTGGACTCTATTTTTATTGGTTTATATAGTGTATCATTTGTGTGTTGTATTTTCTCAACGAGAATTTCAGCTACCCACCCAAACACACACACACACACACACACCTTTTTTTGGAAGTGTATTTGCTATGGGACCTGCTGGAATCTTGGTAATGTTGGGTCTATGGTCAGGTTGGAAAGCCAGACCTAAGCCTGTGTCTAGAAAGTAACGGCTGATCCAGGCTGGGAGAGCCAGGTAGTTCCAGGCACAATGCCCAGAAGTTACAATAATTACAGAACAAGCTCAGGTAGTTGTCAGGATAAGGGGATCAGCCTTGGGATGAGAATATGGCAGCAGGCACTTCCAGGTAACAGTCCTTGGGTGGTCAGGAAAGGGCAACTGTGAAAGCAAGGGGATCTGCACATCCCCAGTTAGATCAACACCTACCTGCTCCATTCCTGGATGGCCTTGGGAAGGAAGCCCGCCAGACTCAGGCGAGTGCCAGGATCTCCCATCACTGCTGAAGAAGACTCCTGGTTCTTAGATGCTTATTTTAATGAAATGTCTATGGATTTGAATCCTAGCTTCATCTAGCTACCTGGCCTCAGTTTCTCCTCTATAAAATGAGGATAATAATTCTTAATAATTATTAAATAATTATATTGATTACATGTGAAGAAAACGTAATATAGTAATGAATAATGATAACAATACTTTAATTATTAATGTAGTTAAAATAAGGTAGAGAATCCTAACTTTATTCTAGCGAGTAACTAGATAATGGCTTTACCAGAACTAAGAACTTGGGCACAGTAACTTGAGTTATGGTCAGTTAAAGGATAAACTACTGTATTATCTTAAATCATTGGTGGAACGAGCTGGTGTTGTAAATTGATATGGCAGTCATCCAATAGCATGAAGGGGTTGTATTATTCTTTTTTTTTTTTTTTTTTACAAATAGTTTATTGTCAAATTACTTTCCACATAACACTCAGTGCTCATCCCCACAAGTGCCCTCCTCCATGACCATCCCTCCTCCCCCCCACATCCATCAGTCCTCAGTTTTTGTCAGCATTCAAGAGTCTCTCATGGTTTGCCTCTCTCCCTTTCCCCCACCATTTCCCCCCTTCTTCTCCCCCTTGTTCCTCTGTCAAGTTCCTCCTAATCCTCCTATACGTGCACACATATGGTATTTGTCCTTCTCTGCCTGACTTATTTCGCTCAGCATAACACCCTCAGGGTCCATCCATGTTGCTACACAAGGCCAGATTTCATGGTTTCTCATTGCCATGTAGTATTCCATGGTATAGGTAAACCACATCTTCTTGATCCATTCATCTGTTGATGGACACTTAGGCTCTTTCCATGTTTTAGCTATTGTGGAATGTGCTGCTATGAACATTGGGGTACGTGTGCTCCTATGCCTCAGCATTTCTGTATCCCATGGGTAAATTCCTAGCAGCGCTATTGCTGGGTCATAGGGGAGTTCCATTGTTAGTTTCCTTAGGAACCTCCACACTGTTTTCCAGAGGGGCTGTACCAGCTTACATTCCCACCAACAGTGTAGGAGGATGCCCGTTTCTCCACATCCTGGCCAGCATCTAGAGTTCTCTGATTTGCTCATTTTAGCCACTCTGACTGGCATGAGGTGATATCTCAGTGTGGTTTTGATTTGTATTTCCCTGATGAGGAGGGATGCTGAGCATCGTCTCATGTGTCTGTTGGCCATCTAGATGTCCTCTTTGGAGAAGTGTCTGTTCATATCTTCTGCCCATTTCTTCACTGGATTGTTTGTTTTTCAGATGTGTAGTTTGGTAAGTTCCTTATAGATTCTGGATATTAACCCTTTATCTGATATGTCATTTGCAACTATCTTTTCCCATTCTGTCAGTTGCCTATTAGTTTTGTGGGTTGTTTCCTTTGCTGTGCAGAAGCTTTTAATCTTGATGAGGTCCCAATGGTTTATTTTTGCTCTTGATTCCCTTGCTTTTGGGGATGTGTCCAGTAAGAAGTTGCTGCGGTGGAGGTCAAGGAGGTTGTTTCCTGCTTTCTCCTCTAGGGTGTGGATAGTTTCCTGTATCACGTTCAGGTCCTTTATCCATTTTGAGTTTATTTTTGTGCATGGTGTGAGAAAATAATCTAGTTTCATTCTTCTGCATGTTGCTGTCCAGTTCTCCCAACGCCATCTGTTTAAAAGGCTGTCTTTTTTCCATTGGATATTCTTTCCTGCTTTGTCAAAGATTAGTTGGCTGTATACTTTTGGGTCCACTTCTGAGTTCTCCATTCTGTTCCATTGGTCTATGTGTCTGTTTTTGTGCCAATACCATACTGTCTTGATGATGACAGCTTTGTAGTAGAGGCTAAAGTCTGGGATGGTGATCCCTCCCGTTTTGGTTTTATTTTTCAGGATTACTTTGGCTACTCGGGGTCTTCTGTAGTTCCATACAAATTTTTGGATAGTTTGTTCTAGTTTTGAGAAGTATGCTGGTGCAATTTTTATTGGAATTGCATTGAATGTGTAGAGTGCTTTGGTAGTAATGACATCTTAACTATATTTAGTCTTCCAATCCATGAGCATGGAATGTTTTTCCATTTCTTTGTGTCTTCTTCAATTTCCTTCATAAGTTTTCTATAGTTTTCATCATACAGATCTCTTGTATCCTTGGTTAGGTTTATTCCGAGGTATTTTATGGTTTTTTGTGCAATTGTGAATGGGATCAGTTTCTTGATTTCTCTTTCTTTTGCTTCATTGTTGGTGTATAAAAATGCAACCGATTTCTGTACGTTGATTTTGTACCCTGCAACTTGGCTGAATTCTTGGATCAGTTCTAGTAGGCTTCTGGTGGAGTCTGTCGGGTTTTCTATGCAGGGTATCATGTCATCTGCGAAGAGTGAAAGTTTGACTTCCTCTTTGCCAATTCTGATGCCTTTGATTTCCTTTTGTTGTCTGATGGCTGATGCTAGGACGTCCAGCACTATGTTAAACAACAGTGGTGAGAGTGGGCATCCCTGTCGTGTTCCTGATATCAGGGAGAAAGCTCTCAGTTTTTCCCCGTTGAGGATGATGTTAGCTGAAGGCTTCTCATAGATGGCTTTTATGATGTTTAAGTAGGTTCCTTCTATCCCGACTTTCTCGAGAGTCTCTATTAAGAAGGGATGCTATATTTTGTCAAATGCTTTTTCTGCATCTATGGACAGGAACATGTGGTTTTTAACTTTTCTTTCATTGATGTGATGGATCACATTGATTGATTTGCGAATGTTGAACCAGCCCTGTAACCCAGGAATGAATCCCACTTGATCTTGGTGGATGATTCTTTTTATGTGCTGCTGGATTTGATTTGCAAGGATCTTGTTGAGGATTTTTGCATCCGTATTCATCAAGGATATTGGCTTGTAGTACTCTTTTTTAGCTGGATCTCTGTCTGGCTTGGGAATCAGTGTGATGCTGGCTTCATAAAATGAGTCCGGGAGTTTTCCTTCACTTTCTATTTTTTGGAATAGCTTGAGAAGAATTGGGATTAATTCTGTTTTAAACGTCTGTTAGATTTCCCCAGGGAAGCCATCAGGTCCAGGGCTCTTATTTGTTGGGAGATTTTTGATCACTGATTCGATTTCTTCACTCGTTATGGGTGTGTTCAGGTTTTCTATTTCTTCCCGTCTGAATTTTGGTAGTGAGTGTGTGTTTAGGAATTTGTCCATTTCTTCGAAGTTGTCCAATTTGTTGGCATATAATTTTTCATAGTATTCCATGATAATTGCTTGTATTTCTGAGGGGTTGGTTGTAATATGTCCATTTTCATTCATGATTTTATCTGTTTGAGTGCTCTCTCTTTTCTTTTTGATAAGTCTGGCTAGAGGTTTGTCAATTTTGTTTACTTTTTCAAAAAACCAACTCTTGGTTTCATGGATCTGTTCAATTGTTTCTTTGGTCTATGTTGTTTATTTCTGCTCTAATTTTTATTATTTCTCTTCTTCTACTGGGTTTAGCGCGTTCTTGTTGCTCTGCCTCCAGTTCCTTTTGGTGAACTGTTAGATTTTGGACTTGCGCTTTTTCTAATCTCTTGAAATAGGCCTGGAGAGCAATTTACTTTCCTCTTAGGACTGCCTTTGCCGCATCCCATAGATTTTGGATTGTTCTGTTTTCATTTTCATTTGTTTCCATATATTTTTAAATTTCATCTCTAATTGCCTGATTGGCCCATTCATTTTTTAGAAGGGTGTTCTTTAACGTCCCTGTTTTTGGAGGTTTTCCAGACTTCTTCCTGTAATTGATTTCAAGTTTCAAAGCATTATGATCTGTCAGTGTGCATGGTATGATCTCTATTCTTTTATATTTATTGAGGGATGCTTTATGTCCCAGTATGTGATCTATCTTGGAGAATGTGCCATGCGCACTTGAGAAGAAAGTAAATTCCCTGGCCTCAGGATGTAAAGTTCTAAATATATCCGTCAGATCCATCTGAGCCAATGTGTCTTTCAAGTCCATTATTTCTTTAGTGATTTTCTGTCTGGTTGACCTACCCATTGCTGTAAGCGGAGTATTAAAGTCCCCTACTATTAGCACATTCTTATCTATAAGCTTGTTTCTGTTTGTGATTAATTTTTTTAGATATTTAGGTGCTCCCATATTCGGTGTGTAGACATTTATGATAGTTAGTTCTTCCTGATGGATGGACCCTGTAACTATTATGTAGTGCCCTTCTTCATCTCTTGTGATTGTCTTTTATTTAGAGTCCAGTTTGTCTGATATAAGTATAACTATTCTGGCTTTCTTTTGAATTCCTGCTGCATGATATATATTTCTCCATCCCCTTAGTTTTAATCTGAATGTATCTTCCAGTCTAAAATGCGTTTCTTGGAGACAGCATGTAGATGGATTTTGTTTTTTAATCCATTCTGCTACCCTATGTCTTTTGATTGGAGCATTCAGCCCATTTACATTCAGTGTTATTATTGAAATATGTGGGTTTAGAGTCTTTGTATCCTTTGTGGGATTCATGTTTGTGGTGGTGTCTCTGGTATATTTGTTCCTTGCAACCTTTCCTTCAGAGCGTCCCCCTCAGGATTTCTCGTAGGGCTGGCTTAGTGGTGACAAATTCTTTCAATTTCTTTTTATTTGGAAAGGTTTTTATCTCTCCTATTTTGAATGACAGGCTTGCTGGGTAGAGGATTCTTGGCTGCATATTTTTTCTGTTCATCACATTTAAGATCTCCTGCCATTCCTTTTTGGCCTGCCAAAGTCAGTAGATAGGTCTGTCACCACTCTGATAGGTTTCCCTTTGTATGTTAGGGCCCTTTTCTCCCTAGCGGCTTTCAAAATTCTCTATTTGTCCTGTATTTTGCCATTTTTACTATGATATGTCGTGCAGAAGATCAATTCAAGTTACGTCTGAGGGGAGTCCTCTGAGCCTCTTGTATTTCTGCATTGACTTCCTTCCCCAGGTCGGGGAAGTTCTCTGCTATAATATGGTCCAGGTCTCCTTCAGAACCTTTCCCTCTCTCTTCTTCTTCTGGGATTCCTATGATACAGATATTGTTGCGTTGACCATATCGCTGAGGTCTCGAATTCTTCTTTCATGTGTCTGGATCAGTTTGTCTTTTTGTCAGCTTCTTGTTTTTCTATAATGGTGTCTTCTAAATCACTTATTCTCCTTTCTGCCTCTTCAATCCGTGCATTGGAGGCCTCTAATTTATTATGTATCTCATTTATTGCATTTTTAAATTTTTCATGCCTATTTTTATTTTCCATTCTGTCTGTAGTCATAGTTTCTTTGTTGTCCCCTATGTTTTTTTTTTCAAGCCCAGCTATTAATTTTACCATTATTATTCTAAAATCTTGTTCAGTTATGCTGCTGGTATCTGTTTTTAGCAGTTCACTAGCTGTCATTTCTTTGAGTTTCTTTGGAGGAGAGCTCTTTCGTTTCGTCATTTTAGTTAGCTTTCCGGCTCTTGTTGGTTTTAAAGACCTGTTATGCTCTCTGTATCTATGAGCGCTGCTATATCCCAGAAGACTCTTTGACTTTCCAGGGCTTATCCTTTCAGAGAGTGTTTTTTGAATGGTATCTCTTGGTCTGTCTTGTTGGGACCGTGGTTATTTTATTTTCCTATTCGTAGTGATATTTGGGACTCTCCACCTTGTGTACTCTGGCTTGTTTCTTGAGGTAGTCCTGGAAAGAAAACAGACAGACAAACACACAGGGAGCAGGAGCACAGAAACGCACAGGCTAATTCAACTAAAATGCAAAGCGAGAGGGAAAACGAAAAAGTTAAGATATAGACGGAGGAGAGAGGGCGAATAATAGGGAGTATAAAATATATAAAGGGTCAAAAAGGGGAGAAGAAAAGGAAAAAAGAAGAAAACCGATGGATAAAGAACGGTTTAAAGCATATAACCGGATTTCCCAGCTACAGTTAAATAGCCATGTGTATGCAGTGCTGGTTGAAGAGCATAGAGAAAGAGAGAGAAAACAGGGTGGGGATGAGGCAAAATTGGAATTAGAATGAACAGGCAGTAAGGATAAGTAGCTTTTTTCAAAGAGGTAAAGGGTAGAATATGGTTGGATAGGTGAGAGAAGGATGCTGGAATTATCCAGAGAAACTATATAGTCTAATTATTCCTGTGAGAAAGAGATGAAAATGTCGGTAGGTGTAGGATTTACATCTACAGAATGGACTCGTTGTGATTGTTTAAGCAAGCAGGTGACCAGAGTTAATCAGGTCAGTGTTCTGGGGAAAAAAGAGAGAAAAGAGAAAGAAGAAGAAAAAAGAAAATGCAAAAAAAAAAGCGGGGGGAGGAGGGCACCTCTCAGGCAGGGATGTCCATGGCGTGATCCACTGCCTCAGTTGGGAGCTCTGCCTCGGCGTTTATGGGGAGGAGAGTGACAGTGCTCCAGTTCCTTCTTGAACCAAGCGCTGCACCTCGCTTTTTTGGGTGTGTAAACTCCCCGTACCGGGGGCGCAGCCAAAGTTGGTTGCACGCTTCAACCCAGGCCAGTCCCAATCTCCAAATCCCAGTCCGCGCGCCCCGCTGAAATTGCCTTAGACACAGCTTCCCAGGCAACCCCCTTGGGGCAATTCCAGGCCCCCTGCCGAGCTCTGGGGTGGAGTCAGAATCGCTGCTTCCTTCTCTGGGTCGGGCTGGCGCGCATGGGTGGAGGCTTGCCTGCTGTGTGTGCAGAGCCCGCTGGAGTGAGGAAAACTGGGTCCCTCTATGGCTTGTCACCTGAAACACGAACTCACAGGCTAATTTCCCAGTTTTTAGTTCTTTGCCTTCCCTCTTGAGCCCCAGCCAGCCAGGAGCGCGGACGCCTGGTGTCTGCGCGGCTGTTTCAGGGGCCCCAGCCGCCCGGGAGCTACAATGGCGGTAGGCGCACCGCTACTCTGAAGCCCAGGCACCAGGAGCCAGCACAAAGGAGCAGTCTGTGTGCTCAGCCCCCCTGGGACCAGTTGGTGCGAGGGGACCTGGTGTGCAGGTATTTGGCAAGTACGGTCTTTCTATGCACTGAGCGGAGGTTTTCCCCCCTGAGCGGAGGTTTTTCTGTTTCGGACTCTCTCCTTTTCCCCTCTCACTCCCCATAGAGGGTAGAGGGGGATCGCCTCCCACCCTGGAGTCTCCGATCCCGACCCGATTTTATCCTCCCCAGTTCGCACTCACATTAGAAGGCTTTCTCAGTGGATTCAGCATCCTTTTTCTCCCAATCTCTCAGGTTTTGTAAGGTTTCCAGTGGCTTCAGATCTTTTCTGTGTGATATATGGGCGCGAGTGCAAGTACGGAGCTCCTTACTTCTCCGCCATCTTGCCCGCAGTCTTAGGGGTTGTATTATTCTAATGTAAAGTGGACTTATGGGGTTTTGGATTCAATTCCCCTGCTATATTCAGAATGTCAGACATCTTTTGAGTACTTTTTCTAGTTTTAAAAATTCCAATAAAGGAATTATGCCAATGGGCCCTGAGGAGATAGGATGAATAAAACTGGGACTGTCTCTTCTCTTTTAGAGCCAAATATGCAACTCCTGTCTGGTTAGTGAATTGATTGTGATGCATGCTAGTGAAGCACGGGATGCTAATAATGCATCTGATAGCTAGACCTGATCTAATCTAGGCTGTCAGGGTGTTTAAAATGAGATCTGAAAGATAAATAGAAATGAGTTGGGTAAAGTAGGGGGAAAGAAGAGCATTTCAGGAAGAGCGTATGCTAAGGCCCTGGGATTGGAGGACCATGGATTTCCCAGGACTAAAAGATGTTGAGCATGGCTGGAGTGCAGAGAAGATTGTGTGTTGCAGAATGTGATTGTGATGTGGATGAAGGACAGTAGTATCTTCTGGGTGATGTTAAAGAGTTTGGATTTTGCCTTTTAAAAAATGGGGGAAGAAGCCAATGTCCATTAGTGAAATGAACTCAGAGATCACTCTGGCAGCCGTGTGGAAGGAGGTGGGAAGCAGTGTCAGAATGAAAGAAGCCACTGCAGTGTTCCAGCTAAGAGATGATAGGGGTAAACACTGGATGGTAGCAGCAGAGGAAAAGAGGGAGACCAATCTGACATATTTATAATAGCTCCCTTGGGCATAGAGGCTACTTGTGCCAGAGAAGAGAAGGCAGAGGTTTTATTTTTAGAGTGAAGAGGATATTAGCTGATTTTCTCCTGTCTCCACAGAGAAAGAAAGAAGAAATCATCTTACAGTTTAATGAGGGAGAATTTGGGATGATTTCTTACAGTAACAGACCTGCCAAATAGAAACTGTATAATTTTTAAATGAGGGGTTTTTAAAGTAAGATAGAGAAATCCCTCCTGGAGGCAAGAAGATGAATCCAAGGACCTCTTAAACTATTTTCCGTTTCATAATTTATTATTCCACAGTACATATGCCCTAGTACATCTCCTGTGAATACCAGGATATACTTTTATTTAAAAATAGTCCCAAACTCGGGCAGTGAGTGTTCCCAGAAGTTTTTCCTGGAGCACTTGCACATTTTATCAGTGTGAGAAAGAGAGAAGCAGATCTGGACAGCCAGGAGCAGCCCTGGAGCACGTAGCAGGAACCTGGCATTCTCTGAAACACAAACAGCAACTCCAGACATGGCCACTCTGTGACTGTGGTGGATCAAGACCAAACAAGAACACTTGATAATTATGTCTGAGCACAGGCAACAACAGGAACAGTATCTAAACCACAAAAGTAGCCAAACATTTCCCATATCTTGGCTGATAGGAATAGCTCCTCCTTCTGCACCGATGACAGCTTTAGTCTCATCCTATGCTTCTTATCTGCTAGATAAGAATTATGTAGATTCCTCCCCCCCACCCCCCAGCCATAGAATTACCCACATCCCGGTAACATCCAATCCAGAGCAAAGTCCTGCTTTCTTGACCTCTCCCCCATGTCACCGACTAACATAAGCCTAGATCTCTCATAATGCCTCTTGCTGAGATGCCCTATGTTCCCCCACAGGGCTGTTCTCCATTATTGCAACAAATCAAGAAACTCCATTTTTTCAGTTATAGGCATTTCCACTGGTCTTTGGCTCAAGAACATTAGTAAGCATAAGGAACAGTCTGTGGGATTTGTACCTTTTCCCACCCCTTTGCTATTGGAATAAAATGTTCAAATTTTCTTTCTTTTTAAAAAAATTTTAATATTTATTTATTTTTGAGACAGAGACAGAGTGTGAGCAGGGAATGGGCAGAGAGAGGGAGACACAGAATCCCAAGCAGGCTCCATGCTTTCAGCACAGAGCCTAAATTACTAAATCAGGAGTCAGATGCTTAACGAACTGAACCACTCATGCTCCCCAGAATGTTCAGATTTTCCATATTCTGCTGTATCACAGAGCTGGTGTCTTCTAATTTCATATGTGGTATCTTGATACCTATAAGATCACAGCATTCTGGCCAGGTTATTTGTTAACACATTGTAGCCCACTTGTCTTTTTATATCACCAAGTTATTATCTCTGAAGAAACATAATCATTGACAGAAATCTTTGACTTTCTTGTTACCATTTTGCTTATGGAAAATTATGCAAGTTGATGATATGAAAAGTGTAACAATCTAACTCAAGCCAAATCATGCTTCTTGTTGATAATAATGAGGCTTTTCTGTTTGCAGCAAACGTGGCTCTTTGTGTTCAAGATTTTTACTTTTTCCACATCTGTGAGAGAATTCCCACGGGAACTTTGATCTTGTGTATTCATGGTTGAGTATTCATGGATGATGCTGATAGCTCATGACGCGTACATGGGCAGACTGTCTTCCTGAGCCTTGCTTTCTCTTTCAGCTAATTCCTTGTTAGGACACAGTACTCAGCAACGTCACGTATGCAGTAGATTCCTGACAGCCCCTTTGAGGATTTGGGCTGTTTGTAAGTACCTACATTAAATGGCTCTTTGTGTTGGAGGGCTGTTGCTGTAGGAGACATGCTGTAACGTTACCCAATAACTTATTTCACAGTTACATAACCATCACTGTACTCGTACTACGTGCTGGTTGAAATATAAATGCTCAAATGAAAACATAACCTTTGTTTCCATACATTTTGAGACTGTTTGCATTGGTAAAGTGACCGTATGTGCATTCCTCATATACTTTTCTTTAAGTCTGGGCACAACCCCTCCACCCCTCCATATTTCTGGATGGAGGACTTCCCTTTGTGAGACAGCCAGTGGGTGAATGAAGGAGGCAGCAGGGGAGTCGTATGTGGCACTGGCTGCTAGATAATCATTTCACCATTCTTTGGGGGTTCGAATGAGGATGGGGATCAGAATGAGGAGAAGGTCTCAGGAAGAACAGGTTTTTGCAGCTAAAACTATTTATCACTTCCTCCTACACAATATTTCAAACCTTGAGTACTCTTTTTTAAAAAAAAATTTATGTTTTTTATTTTTGAGAGAGAGTGCAAGCAGGGGAGGGGCAGAGAGAGGGAGACACAGAATCTGAAGCAGGCTCTGGGCTCTGAGCTGCCAGTACAGAGCCTGACATGGGGCTTGAATCCACAAACTGTGAGATCATGACCCAAGCCGAAGTCAGACACTTAACTGACTGAGCTACCCAGGCACCCCAAATCTTAGGTACTCATAAGACGTTACCCCTTCTGATACTAATAAGGAAGAGAGAGAACCAGGAATATAGAAAATAGTCAAGATTTGAGTGTCTTCTAGGAAATGATTTCTATTTTATTTCATGAGAAAATATAAACATTATCTGAAATGAAATAACTTAAGCCTTTTGAATAGTTATGAATACATATTAAATGTATATGTTAAATTGTTTATGATTCATTAATTCTCAAGTTTTAAATGTTAACCAATAAAAGTTACTGTTTTGAAAGTTTAGTTATTTTGAGAGAGAGAGTGAGTGAGGGAAGGGCAGAGAGAGAGGGAGAGAGAGGATCCTAAGCAGGCTCCACACTGTCAGCACAGAGCCTGACATGGGGCTCCATCTCACACACTGAAGGATCATGACCTGAGCTGAAACCAAGAATCAACGCTTAAGTGACTGAGCCACCCAGGTGCCCTAAAAGTTACTTTTAAATGACTAAATCTAGTCTTTCAAGAGGGATTGGTTTTACAATATGGAAAGTTTATTTTTCTTTACTAGTAAAAAGATCATTGAAGGTTGTTTTCTGGAATAGTTGCATAAAGATAAGGAAAGGACAAATATCCAGGATTTTAAATAGCCTTATATAAAAAAAGTTATTTTAATAAAATAAATATTTTACACATTAATAGATGAAATTCTTATATTTATTTATTTTTAAAGTTTATTTATTTTGAGAGAGACATAGATACCGTAAGTGAAGGAGAGGCATAGAGAGGAAGAGAGAGAATCCCAAGCAGGCTCAACATCACCAGCACAGAGCCTGAGGCAGGGCTCGAACCCATGAAACGGAGATCATGGTCTGAGCTGAAATTGAGAGTTGGACACTTAATCAACTGAGCCACCCAGGTGCCCCGATGAAATACTTTTAAACTAGTTTCTATTTTTGTCTCATTTTTTAAAATGATTTTTTTCTTTTGTTTATATTAAAGTTTTAACCTCTCATTTTGAAACAATTTTAAATTTATAGAAAAGTTGCAAAAGTAGCAAAACGATCCATAGAGTTCTGTATGGCCTTTATCCAAATTGTTAGCATTTGTGCATTCTCTTTCTCTCTGTTGCTCTTCACACACACACACACACACACACACACACACACAGATACACACACACATGCGTGTGTGCACGTGCATGCACATACACAAATATGCAAATATGTATACATACTTATTGCTGTGGGTTTTGTTTTTTTCCTGAACTACTTGAAGATATGTTGCATACATGATGTTCTATAACCCCTTCATATTTAGAGCGTATTTACCATACAAAAATCAAAATTATGAAATTGACATTTATCTAACATTATTATCTGATCCATAGATCCCATTCAAAGTTTGCCTGTTTCCTCCAAAATTTCCTTTATGGGTCCAAGATCCTATCCAGAATCATGCATTGCATTTAGTTGTCTCCAGCTTGGAACAATTTCTAAATTTTTGTCTTTCATGAACTTGACATTTTTGAGGAATAAATGCCACTTACATTGCAGAGTCTCTCTTCATTTGAGGCTGCCTGATATTTCCTCATAATTTATGCATTTGGGGCAAGAATTATCCTTTTTAATTTCTATTTTCATATGAAAATAATATAGATAATTTATCAGAAAAGTAGCACATGTGTATAATTTATAAACAAATGGAGGTACATGGACAAAATGTTTCTACTCATGGTGATACATGAAGATAAAGAATTGGAGGCCACTGTGCTAAGTGATAGGGTAACCAGTCACAATCTAGAAGAGAATGAACATTTTTAACTTGGGGACTAGGGGAGCCCAGAAGCTTTGAACCAGTGAATTACCCTGGTTCTGGATTAAGACAAAATGTTAGGCCTCACATCTTTGTGTGATCAAAGGCTTTACTCTAATTCAAAATTTGTGATATAGAAATTTAAAAACCTATGCTTTCCATTTATTAGATACTTGATTTTAATGGCTGTTGTAGTTGAAAAAGTTCTCCCAACATGTTGTAAACCCCCATACACAAAGTGTATCTTTGACTATGCTTTCCAAACTATAACACTCATCTTTTAAAACTAGTAAAGAATTACATAAGTTAGGGGCACCTGAATGGCTCAGTCGGTTAATGGTCCCACTTTGGCTCAGGTTATGATCTCAGGGTTTGTGAGTTCAAGCCCTGCAATGGGCTCAGTGTTGACAGCTTGGAGCCTGGAGCCTGCTTCAGATTCTGTGTCTCCCTCTCTCTCTGTTCCTCTCCTGCTTGAGCTCTTTCTCTCCCTTAAAAACAAACATTAAAAAAATTACATAAATAAAATAAATAAATCTTAGAATTAAAAAACATATTAACATGGGAGGCATATATACATTCTAAGTATACCTAAGCAACCTCATGCTTGCTTTTAACAAATTTCCCCTTTCTTTTATTTTTTAAGTTTTTAAAATGTTTTTTATTTATTTCTGAGAGAGAGAGAGACAGCATGGGCGGGGGGGTCAGAGAGAGAGGGAGACATAGAATCCGAAGCAGGTTCCAGACTCTGAGCTAGCTGTCAGCACAGAACTTGATGCGGGGCTCGAACCCACAAACTGTGAGACAATGACCTGAGACAAAGTTGGACGCTTAACCGACTGAGCCACCCAGGTGCCCCTTAAAGGTCCCCTTTCTGAATATTCATCCTAACCTTAACTAAAAGGCACACTCATCATTGCTCAGGGAGTCAAGACTTTGGAAGTTATTTTCTCTGATCTCCTTATTTGTTGCAAATAACATTTCCTTTTTGTGACTGCTCCACCTGGCCTAGTCTCTATTTGTAACTCACCATAGAGAAAACTCACATTAGTTGGGTGACAACTTAGGTTGTCTCCTCGATTAATGAGTGCATGTCTTGTTTTTTCAATCAGATTGGAAATGCCTCAAGACAAACTGAAGAACTTAGTTTTTGGTTAAAAAAATTATGTAAATATTTTTGTTAACATAAAACTATCTATTGAAGTTTTATAATTAAGAAAATTAACACGTAGGTTCAACACGTAATGAAAGTATTGAAAATTTTTAACAAGTTGAAACAATTCTCCAGGTTTCTTTAAGTGTGCCTGTGTTAGAGTTTTTAGAGGTCGTATAAATTTTAGAAACAATAGTAATAATGGAAACACTTCCAAACGTCTGCTTTCAGAATGCTCTCTCCATAGCATGAATGTCTTTCAAGAAGTAGTTTATTTTCTCATTGGTTGTTAGAGCGAATATTTTGTGGTATGCTGAATTTTCATGTCCCCTAACTGTCCACATAGCAAAAGTCAGCACACTGGAATCACTTGAATTTTTTGTTGTTAGAGGAAAACAAAGAGCTCATCTTTAAGTCAGCCAACTCTTTTAAGGATTTTGCCAGTCTTGACCTGCAATTCCCTGTGTGATGGCTTTACTGGATGCTGTAGTGGGCTGTTCACCACTGTGTTGGTGGCTAAGTCATTCTCTAGGTATTGCACTCAGTGGAGGAGTGCCTCACCCAAGATCACACCTCCTCCCAGTGGGGGCAGCTCTCATCAAAAGACTGGTCCAAGCTGGATATAAAGGCTCAGCCAGCTTCCTGCAAGGTGGTACGATACTGAAGTGCCATCCCAAACCAGAGCTCCCCATGGGATAGGTTGGGGACATTGTGGTAACTGAATTTAATTTCTCCCTCTACTCAATCTTGTCTTCTGCACTTCCCCATAGTTGATTTTTTTTAATGGTTATTTTTATTTTTGAGAAAGAGAGCATGCACCCATGGGTGCTGGGGAGGGGCAGGAAGAGAGAGAGAGAGACGGAATCTGAAGCAGGCTCTGGGCTCTGAGCTGTCAGCACAGAGCCCACAACTGGGCTCTAACTCACAAGCTGTGAGATCATGACCTGAACCCAAGTCAGATGCTTAACTGACTGAGCCATCCAGGCGCCTCCTCTGTAGTTGATCTTGCACTCTCCAATAAAATTTCTATATGTGATTTGCTCACAATCTCCTCTCCATGGAATCTGATCTGAGAAACTTACCCTCCATAAAGGAGTGCAGACTCCCCTACATTTTCAAGTGTCCAGTTTTTATAAAGCCAGCCTCCCCTATGATATCCTGTAGCACTCTGCTCTCATATAGCTTCACCATCTTTGCTGCAACAGCTTGCCTGTGAATGATAGAGGGAATGCATTCATGTGCAGTACTTTATCTGTACCTTTTTTTTTTTGAGAATTTAAAAAACCCCAATTAAAATAGTTGCCTGAAACATTCTAAACATCATAATGTTTCTGAAAGAAGTTATTTATTATTGAGGGAAAATATTATTTGGTCCTGTTTTACTAGCTCACACAAGAAAAGTGCACTTCACGTGTTTTATTATTGGAAACAGAATCCAGAAAATACCATACCTGAAAAGTATTAGAAGCATCAGCATTTCATCGAAATACATAGCAAACCTTCAACACTACGTAATGCGTTCTAACATTTGTTTCTTCACTCTTTTATAATGCTTCCCTTTATAACATTCAACAGTATTTGCTGACAAAGGTATACATTTTAGGTTTCACTACATGCTGTTTGTTTCGTTTCAGTCATTTTAACTGTGATGGAAAGAACCAGTGTTTCCCCCAAAGGATGTGGCTGTGCCTTTTGCCTTTGCTTTAAGATGAGAAACCTCAAAAGAAGCTTCTAAATATTTATTACCACATTTCGTGACACTTCGTAACATTCTACATTTAGCAGTGCATGACTTTATCAATCTCTGAAAATTTGTAATGGTTTTTCTTCAGGTTTGAGATGCTAAGTTTTAACGTATCTCACTCATCTTTACAGCATTGTGCTACCATTTGCTACTTCTGTCTCTGGCAACGTGGCAGACCAGGTTACCAGGCAAGCTCCCTGTTACAAAACACTCACACATGCTAGATCAGATAGAAAACAAAATCAGATTTTTAAATAGGTAGCCAAGTGAGAAAGCATGTAAGGAAATTCCCAATGGGCAAAACATGAAGTACAAATTGAAAACCAGAGCCACTGGCTGGTGCTTTGGCAGCCTCGGCGGGTGGAATCAGGAGAAAGCGATGAAGTCTTATTTCTTTCTCAGTGCCTACACAAGAATAGAAGATAATGTCTTGGGGTTTCATGAGTTTAAAATTGCATTTGAGACCCTAATAGAAAGCTGGGACCTTTGAAGATTCACCCAGAAATACTGTCTACCCACTGCTGCTGAATAGTGCCTGAAGGACATTCGTATGTCTTCATTTAGATTTTAGGGAGAAAAAGTCTTTAATGAAAATTCATAACTATATCCCTATCCTCACCCAGAATTGGGATTAAAATATTCCTAGTTGTAAGGTTCTGGAAACTCTTGAGTGAATAAATGAACATAAAAGTGGCCTGGGCATGTGAAAACCCTGAGCATTTGGCCAAGTAAAATGTAAAGCCTCTCTGGAGGAACACCTTCAATCCAGATAGTACAAGATTCCTACTGATAGTGTCCTGAAGCATCCTGAAAAGTTCACAATACAAAATTATAAGGCACATAAGAAAACAGCATACCACTTGGGGCACCTGGATGGCTCAGTCAGTTAAGCGACTGACTTCAGCTCAGCTCATGATATCATGGCTCTTTTGAGCCCTGCATCGGTCTCTGTGCTGATGGCTTAGAACCTGGAGCCTGCTTCAGATTCTGTCTCCCTCTCTCTCTGCCCATCTGCCACTTGCACTCGGTCTCTCTCTCAAATATAAATAAACGTTAAAAAGATTTTTAAAAAAGGAAAAAAAGAAAACAATATACCATAATTGCAAGTCAGCATACACAATAAGCAACAGTAATATACTGCCAAGAACTTCAGATAAGAGAATTACTGAACAGTAAAGATAAAATAAGTGTGCTTAAAATAGCTCAGGATGTAACCAGAATCAAAACTATGAGAAAGAAGCAAACACCATGAAACAGACCAAGAGGATTGGAAAAAAAGAAACAAATGCAACCACATAGATCTTTTAGAAATGAAAAATACCGTCACTGACATTAAAAACTCCGTGGACAGATTAAACAGTAGATTGGTCCCAGCTGAAGACAGAATTAATACACCGGAAGACAGAAATGATGATGCAGTTACTTTCATTTTGCCTTTGGACATTGTGCCTTGCACAACTGGCTGCTTCTCTGAAGCAAACGAAAGCCCATTTTGAGTTAGTTCCCCATCCCTTGTTCTGCTTTGGTGTGCAAATCTTATGCATTTCTGACTACTTTTCCGCTCAGTCTGTGTTGCTATGAGTGGACCATTTTATCAGAGATATTCCTGCATATGCTGTACTTTGATCCTCTGAGTCTTCTTCTTTATTGATAAAGTTTTCATAATATTGAAAGAAGCTGCATAAATTTTTTTAAACATTTAGTTATTTTTTGAGAGAGAGAGAGAGACAGAGTTGAGTGGGGGAGGGGCAGAGAGGGAGAGGGAGATACAGAATCTGAAACAGGCTCCAGGTTCTGAGCTGTCAGCAGAGAGCCCTACATGGGCTTGACCTCAATGAACTGTGAGATCATGACCTGAGCCGAAGCAGATGCTTAACCAAATGAGCCACCCAGGTGCCCCAGAAGTTACATTTTAGATCACTGAGCCAGTGTTGGTCAACCTGGAGGAAAATAAGAAAACTACAGATGGGCAAATAGTCCTGATTTTTAAAAAAATCCCATAATACAGGTAATCTGAATTTTCTCACTATCCTGAAAAGGTTATAAGCCTAGTAATTAAAATATTTTTAATCAATTATATTATTATATTAACAAGAAACTCTTAGGAATTAACATTGCTTCAAAAGAGCAAGTTATCTGTAGTTAACTTCCTGACAGATCAGGAGAATGCTGTAGATAGAATATGAGAAAATCCATCTAGGCAGGTTTGATAAATGTGCATTATGTTAGTCAAGGTGCAGGAAATAGAAACTATTCCAGGCATTTCAAGCAGAAAAGGAGTTACCATATTTCATCCAAACTTAACTGTCAGATGCACCATTTTTTCTAAGAAATACAAAGTGCTATTAAATTATGCCAAAATGCCTTAATAAATCTTGAGTGAATTGGTTATCTCTGTCTCTTATTGTTTCAAAGCTATTTCATCTATTTTGAGGGATTTGTTTGTTTCTCCTGCTTTTGGTTGCATTGTTTGGCATGAGATAGGCATTTCTTTTACATGTACCTCAGTACCAAAACTGGGAAGCTCTTCTCTGAGGCAAGGACTAGCACACGATAGCCTGTGAGCCAAATCTGTCCAGCTTTTCTGGAACACCACTGGGCCCATTGGTGGACCTGTAGCATATGGCTCCTTGCCTGCTACAATAACAGATTTGAATAGTTGTAACAGAGATTGTGTGACTCCTATGGAAAGGGTGGCCTTGTAGAGAACAAAGTTTGCCAACTCCAGCTATAGGGAAATATGTATCATAAAAAGAGCTACTATTTTTCAGTATTGTGGTGCACTGTAGCAAGTACTTTATGGGCAGTAGAAGGCTCTCATCCAAGGTGGCCAGGACTCATGTTATTTGATCGATTGAAACATTCAGTCAATGTTAGGTAGAGCACCTGTCATCTACCAGGCAACACATTCAAGGGGCTTGGAATTGAGAGTGTGAACAAAACAAAGGTCAGTGTCTTCAAGGAGCTTATGTTCTAGTTGGCAGTGGTGGGGCAGGATAGAAGCCCATAAGAGGGGATAGAAATAACTGAATTAATATACAAAGCAAATATTATATAGCTTCTGATAGGCATGTATATAAAATAAAACAGGACAAGAAGCGTTAGAGGCAGAGCTTTAAATGAAAATAGAGAAGTCAGGGAAGTCTCACAAAGGAGATGACATTTGAATGAGCACCTGAAGGAGGAGAGCACAGGGCTCACAGACATCTGATGACAGAGCATTCCAGGTAGAGGGAACAGCCATTGCAAAGGAAGTAAGGAGGGGATGTGCCTCATGGTTTAAAGGAAAAGTAAGAAGACTTATGTACTTAGAAGGGAGGCATAAATAGGAAATAAGATCCAAGAGGTAAGAACAAACAGGAACAGGGACGAGCAAATAATGGTCCATTGTGAAGCCTTTGGTTTCTTCCGTGACTGAGATGAGAAGCCATTGGAGAATTTTTAGCAGAGAACCAATGTGAACTTACCTAACTGGATGCGTCTGCTGCTTTGTTGAGAATAGATGGAAAAGGGGTGAGACTGCAAGCCCATTAGAGAAGGGTTTGGAGGCAATTAAGGGGCATTTTCAGTAATCCACTAAGAACTGGTGGTGACTTAGGCCATCCAGGTGGTAATTCAGGCAGTGCAAATACATATGTAAACTTTGCACAGTGGAAAGCTTTGGATATATAGGAATATTCAGAGGACAATTTAATAAGTCCCTCCACCTTCAAAAAAAAAATTATTAACTTAGGACCAGTTTTCCGTCATCTATAAACCACTCAGTTCTCCCCTTCACATATTATTTTGAAGAAATCCCAGACAATTCTGATCTATTTTGAGGACCAAATCATTAGGATTTGCTGCCACTTTGGATGTGAGCTGTGGGATTCAAGCATGGCCCCCAGATCACCTGGGAAGCTGGAGCTGAGACTTGCTGAGATGGGAAAGACTAATGGAGGAACAGAGCTTTTTTGGTGGGGTGGGGTGGAAATCAGGAGTTTGAGTTTTTACATAGTAGTTTTGAGAGGTCTATTAGCTATTCAAGAAGTGAGATCTTAACAGGCTGGTAGATTGTTCTGTGTATCTATCCATCTATTCACTTGTATCTCTGTTTATAGGTATCCAAGTATCCAGACTTCTTAGTGTGGAAGTTCGGGGAGAGGGGTTCTTTATGACTGGCATCTGCTCACCTCATGATACATTTCCTTCTAATTCCCCACGGGTGTTGAGCCCACTTTTGGTTCCTGAATGCCAAATGTTGTTGCATATTAGAGCCACCAGGGGGAGATGCCCAGGTTGCATGCCCTACCCATTGTATCAGCATGTCTGGGGGTGGAGCCAGGCATCAGCACTTTTAATAAGTCTCCAGGTGATTTTAGTATGCAGTTAAGCTTGGAAATGGACTGCTGTAGCCCTTGGATACTCAAAATGTGGTTCTCCATCCAGCAAATGTGGTCTTTCTACCAACAAACCTGAGAGCTTGTTAGAAATGCAGAATCCCAGGCCCCGCCCCACCCTCCTGAATCAGAACTCGCATTTTAACAAAACTCTCCAGAGATTATGTTCACATGCATGTCTGGGAAGCAGTGTGTCTGTATCTTGCTTTTTATACTTTCCCAGAAACTGTCTTCTCTGACCAGTTGCCTGCCCATCTGTCCTCCTGGCTCATTCCCATTTATCCTTTTTATTTTTTTAATGTTTTATTTATTTCTGAGAGAGCGAGAGAGAGACAACGTGAGCAGGGGAAGGTCAGAGAGAGAGGGAGACACAGAATCTGAAACAAGCTCCAGGCTCAGAGCTAGCTGTCAGCACAGAGCCCAATGCAGGGCTTGAACCCATGAGCTGTGAGATCATGACCTGAGCCAAAGTCGGAGGCTTAACCGACTGAGCCACCCAGGTGCCCCTCCCATTTATCCTTTAAAATTGACCTCAGGCATCCTCCTCCTGGAAGACCTCCTCATCCTTCCTGCCACATACTCTGGCCATTCTTCTGGGGGAAGACCTCTGTTTACATTTGCTGTATCCCTTATTATGGCTTACTGTAATTGTAGATTTAGCCAATAGATTTAAGAGATTTTTGCCAAAATCTCCTAGATTTTGAACCCACAGTGACAGAGATTGTATCATTGGTGCCCCGTCAATGTCTGTGGATATGACTGACTCAGGCAGAAATTGTGCAGGTGAGACTCCCAGGTCTAGATGGCAAGGCCCTGGACCTGTCGGATCAAACCAGTGGAGGCACTGACTCCAGCAAGCAGCACGCCCTGATGTGCTCTGGGTTTCTGATATTCTGGCTACTTGAGGCTGTTGATTCTCTTTTACCTTTCTTGCTGCAAGAAGGGAGACTGTGGCTTGCAAGGTGTGTGCTCATAGCCAGGGGGATCTCTGAGTTCTGTAGGCATACCTTCCTCACAGCTGTGGCAGAGAATGAGGGGTTAAGATAGCCTGGATTTCTTCTAAGATTTTATTAAAATTGTTACCTATGATAGCTTTATTCCCCCTAGCTGTAAAACCAGTACACAACAAAGCACAACGATGGGAAGGCGGACAAAATGTGCTTATTTGCAGTTTTAAGATGAATACATACGAGCAGTGTAATGTACAGCATGATGATTATAGTTAGTGCTGCTCTATGGTATGGGGTGAAGAGAGTTGACCCTAAGTGTTCTCAGCACAAGGAAATGTCTTTTTCTTTTTTTTATCTGAGAAGGTGGAAGCTAACCAAACTTATTGTGATCATCATTCCACAGGATCTGCAAGAAAAGCCATTATGCTGTGTTCCTTAAACTTCTACAGTAATGTGTATCAGCTATATCTCAATAAAACTGGAAATAAAAAAGCACAAAGAAAATGTAAATTATTTGTAATCCTGCCACTCAAAAAAAAGCAAACTTTTTGGCTTACGCTTTTTTAGTATTCTTATGGAGAAAATAATACAGTTGATCCTTGAACAACTCACCCCCATCTCCACAAGAGTTTGTGTATAACTTCTGAATTCCCTAAAACTTTACTCTTGACCAGAAGGAAGCCATACTGATAACATAAATAGTTGATTCCTATGTATGTTTTATGTTCAGTTTACTATATATTGTATTCTTACAATAAAGGAAGCTAGGGAAAAGAAAATGTTATTAAGAAAATCATAAGGGGAATGCCTGGTTGACTCGGTTGGTTAAGAGTCCAACTCTTGATTTCAGCTCAGGTCATGATCTCACAGATCCTGAAATCAAGCCCTGTGTGAGGATGCCCTGCTTGGGATTCTCTTTCCCCCTCTCTCTCTGCCCCTTCTTGCTCATGCTCTCTCAGTCCAAATAAATAAATAAGTAAATAAATGATAAACTTTAAAAAGGAAAATCATAAGGAAAGTATATTTATAGAACTGTATTATATTTACTGAAAATATCTGTTTATAAATGGACCCTGCAGTTCAAACCTGTGTTATTCAAGAGTCAACTAAACTACTCTCTGTCTTATGAGGACTCACCTCACCTGCCCGCCTTTAGTATATCTCTGACTTCCTTATTTTTCTCCTTGTTCCCTCTACTGGAGCCACACTCACGTCATTGCTGCTGTTTGCCCACACCAGGCATACTCGACCTTCAGGCATTTGTTCTAGCTCTTTTCCAACTGGGCCCATGTCTATGAACACTCCTCTCCTTCCAGTCTTTGCTCAGATCTCACATTGTCAAAGTACCCTAGCCTGGCAACCCTGTTTAAAGCTGCAGTCCACCCCCACGTTTCCTTAAACCCACCATATCCAGTTTCCCTTTCCCTACTCCAGCCTGCATTTCTTCAAGAACTTAGGATTTTTAAACATATTACAGAACATACTTATTTTATCGCATCTGTTGTTTATTGCCAGGCTTATACCTCTCCTACTCTCTCTCCTACTCCCCTTACTCCCCCTACCTTCTAGAGTGTAAACTCTTATAGGCCAAAGGATCTTTTTGAGTATAATAGTGATTGGTATATGGTAGTCAATAACTATCTGATGAGGGAATTAATGAATATATAATTATAACTAAAATTATAATATACTGTGATATACTGTTTTATAGTCAGCGATAAACTGTTAGTGTTTTTAACTTAGCAATACATTGTGTCCATTTCATCACATAAATAAATATTCTTTGACATGGTTATATCCCTGAAAATTCCAAAAAATTTTTTTTAATGTTTTATTTATTTCTGAGAAAGAGAGAGAGAGAGAGACAGCATGAGCAGGGGAGGGTCAGAGAGAGAGAGAGACACAGAATCTAAAGCAGGCTCCATGCTCTGAGCTGTCAGCACAGAGCCCGATGCAGGGCTTGAACCCGTAAACCATGAGATCATGACCTGAGCTGAAGTCAGGTGCTTAACCAACTGAGCCACCTAGGCGCCCCATCCCTGGAAATTTTTTATTTCAAACAGTTTCTGTAAGTATTATTTAGCTCAACCACAAGTAAAGAGTTGAAGTGAGACTGGGGAAGGGCCGACTGTGCTCCATTCATTACATTCATTCCTATATATTTGTTGAGTAAATGAATATATATTTTATTATAGAAAAGTAAATAATGTAAATTTATATACATTTCATAGAATAGGATATATTTTCATTGTTATATATTCATATATATCACTGTTATGTGAAAAGAAAACAATGGTAGAGAAGCTGAGGGAATAAAAAAATCTGAATTATATATTGAAATAATAACCTTGCAGACAGAAACCATATATGACTTAAACTTTTTTCTTCCCAGTCATTGGTGTATAGTAGAATCTGCCTCCAGCTCTCTTTGGGGTCACCCCCTCTCATGGTGGCTACTACTTCTCTTGGACGTGTCTGTGACAGCACCTGGTCCCTGCCCCTGTTTCCGTGGGGGACTGGTCTTCTGGTTGATGGCAGAATGACTCCAGTCTGAAAAGCACTTTTTATTCTTAGATACCGTTTTCAGGATTTGGGGGCAATTGCGTGTCACAGGGAAGAAAGAAGCAAAGAGCCTTGTGCTGAGTGAAAAGAAAGAAGCCTATTTTGTCTTTAGTCTTTTTCTTTGTTTCTTGGTCTGGTTCATTCTCCCTTATCCATTGTCCTCTTGCTGACCGTTGTGGTGATAGACCACCCAGAGCTTTTTCATCTACTTGCCAGCAGGGTTCACACATTCCAGATGAAGCAGAGACATTAGACACTAGGTCTCAAACGGGGAAATGGCCAGTCTTTCTTATTGTTTGTCTCTGGTACTTATGTTTTTTTTTTTTTTTTTTAAATTCTTTCTCTCTGGTTATCCTGGGAGACGGTGAGTGTTAAGAACCTTACATTTGACTTCAAATGAAGTCAGAAAAGTCTATTTTCAGATATGAATTTTTAAAAAATGAACCTTTCTGAAGTGTACATTACTCTTTTCATTAGGAAAAAGGAAAAATTTCAAGAAGGCTGGTAGGCTGGATGCCTTAAAGAACTTCAGCTGAGATGCCAGAAAAAAGTGTAGTAAGAATTCCTTATGGCTTAAATGACTGAAGAGTAAGAGGCATCTATGTTACTATCCCGTCCATTTTTTTCTCTTTTTCTCTATATTGTGTATTTATCATCTTTTTTTTTTAAAAACTGTATTTCAAAACCCATTACACCTTTCAGCCTAAAGAGATTTCTAAGAAGTTCTATTTGTATGGAAAGATGGATTTACATAATAAACTGTAATTCATAAAGATAATTTGAACATAAAGTAGACTACAAGAGTATCTTTTCTGGAGGAGGAAGATGAATTTGGTAAGTCTGACATGTACACATAAAAATTATATAACGTGCATTTGTGAGAAATGAGAGTAGATATCAATATTCTTTCTGAGTAGTCCAGATAATTAGAAAAGAAGTAGAGGAGAGAAAAACCCACTAGAAATAAGAAGATTTAATTTCAAGTGTAATCAGAAGAAATATGCCAAGTAATTCATCACTAATTCAAATAGTCAAGAAAAATGTAGGCAAAGCCCTAGGAAGCATAATTAGCTATGCAGAAGGTTGAAACATTTGCAAAATGTCACAATTATAAATTACCATTTTTCCCCCATGAGACCTGAAAAATGCTTCATCAACAAATCCCAGAAGACTTTTCAGCAAGTCTCAAGAGGAAACACTTGCATTTGATGTAGGACTTTTCACCTAGAGAGAGAAGCAGCCGACTGCGGAAGGTTTGTTTCTTATTTTTTGAAAAGCTTTCTGGAAGTCTGCCACTTATACTTTTTGGGCTTCATTTCCTCTTCATGAAAAATAGGAGGAACTGTACCTGTCACCCGTTTGTCTCCCAAGGGTGTTGTAGAGCATCTATAGGAAACCCATTTACCCACAATCCTGTGCTATGAATGACAGGCCAATGGGCCTCTCTGGCCCAATAATGTGTTCCTGGTTTCTTCTGCCTCAGGGAAGGGAGTGTCTTATTATCCCCTAACCTCCGATTGATAATATTTATTTGCTACAGTTCAGACAGCTCTTGATTGAATACAAAACTCAAAAATTCATCTTAGGCTGGAACCTTGACCAAAGGACCCATTTCTAAGCCTGGCTGCCCTAAGTCCTCTTCACAAAGCATGCTAAGAATGGATCAAAAGTTCTGATCTCTGTGGTTTCTGGGTATGCTCAGGGCTCTTCCTTGCTGTCTCTGGTTATGTCTGAAACTGTCTGGGTGCATTTTGTTAGGGTAGGGAGTTGGGGTGGTCTAGGACTGTGGGATGTTTTTTGTTTCCTAAATTTTCTTTCTGGTGCTGATAGGCCAATCAGAATCTTACCCCAGTGGCTTTGGATAGCAGGCAGGGGGAAAATTTACTCTCCCATTCCTAGAACTACATTAAGAGGAAAAAGCTCTGTGGTGTTTGGGGTGGAAGTTGGCTTCAGTTTTCCCTGAGGGACAAGACTGTCAAAGATGGTCAGATTCTGTGGGCCTATTAATAACAATATAACTCATCTCTGTTATGGGTTAAGTGGACTTCTGTGGGCTGTAATACACGGTTTCTAACATTGTTTCTGTGAGAATAATGTATCATAAGTTAAAAAAAAGAAGGACTTAAAAATGTTTGGAAGGCAAACCATTTCTCAGCAGGGGCCGGGGGACTGATGTAGGGTGCCATAAGGGAGAGTTCAGAAAATTTGGGCCCAGTTGTCATTTGCTAGAATTTGCAGGTTTCGGTCACCGGGATGTAAGTGTCTTGATAGCTCTTCATGTCCCTACTTGGTTTAGGAGGTTGAATGCATGCAAGTCGCTAGTCAGGTGAAGTTTCTCTTGTTTTCTAGTCATCCACCATCCGTGATTGCCCTAAGGCTTGCTTTCTTTTGTAATGCAATGACATTTTATTTTTGTACTTAGGTAAAAGGCTGATTTTTCTTTTTTAAAAAAAACTTAAAGAATTAAATCATAAATGAATGCTGAATTTTCTTAGTTGTGCAGGTAACACTTTTGGAATCACCTTTGGATCTTCTTTTTCTCAGACTCCATATCCACCCCATCGGTCGGCAAAGAACATTGTCTCTTCGTTCAAAATAGCTTCAGAATTTAATGACTTCTCATTCCCTCAGTAGTCCCATCTTGGTCCAAGCTGCTGTCATCTCTTGCCTGGATCTTAACTAGTCATCCTGCATTCATCCTGTCCTCCTATAGTCTGTTCTGCTACGTTGTCAGAGCGATCCTGTTAACGTGTAATCACATCTTATCCCTTTTATTGATTGGTTGGTTGATTGATTGATTGTTTTACCCCCTTTAATGGTATCCAGTCTGGCAGTAAGAACCAAAGTCCTTACAAAGCCCTATGCAGTCTCATTTCCTACTCTCTGCTATATGCTCTATCACTGGATCCCAACTCCTTCAAAAGTCCCTCCTTCACTATGCTCCAGACACATAGCTCTTCTTCAAATAGTCCAGGTCCCCTCTTGGCCAGAACCATTGTGCTGGCTGTGCTTCCTGTCAGAATTCTTGTATTTCCATATCTTCTTCACCTCCTTCAGGTTTTCTTTGATATCATCTTCTCAGTGGGGCCTTTCCCAACGATCTTATATAAAATTTCAACCACCAACCTCTTTTGAGCTTCCCATAGTGTCCTCCCTTGCTTAATTTTTCTCCATAGCATGTAACACCATCTGCTGTACTTTATCTCATTTGTTTGCACATTTTTCAGTGAAAAACAAACTTCATGGAGATAGGGATTTTTCTCAGTACCTGGAACAATGCTGGGAACATAATAAGCACTAATATATATGATATATTTGTTGAGAGAATCACAGTATGAATGAAATGTTTTTTTTTATTCTATTGAAATAATATGATCTTTCCTCCTTAAATGTTAATATAGTGAACCAACCTTATGTTTTTGGGAGGAAGCACAACTTGGTCATGGGGTATCATTACTAGATTCAGGTTGCCAATGTTTTCTTTAACATATTTTTATCTAAATTCACTAGTGATCTTGCCCTTTCTCCTACACTGCCTTTGGCATAAAAGTTGTACTAGCTTCATAAAGTGAGTAGGGATTATACCTTGTTTTTCCTGTCTCTAAGAATTTGTGTAAGATTAGACCAAGAAATACTTACAATCTATAGGCCTGTGTGTGTGTGTGTGTGCATAAATATTGTGGATTGTTGCCTCCTTTAATTAATGAATTGAATTTATTAATTTTTAAAAGTTTTTCTTTTGATTTAGTTTGGGTAAAGTTTTATATATATGTAGCTGTGTATATATATATATGTATGTATGTTTATGTGTACATCTATACATAAATATATATGTATATATAGAATTTATGCATTTCATCTAAATGTTTGCATTGATCGGGATAAAGTTATTCATATTTTTAACCTCTATAATGATGCATCTGTAACGATACCTATTTTTTCATTCTTAACATTTTTGGGAAAGGCTTCTTTCATTATTCATCAATCTTGCTACAAGTTTGTCAATTTCATTAATATTTTCCAAGAGCCAACTTTTAGTTCATTGGTCTTCTTTCTCTAATTTCTTTACCCTATTAAATTAATTTTTATTCTTATTTTATTATTTTATTTCTACTTTTTTACTTTTACCATTTTTTTTCTTTTTTAACATCTTAAGTTGAAATCCTTAATGAAAGATTTTAAGCTTTTCTTCTTTTTTAAGGAACTAAATAATACAATTTTCATTGGCATTATTTTCCTTATAATTCAGTTCTGTGTTTTCTCTGATTTTCATTTCATGCTTTCTTCTAGTCTGAATTATTTAGAAAATTTCTTAATTTCAAAGGACATTTAAAAAATTATCTTTGTAATGTCATATTTAAATTGCAGTATGGTCCATATGAAAACAATGATTTTAAAATTGTTGAATTTTGCTTTTTGAGTAGCACGTGCTCAGCTTTTATATACGTTTTCATGTTTTTGAAAAAGGTAGGTATTTTTTTCGTTGTTGGGTTCAGTATTCATTATACGTTCTCCTAAACATCCTTATTAATTATGTTGTTCAAATTTTCTATAATCTTACCATGTTTTGGTAAATATATAAGAATATAATACAACAGTAACCAAAGTGTATAAAAATTCCATATGCAATGCATATTATATATAATGTAAAATTCCTTATATAAATTCTTTATATAATGTTAACATATTTTAGTTCTGTTGATTTTTGCTTTTAAATTTAAAGCTATGCTTTAGATGTGTACACGTTTAAAATCTTTATATCATTTTGGTGAAGTGACCCTTGTATTTTTAATTTAATTTTTAATTTTTAAAGTTTTATTTATTTGTGAGAGAGAGAAGAAAGGAAGTGCCTTTAAAGAGAAGCCCCTTCAAAGGAAACAACCCACAAAACTAATAGGCAACCAACAGAATGGGAAAAGATAGTTGCAAATGACATATCAGATAAAGGGTTGATATCCAGAATCTGTAAGGAACTCACCAAACTCCACACCCGAAAAACAAACAACCCAGTAAAGAAATGGGCAGAAGATATGAACAGACACTTCTCCGAAGAGGACATCCAGATGGCCAACAGACACATGAGACGATGCTCAGCATCCCTCCTCATCAGAGAAATACAAATCAAAACCACACTGCGATACCACCTCACGCCAGTCAGAGTGGCTAAAATGAGCCAATCAGAGAACTCTAGATGCTGGCGAGGATGTGGAGAAACGGGCACCCTCCTACACTGTTGGTGGGAATGTAAACTGGTACAGCCCCTCTGGAAAACAGTGTGGAGGTTCCTCAAAAAATTAACAATACAACTCCCCTATGACTCAGCAATAGCACTGCTAGGAATTTACCCAAGAGATACAGAAATGCTGATGCATAAGAGCACATGTACCCCAATGTTCATAGCAGCACTCTCCACAATAGCTAAAACCTGGAAAGAGCCTAAGTGTCCATCAACAGATGAATGGATCAAGAAGATGTGGTTTATCTATACCATGGAATACTACATGGCAATGAGAAACAATGAAATCTGGCCATGTGTAGAAACATGGATGGACCTTGAGGGTGTGATGCTGAGCGAAATAAGTCAGACAGAGAAGGACAAATATCACATGTTTGCACGTATAGGAGGACTAGGAGGAACTTAACTGAGGACCATGGGGGAGAAGAAGGGGGGAAATAGTGGGGGAAAGGGGGAGAGGCAAACCATGAGAGATTCTTGAATGCTGACAAAAACTGAGGACTGATGGATGTGGGGGGGAGGGGGGATGGGCACCGAGAGGGGCACTTGTGGGGATGAGCACTGGGTGTTATATGGAAACCAACTTGACAATAAACTATTTGTAAAAAAAAATAAATAAATAAATAAAGAGAAGCCCCTTGGGGGTGCCTGGGTACATGATCGTGGGAGGGGCAAAGAGAGAGGGAGAGAGAGAATCCCAAGCAGGCTCTGTGCTGTTGGCATGGATGTTTAACTGACTGAGCCACACCCAGGCACCCCTGGTGAAATGACCCTTTAAAAATTTTAAAAATATTTTTTATTTCTGAGAGAGAGAGAGAGAGAGAGAGACAGCTTGAGCAGGGGACGGTCAGAGGGGGGGCGGGAGACACAGAATCTGAAACAGGCTCCAGGTTCTGAGCTAGCTGTCAGGAGAGCCCAACACGGGGCTTAAACCCAGGAACTGTGAGATCATGACCTTAGACGAAGTTGGATGCCTAACCGACTGAACTACCCAGGTACCCCAAAATGACCCCTTTAACTATGAAGTTTAATTTAATTATTTTTTCTAATAATGCTTTTTTGCTTTAAAGATTATCTGATATTAATATAGTTGTGACCTGAGAATATTTATAGTTGTCTATTATAGAGGAAATATTGGCAGCAACAAAAATGTTTAACAATTGGACTATACAAGCTATACAAAAGATAATATATTCCTATTTTGGATCACTATGCATCTGTATCAGATGGTATTATACATTATAACCTCCATTAAGAAAAAAACACGAAAATTGTATTATATTGATACTATTTTTGTACCTTCTAGAAATGTATGTGAATATATGTATAGCAAATAACCTGATATCCACTAGAATGTCATTTTGGTTACATTTGAGTAGAGGAATTATGAATAGTTTCCAATTTTTTTTTGTTTTCTTTTAAAAATATTTTTCCATATCATGAATTATTTATTTATTTTGAATAATGGTCGTGTGTTATTTTTATCATCGGAAATACAATATATCCTTTTTTTTGACAAAAAGTCTCCCTTTTCTTCTATAGTTTATAAATAGAAATATTAGAGAAATCTTTACTCTTCAAAATCATCTTTTAAAAATGTTCATGATGCTTTCTTATATGCTGAGTAGATTTTTATTTTTATTTAGTTTAATTTAAAAAATGTATTGGGGTGAAGTACACAACCTTTTCCATTTTAACCATTTTATTTTATTTTATTATTTTATTGTTTTAAGTAAGCTCTACCCCTGGCATAACTACTATGAATTATATAAAGTTTAATTTATAAAACACAAATATTTGGGGAGAATAAGAAACTTGCATCCAATTTTTCAACAACTATAATCATACACTCAGAATGGAATGTAAAATAGTGAATTTCAAAAAATCCTATTATTGTCTGATTTTCTATTTCTAACTCGTATATTTTAGGAGGGCAGAGTGGAGGATGGAACTTTAGAAGTACAAATGTAACGTTTTTTTGGAACCGTGATTGAGTAGAGTAAAATGCCTTCAAGTTTGACCAGCTGGATGAACAGGTTGTGTGTAGAAGGTATTCTTCCGTTAGTTTCTACTCCGAGGTTAACAGATGAATAGCAGCAACATGGCAATGGTACAAAAGTGTCACTTGGTGGAGCTAGAATACTATGTAATTCCAATATATTCGTGTAGCAGATTTCTTGGGAAAAATGGTTTTAAGACAGAATTCAAGACTAATACCCTTAATTACCAAATACTGGGATACATAATCTTTCGAGAAAACTTTTTAATGTGGTTTTTTTTTTTTATTGTGATAGGGTGTGAGTAAACACCAAACTTCTTGGGCATAAGGGTTTTTTGCATGTTGCAGTCAATAAATTTCAGTCTTTTTATCAAGCTGGATGCAACACTATGTGTAACCCCCCCACCCCAGAAGGCAGTGAAGTATGTGTAGCATCTACTGATTCAGCAACATCTTAGCACATTTCATATGGCACCTAAAAGCTCACAATCATTTCACTTGCTGTGTCAATTACCATAAAACTAAGATGGGCTTTTAGGTAGCTTCATGATGCCTAGAACAAAATGCTCAATAGATGTTACACAGGTGTTTTGTTGACAGATACCAGCCTTTGGGGCTCTCTGGGTCGGTTGGAGATTTTAGAGCCACTGCATCTATTGACCAGGTATTTAAGATGAAATTTTAGGGTGGTAATTAAGTGAAGGTTATTGTAGACTTCAGAAACCCTTCCCAGGAGTGAATTGGACTCTTTGAAAGGAAAGATTCCAGATGATAACCTTTCTTAACTTTGACCTTTCCAAAATTGAAAAACCAAAGACAATTATTTATATTTATATTTATGTGTGTGTAGGTATAATTTCATGCCTTTATCAAGGTTACACTTTTACCAACCTTTCCTCTCAGGTACTGGGCATAGTCCAAAAGGATTAAATCTAAAATAAGATTAATATCTTTCTTACGAGATCTTATCTGTGATAAAATCATTGCATACTTTGACTATATGAATGAAATGATGAAATGAATGATGATGAAATTGACCTAGATATGGAACATAACTGTATGTTACAAAGAATAATGGAGGATTTTAAAAGATTTCTTAACTTTGCTTGGTTCTGACACTCCCATACCTGTATTTTTTCTTTTCTCCTGGAAGCCTTGCTCTTTTGCAGTGAAAAAGATTTCATTTGATGCTGTAGGTGACTATCTGGGAGAAGTGTGGAAATAGGCTAATAAACTTTCTGTTAACACATTATGAGGGTAGGTCCAGGTGTTGCAGGACTTGACCTTGAAGTCCTTTTGCAGTTTAGGGCTTTTTTTTTCCCCTTAAGAAAGGTTTTTTTTTAATTTTTATTTTATTTTTCTTTCCAAAACTAAAAAAAGAAAAACGACTATGGAAGCGAGCAGGCCAAGTCTGTAATGGGTGTTTACCAATCATTCCTTCTCCTGTGTTCTTTTGCCACTCTTAACATGAGGTTTCTTCCTTGAGACCCAAGATGCTCTGATTCCAGACATCATCACTATTTTCCAGCTATCAGAAAAGAGAAAGGGGCTTCTCTTCAATTTTTTAATTTCATTTTTTAAATTTCATTTTTAAGACACAGAGACAGAGTGCGAGTGGGGAAGAGGCAGAGAGATAGAAGGAGACACAGAATTCGAAGAAGCTTAACTGAGCCACCCAGGCACCCCAAGGGGCTTCTCTTTAAAGGCACTTCCAAGAAGTTAAAGGTTTCCCGGTTTCCCTGGAAGCTTTTTTTTTTTTAAGCTTGCTTTCTTTGTTTTCCTTTTTTAAATTTTAAATCCAAGTTAGTTAACAGAGAGTATAATAATAATTTCAGGGATAGAATTTAGTGATTCATCACTTACTTATAACACCCAGTGCTCATCCCAACAAGTGCCCTCCTTAATGCCCCTCACCCATTTAGCCCATACCTCTACCCAACACCCCTCCATCAACCCTGTTTGTTCTCTATATTTGAGTCTCTTTTGGTTTGTCCCCCTCTCTGTTTTTATATTATTTTTGCTTCCTTTCCCTTATATTCATCTAATTAGGGCTCTTTTATATAAAAGGACAAAGAAATGTAGAATCAGACACAGGAAGATTCCTTCCAAAAGGAATCTTTTGGAATCCATTTCTATATCAGGAAAGCCAGTACTAACAAAACTATAAAGAGAAGTTACTGTAAACCATGTAAATAACTCCCACTAAATTAAAACTAAATGTATCCCCAACTCAGCATCTCAGGGTACTGGAAGCAGCTCCATGAAAATGAGGAGCCCTTAAATGTAAACTTCAATAGCTCTGCTTGAATTTTACTCTTTAAAAATCATTCTATCATAATACACCTCACTTGCTTAAAATTGATCTTTAGAGCAATTAAAAATTTGGAAACCACTAGCACTCAAGACACTCACAATTGAAGGGATGGTAAGCTTGGATAAAAATATCCTTAAAATATTTCTCATACAGGAAGGAAGCTACACATAAGGATGTTAATTCAAGATACTGTTAATTAAGAATTGTTTGTTGGCTTTAACAAAGAGTGCTGAAGTAAATAAAAACATGGGCTTAATTCTTACATATTCTTCTGATTCACTGTCATTCATTTTATGTACCATTAAAAAATATCAGTAAAAAATTTGGCTTAGGGTGCCTCGGTGGCTAAGTCAGTTAAGTGTCTGACTCTTCTTTTTTTTTTTAATGTTTTATTCATTTCTAGGAGAGAGAGAGAGAGAGAGAGAGAGACAGCGTGAGCAGGGGAGGGTCAGAGAGAGGGGTAGTCACAGACTGAAACAGGCTCAGGCTCTGAGCTGGCAGTCAGCACAGAGCCCGACGCGGTGCTCGAACCCATGAACCGCGAGATCATGACCTAAGTGAAAGTCGGACGCTTAACCGACTAAGCCACCCAGGCGCCCCATGTGCCTGACTCTTGATTTCAGCTCAGGTTATGATCTTATGCTTGTGGGATCAAGCCCTGCATTGGGTTTTGCGCTGAATGTGGGGCCTGCTTAGGATTCTCTCTCTCCCTCTCTTCTCTCCCTCTCTCTTACCTTTTTCTCCATTCCTTACTCATTCTCTCTCTCAAAAAGTTTTAACTTAAAAGTCATAGACACTTCCCTATTATTTAATTTGTATTCTTAATCTATAAGAAATATCTGCAAGTCCACCAATAACATCATTGTTTATTTCATGGAGCATATTCACATTACTGAAATAAAAAACCCCAAACCAAAACCAACATAGCTTTGTATCAAATATGAAATTGTGTTTGGTTTAATGTTGTAGGGACATCTCTTGACTCCTTAATACAGCACCCTATGCATGTCCTCGCTTTGTTGAACATTAAAACTATAGTAATAGGATTTGTCAACATTTATCAAGTGATTGCTCCAAGTCAGGCACTACTCAGCTAAGTGCTTTATATGAAGTACTTCTGTGAAGTAGGTAACATTTTGCAGATGGATCAACTGAGGCTTTGGAGAGTTTCTATGTGAAGCCTAGGTCCATGCAGTGTGGTAAGTGGCAGGCCTGGTGTTTGACATAGACTGAAAAAAAATCTACTTTGGGCACCTGGGTGGCTCAGTCAGTGGGCATCTGACTTTGGCTCAGGTCATGATCGAGTGGTTGGTGAATTCGAGTCCCACATGGGGTGATCTCGATCCCGACTTCAGGTGAGCTCATGCCCTGCTTTGGGTGATCTCGAGCCCTGTTTTGGGTAAAAAGATGAGCCCTACTTTGGGTGAGCCCTGCTTCTCTCTCTCTTTCTTTCTCTTCCTCTGCCCCTCCTGGGATTCTCTTTCTCTCTGCATTTGGCTCACTTGCACCCCGCCCCCCCCCCGAAAACAATTCTACTTTGCAGTACTGTCACAGAAGCATTGAAGGGGCAGCAGGAGAGTTTGAAACTTGTATATAGCACTTGAATGACTACAGCTTTGAAAAGAAGCCGCCCGACATTTAAGGGACAGTAGAGCACAGGAAGACAGTAGAGGTCTGGCACCAGAGTCACACAGTATGGCTTTGTATCCTGACCCCACTGTTTACTGGCTGGTTGACTTTAGCAAGTTGCTTCACCTTCTGTGCCTCAGTTTCCCCTTCTGTTAAAAGATCTAATTAATGAGGTATGAAGATCTAATGAGGTGACCCAAAGCATTTAAAACAGTGCCTGGCAAAGTAAACCCCGCAAAAAGGTGTTAGTCATTATTGCCCATTAATATTTAATTTTATTTGTGTTTTGAAATAGAGTATGTGGCAGGTGCAGTGCTAAGTAAACAGTATAAAACAATTTATTTTGAATTTTCTAATGCATATATTATTTTCTTAAGGTCCCCCAGGTATATCGGAGATTGTGTTCATAGCAATATCATAACAGCAATATAAAAATGCATTTTTGTTTTAAAAAATGATAAACACTTCCCAGGAAGATAAAATGTTAAAAGTTTGTACCAGATTTGTATTTTACTTTGATTTAAAGGATATTGCCACTCTGTGGATGTATTTTCAGTCCAGGTATGTTCCTGTAGATGTTATGACTTTTCAAAGCTTAATCTACTATTTATGTTATAAAATTATTAATATCTTGTAGCTCAGCAAAAACAGTAATATAACATAATGAGAAAAGTTGCATCTCTGCTCTTCATACTCTTAATAAACACATTATTCATTTTTTATTCAATTTAACTGCAAGGAGCTATATTGAAAACATTGCCAGAGGGTATGTTTCTATTTTAGGGGGACAGGGAAATAACTCCTGAAGACTGTCACAAGTGAGAAGCAAGATATAAATTGTACAGTACATGGGAAAACATAAAAGATTCCGATCTCTATGAATAACTGTATTTCCCAGAGGAGTAAACATTAATGACTTTAATTAGATTATAATTGCTCATGAGAGTGAGTTCTTGCCAGAGATAAAAAAATACCTGACAATGCATTATGACTGAGCGTCTTTGTCAGCGTCCTGGAACAGATTAATGGCAATGCCATTTAGAGGCGGGGCATTCCCTAAATGTAAACTAAGCCCTTAATCAGTGCCAGCGTGATGAAAAGCCACTCTTCTAATTAGGTCAAATTCGATACAGTCTTGAAAGTTATTTCTTATGAATAGTTCTTATTTCACAAATTATATAGACAAATGAGAATTTTTCTCTGTGTTTGGGGTGGGGGAGTAATTTCTCTCCATTTACTTGGAGGAACTGTCTTGACATAATCTGGTTTGGGCTTAGAGATTTAGGAATTTCTTGGGCACAGCGTTGGAGTCTGCATTTCCTCCATTAGTCATTCTTCGTCCAGGGGACTGTTAAGAATAGATACATTTTGCAGTTTCCTTAGGTATTAAAATGATTCAGTGACTCAGCCACAGGCTAAAATTTTTTGTCAAGGGTTTTCAGGCCTTATTGCAAGAGCAAGTAATATTTATTGACCTGCCAAATTACCAAGTTTTTAAAAATGATTTCTTAATTTATCTTATTTGTGATACTTAAACAATTTTTTTAATGTTTTTTAGTTTTGAGAGAGAGAGAGAGCGCGCGCGTTGAGAGAGGGGCAGAGAGGGAGACACAGAATCTGAAGCAGACTCCAGACTTCGCACTGTCAGCACAGAGCCGGACTTGGGGCTCCAACTCACTAACTGTGAGATCATGATCTGAGCCAAAGTCACAAGCTTAACCGAGTCAGCCACCCAAGCGCCCCATATCTTGTTTTTGATACTTTTAAAGGGGAAGAAACATCTGGGGTTGGGCAAATCTAGTCCTTATAGGACTTTCATGAATTACATTTTTAAAGCCATCTAGTAGTCTGGGCCTGGGCTAACCGTTCTGCATAATGGAATTCACTGAGATTTTGTAATGAATCTATCTGTCACTGGACTTAACCATATTTCACTGTGTTGAGTCAAGTGTCCTGTGATACCTTTCGGAGCTTATTAAGTTCTTCCAAAGCCACAAATTCCATGTCCAACACAAATTAGTTGGGCGATTAAGTCAGTGAAGCAGGTGACGGAAGGTTGTGGTGCGTTGGAGGGACAGACTCTGTCTGGTAGGGACAGCACATATTCAGCCATTCGGTGTGTGGTGTCCACTGTAACTGGACCTCATGAGTAAAAAGACCTGGAAATCTCTTTTTATGTGAAGACTTTGATAGTTAAATGTTAGCAATCAATTAAAAGAAAAACTTAGTAAACCAAACACACCATTGTCTGCTATCCTTTTATGACATCTATGTAAGAAGTTTGAAAAACAACAACAAAAAAACACCTGAATTTGTCAGTCTCTGTTATATTCCTTTTCCACACTATAGACCAGAGCTGAAATGCATTTGAAGAGAAGCTATCCAAACCAACATATTGGTCCAGCATCATATTCTACTCTGCATTTTACTTCCAGGTATTTTCTCAAATTAATGCAGTTGTACTTTAGTTACCTATGTTTTTATGTGACGAACAGTACAATACAGTAGTGATAATGAGCCATATTCGGAGAGGAAAGATAAGTGAGAAATTTACCCCATTGATGAATCTGTGGTTCTCCTGTTTACTTAATCCTTTGAGCTTCCACGCTGCTGGGTAGATTAAGGAACAGATGGGAGAGTTGTGATTTAATAGCACAGAGTTTCAGTGCCAGTTCTGCCTCTAACTCCAGGTGCCCCTTGGCAAAAAATTCATTCCGTGCTGTAGTGCCTTGTTTTGAAAAGCCGCACAAAACAATAAAGAGACTGTTCAAATACAAAATGGGATCTAAAACCTTTTAAATTGTAGAGGATGCAATTTTGGATAAGCCAATTTTTAGTATCATAAAAAGGATTTTATATACAACTAATATGGATGTGTGTACATAGAGAAAGGCAGACACACAGTCATAATATGCGTGAAAATCTATCTCCATTTGGAATGAAATTCTGCATGACTGCACCATGAATGTCTGACATAGACTTAAGAAGGCAAAAAGGAAAGAATATAAAGGTCGCAGTGAAGCCCAAAATTGAAAATGAATCAACAAGCAATGGAATTAAATGAAGAATAGATTAACTTAGAGAAAAGATGATATTGGCTAGTTTTGGTAATATGTATTTTAGTTATTTCCAGAATTAAGGGATCAGTTGTTTATTAAAAGCAGTTATCTCCTTTCAAATCAATAATGTCTACCTGTAGTTTACTGATTGATTAATATTAATTTCGTAACATGTGACCTTGGAATAAAGTTCTTTTTTTCCCTCACCTACTGTGAGACCAGATATAAGTCAAGTACAAGACCCACAGTAATTAGTCTGGCAGTGTGAATAAACATGGCATTTAAGGGTTTGGCCTGAGAGCTCTGGGCTTGAATCCCAGTTCTGCTTCATATGAGGTATGTCAGTTTCCTTATCCACAACTGGAGACAATAATATTATTTATATTAGGGGGTCATTGCAGTGTTTATAGAAAATATTCTATGTTTCTCTGTTTACAACAGCAATGGCCACATAGCAGATGCTCAAGGAGTGGTGGCTGCAGTTACTATTACAAAATAAGTGACCCCACTGGTCCACATCCATTCTAGTAAGTACGATGGGAAGAATTTTATCTTGATTGATTTCCTCAATAAGCAGTAACAGGAACAAGGTAAAGAACTGACAGATGATTGGGAAACATTGTCAAAAGGACATGCAGGGTATGCATTATTTAGCAAGGAAAAGAAAGTCTGATGTGTATCCCCGTATTTTATTTTATTTTATTAAATTTTTAAAGTTTATTTATTTATTTTGAGAGAGACAGAGACTGCATGAGTGGAGGAAGGGTAGCGAGAGAGGGAGAGATTGAATCTGAAGCAGGCTTCGCACTGCCAGCGCAGAGCCTGACACAGGGCTTGAACTCTCAACACTGTGAGATCATGACCAGAGCTGAAACCAAGAGTCAGATGCTTAACTGACTGAGCCATCCAAGTGCCCCTGCATCCTAGTATTTTAAATAAAATTAAAGAGGATTTGAAGAAGTATTAAAAAGACACTTTATTTGTAGAGAGATTGAAGAGAAAAGATTCACACACAGGTAGGTTGTGTTAGGAGATATTTGGAATAAAATTGAAACCTGATGTGACACACTGAAATGAAACTATGTGATAATTTTAAGAACTTCTTTCTCTGGAGTTTGTAGTTCATATTTCCTTGGTGGATTGTAGACCGTGAAGGTTGCTGCTGTTAACCTTAAGGTTAATAATTCCACCAATATTTTATTTTTGTCCAATGGCAAAAATAATATATTCAATATAAATTTTGAGTAAGAATATTCAATAATACTATTGAAAAGTAATAGCTTGTGGATTAGAGTTAACAATTACTGTGGCATTTCCCCAGTGTCATTAAGAAAAAATAATTAGCGGCACTTTGCACTTAGAATAATGTGAACAATTCTTGGACTCCTACAAAGTATTAAACTTTAGTCTTTATGGAAACATAAAAAGGAAACAAAGGACCCTTGGCAGTAGTATGGTTATAAGTTCACAGTGCATGGTTTGTATAACTAAATGTTTTCAAGCTGAGATTCGATAAAATACAGTCTCTGGGACAGAGATCAGCAGTTTCTATAAGTAGATTTGGCTAATAGTTTAATGTAGAAATATGTGGTAACAGACTACACAGTCTGGAATATGACTTGGAACAAATTCCTAGTCCAAGGTAATTTGAAGTTCACAACTAGATATTTTTGATATTACTGCTTTATGAAAGAATCGAGGAAAATAACGGCGTAGGCACGCATTTTTATTTTTCTGTAGGTGAGCTTCTGATTGTAGAACTTAGATGGGTCCACAGGCAAGACCACATTTAAAATGGCTGACATACTTTATGGAATGATGTATTATTATTTGAAAATAGCTATGTGAGAAAGGGATGGTATTGGATCCTGGGGGTACCTTAAGTACACAAAAGATGTATTTGATATGGCACCACGATTGAACTCAAGCGTTTTAGCAAACTGAAGGGGTTAGACAAGTTATAGGACTAGCAACGTTTGTAAAAATCTATAAAACATGTCTATGGATAGAATTTGATTGACAGATCGAATGGTTGTAGAAAACTTGAAACATGTTGAGTAGTCAACATTTATTGAGTACCTTTTACTAGGTCCTGAGAGGAAGGAAATCAAGAGTCGGCATGAGGTAGACCAAGAGGTCAGTATAATCTGTGGGTGGGAGTGAAATCACTGTGCAGAAACATCGGAGGGCCCGTCATTTTGAATAAGGCTGAAGTCACCAAACCAGTGGTAAAGAATGACTGTCAGCCAGTTGGTACTTATCCGAGGAGAGGCACTTGTTCTTATCAGCATGAAAATATTGACAAATAATAAGTTAGAGAAGTGAATATGGATGTGTTTTAAGATGATTATTAACACCCCCTTTGCCTTTTTTTGGATCTCTGTTCTTAGTGGTCCAAGGACTACCTTCATGTACCACCTTAATATTTACATGATAAATATTTTTAAAATGACTTTTTTGCTAGGGCAAGTTTGTATAATTTTTATAATTGGAAAACCACTAGTTTTGTTTTTTGTTTTTTGTTTTGTTTTGTTTTTACCACTAGTCATAAATGCTTGGTAACTTTACTTAAAAGTGAAAACAAAGTAAAAGAAGTATCATTAAAGTCTGGCTAACTGCTGTGGCTTGTGGAAGGCTCTCATTCTGTGGCATACTTGTTCTTGGTTAATACAAACATTAAAAATGTCCATATCCCTTTACCCAGCAAATATAACTTCTATGAATATATATGGGAGATTTGTTTATGACTGCACCAAATGACCTATGTACAGATTATCTACTGAAGCATTATTTGAATTTTTTTTTAATTTTAATTTTAATTTTTTTTTTTACAAATAGTTTATTGTCAAATTAGTTTCCACATAACACTCAGTGCTCATCCCCACAAGTGTCCTCCTCCATGCCCATCCCTCCTCCCCCCCACATCCATCAGTCCTCAGTTTTTGTCAGCATTCAAGAGTCTCATGGTTTGCCTCTCTCCCTTTCCCCCACCATTTCCCCCTTCTTCTCCCCCTTGTTCCTCCGTCAAGTTCCTCCTAATCCTCCTATACGTGCAAACATATGATATTTGTCCTTCTCTGCCTGACTTATTTCGCTCAGCATAACACCCTCAAGGTCCATCCATGTTGCTACACAAGGCCAGATTTCATTCTTTCTCATTGCCATGTAGTATTCCATGGTATAGATAAACCACATCTTCTTGATCCATTCGTCTGTTGATGGACACTTAGGCTCTTTCCATGTTTTGGCTATTGTTGAGAGTGCTGCTATGAACTTGGGGTACATGTGCTCCTATGCATCAGCATTTCTGTATCCCTTGCGTAAATTCCTAGCAGTGCTATTGCTGGGTCATAGGGGAGTTCTATTGTTAGTTTCCTGAGGAACCTCCACACTGTTTTCCAGAGGGGCTGTACCAGTTTACATTCCCACCAACAGTGTAAGAGGGTGCCCGTTTCTCCACATCCTCTCCAGCATCTAGAGTTCTCTGATTGGCTCATTTTAGCCACTCTGACTGGTGTGAGGTGGTATCTCAGTGTGGTTTTGATTTGTATTTCCCTGATGAGGAGGGATGCTGAGCATCATTTCATGTGTCTGTTGACCATCTGGATGTCCTCTTTGGAGAAATGTCTGTTCATATCTTTTGCCCATTTCTTCACTGAGCTGTTTGTTTTTCCGGTGTGGAGTTTGGTGAGTTCCTTATAGACTCTGGATATTAACCCTTTATCTGATAGGTCATTTGCAACTATCTTTTCCCATTCTGTCGGTTGCCTATTAGTTTTGTGGGTTGTTTCCTTTGTGGTGCAGAAGGTTTTAATCTTGATGAGGTCCCAATCATTTATTTTTGCTCTTGATTCCCTTGCTTTTGGGGATGTGTCCAGTAAGAAGTTGCTGCGGTGGAGGTCAAGGAGGTTGTTTCCTGCTTTCTCCTCTAGGGTGTTGATAGTTTCCTGTCTCACGTTCAGGTCCTTTATCCATTTTGAGTTTATTTTTGTGCATGGTGTGAGAAAATTATCTAGTTTCATTCTTCTGCATGTTGCTGTCCAGTTCTCCCAGCACCATCTCTTACAGAGGCTGTCTTTTTTCCATTGGATATTCTTTCCTGCTTTGTCAAAGATTAGTTGGCTGTATACTTTTGGGTCCACTTCTGAGTTCTCAATTCTGTTCCATTGGTCAATGTGTCTGTTTTTGTGCCAATACCATACTGTCTTGATGATGACAGCTTTGTAGTAGAGGCTAAAGTCTGGGATGGTGATCCCTCCCGTTTTGGTTTTATTTTTCAGGATTACTTTGGCTATTCAGGGTCTTTTGTGGTTCCATACAAATTTGAGGATAATTTGTTCTAGTTTTGAGAAGTATGCTGGTGCAATTTTGATTGGAATTGCATTGAATGTGTAGAGTGCTGTGGGTAGTAATGACATCTTAACTGTATTTATTCTTCCTATACATGAGCATGAAATGTTTTTCCATTTCTTTGTGTCTTCTTCAATGTCCTTCATAAGTTTTCTATAGTTTTCATCATACAGATCTCTTGTATCCTTGGTTAGGTTTATTCCAAGGTATTTTATGGTTTTTTGTGCAATTGTGAATGGGATCAGTTTCTTGATTTCCCTTTCTGTTGCTTCATCGTTGGTGTATAAAAATGCAACCGATTTCTGTACGTTGATTTTGTACCCTGCAACTTGGCTGAATTCTTGGATCAGTTCTAGTAGGCTTCTGGTGGAGTCTGTCGGGTTTTCTATGTAGAGTATCATGTCATCTGCGAAGAGTGAAAGTTTGACTTCCTCTTTGCCAATTCTGATGCCTTTGATTTCCTTTTGGTGTCTGATGGCTGATGCTAGGACTTCCAGCACTATGTTAAACAACAGTGGTGAGAGTGGACATCCCTGTCGTGTTCCTGATCTCAGGGGGAAAGCTCTGAGTTTTTCCCCGTTGAGGATGATGTTAGCTGAAAGCTTCTCATAGATGGCTTTGATGATGTTTAAGTAGGTTCCTTCTATCCCGACTTTCTCGAGAGTCTTTATTAAGAAGGGATGCTGTATTTTGTCAAATGCTTTTTCCGCATCTATTGACAAGAACATGTGGTTTTTATCTTTTCTTTCATTGATGTGATGGATCACATTGATTGATTTGCGAATGTTGAACCAGCCCTGTAACCCAGGAATGAATCCCACTTGATCTTGGTGGATGATTCTTTTTATGTGCTGCTGGATTCGATTTGCAAGGATCTTGTTGAGGATTTTTGCATCCGTATTCATCAAGGATATTGGCCTGTAGTTCTCTTTTTTAGCTGGATCTCTGTCTGGCTCGGGAATCAGAGTGAGGCTTGCTTCATAAAATGAATCCGGGAGTTTTCCTTCGATTTCTATTTTTTGGAATAGCTTGAGAAGAATTGGGATTAATTCTGTTTTAAATGTCTGGTAGAATTCCCCAGGGAAGCCATCAGGTCCAGGGCTCTTATTTGTTGGGAGATTTTTGATAACTGATTCGATTTCTTCACTCGTTATGGGTCTGTTCAGTTTTTCTACTTCTTCCCTTGTGAATTTTGGTAGTGAGTGTGTGCTTACGAATTTGTCCATTTCTCCTAAGTTGTCCAATTTGTTGGCATATAATTTTTCATAGTATTCCCTGATAATTGGTTGTATTTCTGAGGGGTTGGTTGTAATAAGTCCATTTTCATTCATGATTTTGTCTATTTGGGTGCTCCTTCTTTTCTTCTCGAGAAGCCTGGCTAGAGGTTTATCAATTTTGTTTATTTTTTTAAAAAATCAACTCTTGGTTTCATGGATATGTTCAATTGTTTCTTTGGTCTGTATGTTGTTTATTTCTGCTCTGATTTTTACTATTTCTCTTCTCTTACTGGGTTTAGGGCATTCTTGTTGCTCTGTCTCTAGTTCCTTTATGTGAGCTGTTAGATTTTGGACTTGCATTTTTTCTAGTCTCTTGAAATAGGCTTGGAGAGCAATGTACTTTCCTCTTAGGACTGCCTTTGCCACATCCCATAGATTTTGAAATGTTGTGTTTTCATTTTCATTTATTTCCATATATTTTTAAATTTCCTCTCTAATTGCCTGATTGGCCCATTCATTCTTTAGTAGGGTGTTCTTTAACCTCCACGTTTTTGGAGGTTTTCCAGACTTCTTCCTTTGATTGATTTCAAGTTTCAAAGCATTATGATCTGACAGTGTGAATGGTATGATCTCTATTCTTTTATATTTATTGAGGGATGCTTTATGTCCCAGTATGTGATCTATCTTGGAGAATGTGCCATGCACACTTGAGAAGAAAGTAAATTCCCTGACCTCAGGATGTAAAGTTCTAAATATATCCGTCAGATCCATCTGGTCCAATGTGTCTTTTAAGTCCATTATTTCTTTAGTGATTTTCTGTCTGGCTGACCTGTCCATTGCTGTAAGCGGAGTATTAAAGTCCCCTGCTATTAGCACATTCTTATCTATAAGCTTGTTTCTGTTTGTGATTGTTTTAGATATTTAGGTGTTCCCATATTTGGTGCATAGACAATTATGATTGTTAGTTCTTCTTGATGGATGGACCCTGTAACTATTATGTAGTGCCCTTCTTCATCTCTTGTGATTGTCTTTTATTTAAAGTCCAGTTTGTCTGATATAAGTATAGCTATTCCAGCTTTGTTTTGATTTCCTGCTGCATGATATATATTTCTCCATCCCCTTACTTTTAATCTGAAGGTATCTTACAGTCTGAAATGAGTTTCTTGTAGACAGCATATAGATGGATTTTGTTTTTTAATCCATTCTGCTACCCTATGTCTTTTGATTGGAGCATTCAGCCCATTTACATTCAGTGTTATTATTGAAATATGTGAGTTTAGAGTCTTTGTATCCTTTGTGGGGTTCATGTTTGTGGTGGTGTCTCTGGTATCTCTGTTCCTTGCAAATTCCCTTCAGAGTGTCCCCTCAGGATTTCTTGTAGTGCTGTTTTAGTGGTGACAAATTCTTTCAATTTCTTTTTATTTGGAAAGGTTTTTATCTCTCCTTCTATTTTGAATGATGGGCTTGCTGGATAGAGGATTCTTGGCTGCATAGTTTTACTGTTCATCGCATTGTAGATCTCTTGCCATTCCTTTCTGGCCTGCCATGTTTCAGTAGATAGGTCTGTCACCACTCTGATAGGTTTCCCTTTGTATGTCAGGGCCCTTTTCTCCCTAGCGGCTTTCAAAATTCTCTCTTTGTCCTTGTATTTTGCCATTTTTACTATGATCTGTCGTGCAGAAGATCAATTCACGTTACGTCTGAGGGAAGTCCTCTGAGCCTCTTGTATTTCCACATTGACTTCCTTCCCCAGGTCGGGGAAGTTCTCTGCTATAATTTGTTCCAGGACTCCTTCGGCTCCTTTCCCTCTCTCTTCCTCTTCTGGGATTCCTATGATACGGATATTGTTGCGTTTGACCGTATCGCTGAGCTCTCGAATTCTTCTTTCCTGTTCCTGGATCAGTTTGTCTCTTTTTTTGTCAGCTTCTTGTTTTTCTATAATGGTGTCTTCTAAATCACTTATTCTCCTTTCTGCCTCTTCAATCCGTGCATTGGAGGCCTCTAATTTATTATGTCTCATTTATCGCATTTTTTAATTCTTCATGCCTATTTTTCTTTTCCATTCTGTCTGTAGTCATAGTTTCTTTGATGTCCCATATGTTTTATTTCAAGCCTGGCTGTTAATTTTACCATTATTATTCTAAAATCTTGTTCAGTTATGCTGCTGATATCTGTTTTGAGCCGTTCATTAGCTGTCATTTCTTCTTGGAGTTTCTTTGGAGGAGAGCTCTTTCGTTTCGTCATTTTAGTTAGCTTTCCGGCTCTTGTTGGTTTTAAAGACCTGTTATGCTCTCTGTTTTTATGAGCGCTGCTATATCCAAGAAGTCTCTTTGACTGTCCAGGGCCTATCCTTTCAGAGAGTGTTTTTTGAATGGTATCTCTTGGTCTCTCTTGTTGGGACCTTGGTTATTTTATTTTCCTATTTGTAGTGATATTTGGGACTATCCACCTTGTGTACTCTGGGATGTTTCTTGAGGTAGTCCTGGAAAAGAAAACAGACAAACACAAGGGAGCAGGAACACAGAAATGCACAGGCTAATTCAACTAACATGCAAAGTGAGTGGGAAAACGAAAAAGTTAAGAGAAAAGACGGAGGAAGGAGGGTGAATAATACGGAGTATAAGATACATAAAAGGCTCAAAAAGGAGAAAAGAAAAGGAAAAAAGAAGAAAACCGATGGACAAAGAATGGTTTAAAGCATATAACCGGATTTCCCAGCTACAGTTAAATAGCTTGTGTATGTAGTGTTGGTTGAAGAGCATAGAGAAAGAGAGAGAAGACAGGGCAGGGGTGAGGCAAAATTGGAAATAGAATGAACAGGCAGAAGGGATAAGAAGCTTTTTTCAAAGAGGTAAAGGGTAGAATATGGTTGGATAGGTGAGACAAGGACGCTGGTATTATCCAGAGAAACCATATAGTCTAATTACTCCAGAGAGAAAGAGATGAAAATGTTGGTAGGTGTATAATTTACCTCTACAGTATGGACTCGTTGTGATTGTTTAAGCAAGCCGGCGACTAGCGTTCATCAGTGTTCTGGGGAAAAAAGGGAGAAAAGCTAAAGAAGAGGAAAGAAAGAAAAAAAAGGGGAGGAGGGCAGCTCTCAAGCAGGGATGGGCGTGGCGTGATCCAGTGTCTCAGGCGGGAGCTCTGCCTTGGCGATTGTGGGGAGGAGAGTGACGGTGCTCCAGTCCCTTCTTGAACCAAGCGTTGCACCTCACTTTTTTGGGTGTGTAAACTCCCCATTCTGGGGACGCAGCCGAAGTTGGTTGCACTCTTTAACCCAGGCCAGTCCCAATCTCCAAATCCCAGTCCGTGCGCCCCGCTGAAATTGCCTTAGACACAGCTTTCCAGGCAACCCCCTCGGGGCAATTCCAGGCCCCCTGCCGAGCTCTGGGGGCGGAGTCAGAATCGCTGCTTCCTTCTCTGGGTCGGGCTGACGCGCATGGGCCGGGGCCTGCCTGCCAGGTGCTCTGAGCCTGAGCCAGCTGGAGTGAGGAAAACTGGGTCCCTCTATGCCTTGTCACCCGAAACAGGAACTCACAGGGAAATTTCCCAGTTTTTAGCTCTCTGCCTTCCGTCTAGAGCCCCAGCCAGCCAGGAGCGTGGATGCCCCGTGCCCGTGGGGCTCTTTCAGAGGCCCCAGCTGCCCGGGAGGACAATGGCGGCAGGCGCGCCGCTGCTCTGAAGCCCAGCCCGCCAGGAGCCAGCACAAAGGAGCAGTCTGTGAGCTCAGCAACCCCCCTCCCCTCGGGACCAGTTGGCGCGAGGGGACCTGGCGTGCAGGTATTTGGCAAGTACGGTCTTTTTATCTACCGAGCGGAGGTTTTTCTGTTTCAGACTCTCTTTTTCCCCTCTCACTCCTTTTAGAGGTTAGAGGGGGTTCGCCTCCCACCCTGGAGGCTCCGATCCCGGCCCGATTTTATCTTCCCCAGTTCACACTCACGTTAGAAGGCTTTCTCAGTAGATTCTGCGTCCTTTTTCTCCCAGTCTCTCAGGTTTTGTAAGGTTTCCAATGGCTTCAGATCTTTTCCATGTGTTGTATGGGCGCGAGTGCAAGTACAGAGCTCCTTCTCCGCCATCTTGCCCCTCCTCCTCTTGAATGTTTTTTTTAAAGTTTATTTATTTTTGAGAGAGAGAGAGGAAGCAAGCATAAGTGGGAGAGGAGCAGAGACAGAGAGAGACACAGAATCGGAATCAGGCTCCAGGCTCTGAGCTGTTAGCACAGAGGAGAAAAGGGTGGGCTCCGAGTGGAGCAGAAGGAATCCTTTAACTGTTTATCCTTTTGGACGCTTTAAATCAAAAATGGCCATTAAAGAGCATAGGCTCTCTTTCCTGGGTTCAAATCCTTGTTCTGCCACTTACCAGCTGTGTGACCTTGAACAAACTATTTAGTTTCTATCTCCATTTTTTAATCTATACAATGGTGATATTAATTATATTTACCTCATAGAGTTATAATGAAGATGAAATAAAATATGTGAGAAGTGATTAGAACAGTGCCTGGCTTTTGCCATGGCTATATGAACATTTGCAGTTATTTTATTATTGTTCCATGTGCTTATTTGATCAATTAAAAACAAATACTTTTTACAAAGAGCTTTCTCTAGCAAGAATTGATAGGCTTTCTACACATGATAATTGGAAGGAATTAAATGAACCAAAAGGAGAATAGCTTCCTCACTCTAATATTTAGTGCTAGGTCTGCATAGCTCCTAAAACTGTCTTTGTTTTATTAAAAATTTTAAATGTTTATTTATATTTGAGAGACACACAGAGAGAGAGAGGGGGGGCGGGGAGATTGTGCTAGTGGGGGAGGGGCAGAGGGAGGCAGAGAGAATCTGAAGCAGGCTTCAGGCTCTGAACTGTCAGCACAGAGCCCAAGCTGGGCTTGAACTCACAGGCTGTGAGATCATGACCTGAGCTGAAGTTGGATGCTTAACTGACTGAGGCACCTTGGCGCCCCTGCTTTTCAACCCCACTTTTTTTTAAACCCCACTTCTGCTCATAAAGGAACCAATACTGATGAATATCCTTTCTGCATATATTTGTCTTGTGTTCCATTTCTGCACACCTGACTGTGAGGGTTTGTTTGTCTGTTTGTTTAAGTAGGCTTTATGCCTAGCACAGAACTCATGATCCTGATAACATTAGCTGAGATCAAGAGTTGCCTGAGCTACCCTAGGTGCCCCTGACTGTGAGTATTTTTGTGATTTGCTTTTTTTTGTCAGCTAGCATTTTCCTCATTTTCTGTTCTAGTGTTTTTTACCCTTATTATGAGGGGCCAGTGGAAGCTCATGAAATCAATTTAGTAGGTTAAAAAAAAATAGAAAAGAATAGAATAGAAAATACCAGGAATATTTACTTCACAGCAAAGTGAAGCACTGTGTCTGAAACTTTTGCCTCCTCTTCTTCCAAAAAAAAGTGTGAAAATTGTCATCTATTTCTGAAAACCCAATGGCAATTTCCCAGCATCCTTGGGGATGATTGTACAAGTTTCTAGTGTCGTGTGTTGGAGGATGAAAGTCTAACCGAACTAGGAACCACTGGAGTGAGTTGGAATCTCGTGTAATCCTGGGCCTGACACCGCCATCTGGAGCCCTGAAGAGTCTTAGTGGCCCAAGCATCCGCGTGGCCTTGGGAAGCAAGGGTGGAGTGGGGGAAGGAGGAGAATTTATCAACCAGAGGTTTGGGGCAATTGGAAATAGGAAAGTAAAGACCCCGAAACTGTATAAATTCCTTGGTTCACTCCTAAGATGAGAGTAAACCAAATAGCCCAGCATATTCTCTTGTTTTCGTATGTTCTCAGATTTAATTTGGCAATCTATGTTATTGTCTTCTCTGGAATATCAAAATAGCAGATAACATTAATGTCATATGTTTTCATTCATTCATTCATTCGTTTGTTCATTCAAGTTTGTATTTAAATTCCAGTTAGTTAACATGCAGAACAATATTAGTTTCAGGTGCAGAACTTAGAGATTCGTCACTTATATCTAACACCTGGTGCTCATCACAGGGCCCTCCTTGATCCCCATCACCTATTTAACCCATCCCCCTGCCCACCTCCCCTGGGCAACCTTTAGTGTGTTCTCTATAGTTAAGAGTCGGCTTTATGGTTTGCCTGTTTCTCTTTTTACCCCACTTCCTCATGTTCGTCTGTTTTTTTTTATTTAATTTAACTGCTTAAAAATCTTGAGCATTTAAACATTTCTTATATTGCTTTGTGTGTTACATTCACTGCTTCCTTTGTGAGAAAATGAGCATCCTGTCCTAATTATAAGAAAAATTAGAAAAACTTTAAAGAACAGAGAAAAATATAAAGAAAATAAAATTATATAATAGATTCTACCAGCGACATTAAGAAATTTAGAGAAGTAAAAGGAAGCAAAGTAAAATTTGTCCATAATGTCACCACTCACCAAAAAATACTGTTTTTGTGTGTGTATTTCTTATTAGTGCATTTATGTGTGTGCTTGTGCATGTGTGTAGATCATTTTCTTTCTTTCTTTCTTTCTTTCTTTCTTTCTTTCTTTCTTTCTTTCTTTCTTTCTTTCTTTCGCTAGTATTAACAGCAAATTGACTAGTAGCCAAATACCTAAATCTTCACCTGTATATTGGGCACAAAAAAATGACCTTTTGAATTCCAAAGATTGTTTTTATACACTGCCAAATTCCTTTCCAGGAAGCTTGTATTATTTACACGCTCATCAGTGGTGCCAACAGTATAGTCTATTTGAACAGATTCTCATCAGCACTGGATATTATTAATCGTTCAAACAACTTGCCTCATTAATCTTTTACTTTTTGGCCATTAAAAAGGTTGAGCTTAAAGTGTATTTGTTAAACAATCATAAAATTTGTATGGAACCACAAAAGACCCCAAAGAGCCAAAGCAATCTTGAAAAAGAGAAAAAAAAAAAAGTTAAAGGAATCACAGTAGTTCCAGACTTCAAGTTATATTACAAAGCTTTAGTAAACAAAACAACATGGTACTGGCACAACAATAGACACATAGATCAATAGAACAGAAAAGAAAACCCAGAAATGAACATACCACTATATTGTAAGTTAATCTTTGAAAAACAGGAAAGAATATCCAATGGGAAAGACAGTCTCTTCAGTAAATGGTGTTGGGAAAACTGGACAGCAACATGCAAAAGAATGAGGCTGGACCACTTTCTTTTCATCATACACAAAAATAAATTCAAAATTTCAAAGACTTAAATGTGAGACCTGAAACCATAAAAATCCTAGAAGAGAACATAGGCAGTAGTAACTTCTTTCTAGATATGTCTCTTGAGGCAAGAGAAATAACAGCAAAAATGAGCTATTGGGACTACATCAAAATAAAAAAAAAACAAACAAACTTCTACACAGTGAAGGAAACAATAAAATTAAAAGGCAATCTTTGGAATGGGAGAAGATATTTGCAAATGACATGTCCAATAAAGGCTCAGTATCCAAAATATATAAAGAATTTATAAAACTCAGCACAAAAAACACATAATGCAATTAAAAAATGGATAGAAGACATGAACAGACATTTCTCCAAAAGAAGACATACAGACATGAAAAGATGCTCTACATCACTAGTCATCAGGGAAATGCAAATCAAAACTTCAATGTGATGTTATCTCACACTTGTCAGAATGGTTAAAATCAACAACACAAGAAACAATAGGATGTGGAGAAAGGGGGACCTTCTTGCATTGTTGGAGGGAATGCAAACTGACAAATCCTCTGTAGGAAACAGTATGGAGTTTCCTTTAAAAGTTAAAAATAGAAGTACCCTACCATCCAGCAATTGCACTACTGGACATTTGCCCAAGGAATACAAAAATACTAATTCACAGGGATGTGTGCACGCCAGTGTTTATAGCAGTATTATCTACAATAGCCAAATTATGGAAACAGCCCAAGTATCCATCTATCGATAAGTAAAGAAGGGGTGGTACACACACACACAGTATTAGCCATAAAAAAAGAATGAAACTGCCATTTGCAATGATATGGATGGAATTAGAGAATATTATCTAAGTGAAATAAGAGACAGACAAATACCATATGATTTCATTCATGTGGAATTTAAGAAACAAAACAAATGAACAAGGGGGGGGGGAAAGAGAGAGGGAAGCAAACCAAGAAACAGACTCTTAACAATAGAGAACAAGTTGGGGATGTTTGTCAGAGGGGAAGTAGGTGGGGGGTTGGGTGAAATAGGTGATGGGGATTAAGGAGTACACTTGTGATGAGCACTGGGTATTGTATGGATGTATTGAATCACTAAATTGTACACCTGGAACTAATATTCCATTGTATGTTAGCTAACGAATTTAAATAACAACTTAAAAATAATAAAATAGTAATAGTGAAATGTATTTGTTAGTCAATTTTATTTCTCTTGTGACTGTTCATGTCCACTGTATGATTAACACTGGCACAACATTATTAATTAAACTTCAGACTCTATTTGGATTTCCTCAGTTTTTCCACTGTTTCCATGTTTTCCTCTTGTTTTCTTGTCACAGTTTCTTGGTAAACTTGAGAACCACTTTAACACCTTTTAGGAAATGTCTTCTTGAGATTTTGATTAGAATTTTATTAAACATGTGGATCAATCTGTTAAGACTGACATCTCTATGATACTGAGGTTTCTAATCCAGGACCATGGTATCTATTTCAGTAACTAAGGGCTTCAAAAGCAGTCTCCAGACTTGCCATAAGCTATTCACTTCCCATTTTAAGTTTCTGCAAGTATGTCTTGGATTTATCAAGACATCTTTCATGTCTCTCACTAACATTTTATAGTTATCTCCATTTAGGAACCGCACATTTTGTGTTAAAGTTATTTCTGGGTAACTAAAATTTTAGGTAGATAATTTCTCTGCACATTATGATAATTTTGCTTTCTCCATTTAAATATCTGTATCTCTTATTTCTTTATTATGTTTTATTGACTTGCCTAGAATTTTCAAGATAATAGAAAATAACAGAAATAACAAATAATAGAAAATAGTGATCTTATAACGCTCTTATAAAGAGGAAAATGATGATTCTATAATGCCCTGGGATATAGGAGGAGAACCAGAGAATGTGATTTTTTAAAAAACATTTTTGTTTTATTTCTAGGAGAGAGAGAGATAGACAGTGTGAGCAGGGGAGGGTCAGAGAGAGAGGGAGTCACAGACTGAAACAGGCTCCAGGCTCTGAGAAGGCAGCCAGCACAGAGCCCGACGCGGGGCTCGAACCCACGAACCGCGAGATCATGACCTAAGCGAAAGTCGGACGCTTAACCGACTAAGCCACCCGGGCACCCCGAGAATGTGATATTTTTGTAGGTCAAATGAAGAGAGTTCTGGGAAGTAAGGAAGGATAGATAATGTGCAACACTGTTTATAGTTTAAATCAAAGATGAAAGAAAACTATTCTTTGGACTTATTAAGTTGGAGGTCAAAGGTAAATTTTGGTGGAGTGTATGGGGCAATGGCCTGACTGGAGTGCTATAAGAGAAAAGGAAAGAGGGAATTTGGGGACACTAAGTGTAGACAGGAATTTCCAGGAGTTTTGCTTAAAGGGACAAGAGAAATAGGATTGTAGCCAGTGAATAACGTGAGAACAAATATTATAATTTTTAGGGTGGGAGAAAAATATGAAGATGGGGGATATAGCAAGTCTGTATGCTGGTAGAAATACCCAAGTAGAGAGACAAAATAGATGCAGGAAAAAGAGGGAAGAATTACTGGAGAAATATCATCTTGGAGGGGCAGCATGCATGTGATTTACAAGTGGAGGGACTGACCGTTTATAGGAATTGGACAGTTCACCTGGGAAGGCAGAGTTTATGGACACAGATGGTGGTACATAGGTAAATATTGTGGGAGTAGTTTGTGCAAGTTCTTTTCTGATTTTATTTTTTCATTCAGCTAAGTATGAGGACAGGCAGGAGGTGGTATAGTTTGAAGCAAGAACAGAAGATGTGAAGTAGTTGGCTAGGAAAATAAGAGAGTGGATAAACAGTGGGCATCAGGTATTATTAGTGCATTCCATGGAGGGCCCTCTGGAGTTAGTGGGAAGGAACTTGAATTGAGCTTGGTCAGTCTGGTTGAGTGAGTTTCTCCATCACCTTTCAGGTGCTCAAGACATTTGCAGCATTAGTGCATTTACTCAAGGTTGGAGATTTTCCAGGCAATAAAATAAAAGGACAAAGGAGTGATTACAGAGATTGACAACGTAATTTAAGGTAAGTAAGGGGAGAAAAGAGAACATGAGGGGTTGAAAGTGAAAAGGATTAATGGATTCTCAGTTGATCAACAAATCAAACAATCAGCTATGTCATTGATTTTTATTCTGTTTGGAATATATGTTGAAATATGAGTGTGATCAAAGTTCTCAGGCAGCTGCTTAGACAGAATATCAGTCACCCAGTAAAAGACCTCTGTCTACTTCTGTTTGATGAGGACTTGGGTCTATGAACTGGGCTCAGGCAATGTAGTCCCTAGTTTTAACATTTGAACCTGTAGAACTAATGTCTCACAAGGGAAATAAATCTGGAAATTCATCTCTGAATAATAAACTATTTTAAAAAGTTTTCAGAATAATCTATTAAGAAATGTCTCAGACATGATCAATGAATGGTATATACATTTCACCTGTCGAAGATAAAAGAGAGACTTTGAAAGCAGAAAGTCTGAAACAGAAATAAATGTAGAGCCTGGGTGGCTTGGTCAGTTGAGCCTGGGTGGCTTCTTTTCAGTTTAGGTTATGATCTCACAGTTCATGAGTTTGAGCCCCATGTTGGGCTCTGTACTGGGCATGGAGCCTCCTTGGGATCCTTTCTCTATCTCTCTCTCTCCCACCCTTCCCCTTTTGCCCCTTCCCCATTCACACACATGCACATACTCTTAAGTAAATAAATATAAATAAATGAATGTAGAAAATTAGAAAGAATAGAAAAATCAGACTGGAAAATAACAAACAGAGGTAAGTGTGCTTCTGTATTTATTTGTATTTGGATCTGAATGTCCTTGTGTTGGGTCGGTAAGAAGAGGTTGACTGAGGGCATCTGTAGGGTAGTGAAAGGATCAGCCAGAGCAGGTAGAATCCATCCTACAGGGGCTCTTGTAAGAGCTCAGGCAGTCTACCTTCTTACTCAATTAGATTTACCCCTGGGAGGACATAATAAAACGAAAAAGGGGGACGAGTTTCAACAGGGTGTTACCCAGTATATCTTGTGTATATCTCGTAACCCTACAAAAAGAGAATTAACATTTGGAAGCTAGCCAAAAGATAGAATGATATCTTTCTTCTTTATAGAAAAGAAAGAATTATATCTTTCTTCTTCTTTTTTTTAAATGTTTTATTTATTTCTAGGAGAGAGAGAGAGAGAGAGAGAGAGAGAGAGAGAGAGACAGCGTGAGCAGGGGAGGGTCAGAGAGAGAGCGAGTCACAGACTGAAACAGGCTCCAGGCTCTGAGCTGGCAGTCAGCACAGAGCTCGACGCGGGGCTCGAACCCACGAACCGCGAAATCATGACCCAAGCGAAAGTCGGACGCTTAAACGACTAAGCCACCCGGGCGCCCCTATATCTTTCTTCTTTATAGGAGAAAGAAAGCTTCCTAGCTTTGCTAGGTTTTATGGAATTTTAATTACCATACCAGACGTCCCAGATATAATTTTCAGACTGCTTCTGTTAACAATATCAATCTAGATGTTTAGCTCAGCGTAATCAAGCCCATTTCTATTGACAGTAATACCTGTTTATTTTCAGTGCTTGTGTTCTGTAAAAACAAAGATATGATCAATAATTACAGCAAAATACTTTAGTTTTGAAAGTCATTGGGTCCACTGAATAATAAAAAAGTTATCTAACAATTGGAATGACTTCTAATAGGAGGCCTTCCCACCCTATCTTCCCTAGTATTTTTGTTCTGGTGAACTTTCTAGAATGCATATAAAATATACTGCTAGTTGTTTCTGTCCTTAATCTTTGACCTGGTGATTTTTTGGAATTGTATACGAAAACTAACTAGCAAGCTATTTGTATTTTATATCTTTAACACTGAACTTAAAAAAAACTTTTTTAATGTTTATTCATTTTTTAGAGAAGGAGAGAGACAGAGCTTGAGTGTGGGGTGGGGATGGGCAGAGAGAGAGGGAGACACAGAATCTGAAGCAGACTCCAGGCTCCAGCTGTCAGCACAGAGCCCAGTGTAGGCCTGGAACTCAAGAACCAAAAGATCATGACCTGAGCTGAAGTCGGATGCTCTACTGACTGAGCCACCCAGGCGCCCCAACATTGAACTTTCATTGCTTAGCATGTAAGTTGTTTTGGGAGGCAATTTTAACTAGAAAATTATTTAAAAGCCCCTGAATTATCTATACATGCTTAAACATTTTAAGGGGAAAATTGTTGTATAAAACAAAATAGATGGCATATTTCTCCAGGAAAGTTGTATATCCTCTACGTTTTAGATTATGAAATATACATCAAGTTGAAATAATGGAAAATTACACTTAAAATATAGATGCATTTTTCCAGGTGTGATTGATTGCAATTTTAGGTAAAGGACAAATGATAGTTAGGAAAAAGAAATCCCTTCCTTGAAAGGTTTTATAATCTACTTATTTGCAGTCTTATTCAACTGTCTTAAAGACAAGAAGAAAAATATAAATCAAGCTATATTTAAGTTATATGAAATGCAGTAGCAACAAATACAATTCTAGAAAAGTGACAGGCAAACTGTTGTCACACAGTTTCAGGAGAAATATGTGGGCAGGCAAGTTATTGGCAGAATTTTAAAAATGCAGTGGATTTTTCTGGACAATCACATTGCCAAATATTGCTGAGTCAAATACATTTCCTAGTATGCTTTTACTTCCTATTTATTCCCCTTTCTTCAATTCATGAAATTACTAGAATGAGGTGTAAATGCTGTAAGGATGTTTTCAAACTAGATATTGTTTTTAATAGTGTCTGAAAGTAAATGGAATTTAAATTCCCTCATTCTGTTTCTATGTCCAGTGATACGAAGTTTGACCAGGGCAAGACAGGGGAGTCTTGGGGTTCCATCAAGCTGGCCTTATTCATGAATCTGTTTGATGGCTTATGATGGCTGAAATGTAGGCATGACTTATATGCCTCTTATTTCAATGAAAATTTTCTAAAATCTTTGATGTAGTCTGATTTCATTTAAATAACCCCTACATTTTTATTAAATAAGTCATTACTATACATCCCAGAGGGATCTCAAAGTCCTATACTAAAAAGTCATTTTCAGAATAATCACACTGGGAGATTCTATGTTCATGTTAGTGTTGTTCAAATCATTCTTAGAATTGTGTGTATGTGTTTATATGTATAATTATTTTTTGAGTAGATTCATTGTGGCAAATATTTATTCTGAGGATGGAGCTTTTTATTTTTTCTTTTGTAGTATAACTTTTCATACCTCTGATGATAGAAATTTACACAAAAGTATTGCAAAGTGATAATGTTTCATATTGCTTGAAAAAATATTTGAAATGCAAAGAGACCCTCGTTCTAATTAAAGTGTCAAAATTTAAAAACAGAGAGAATATTTAAAATTTTTTTTTAATGTTTTATTTATTTCTGAGAGACAGAGACAGTGTGAGCAGGGGAGGGTCAGAGAGAGAGGGAGATACAGGATCCAAGGCAGGCTCTGGGCTCTGAGCTAGCTGTCAGCACAGGGCCCGACATGGGGTTTGAACCCACAAGCTGTGATATTATGACCTGAGCCAAAGTCAGACGCCCAACCCACTGAGCCACCCAAGTGCCCCACAAAGAGAGCATATTAAAAGCAGTAAGAGAAAAACAACATTTATGAACAAGGGGACTCCCACAAGACTATCAGCAGATTTTTCAGTGGCGACTTTGTAGGCTAGAAGGGGTAGCATAATATATTTTAAAATACTGAAAAAGAGAATTGTCAACCAAAATAGTCTGTATGACAAAATTATCATTCAGATATGAGAAGAGATAAAGAGTTTTCCAGACAAGCCAGAGCTAAAGGGGTTCCTTACCACTAAATTGGCCTTCTAAACAATGTTAAAGGGGCTTTGTTAATGATTAAAGGGCACTACTTAGTAATTAAAATACATATGAAAGAATAAATCTCACTGGAAAGGTAAATATATAGTAAAGGTATTGTACTAATCATTTATAAAGTTAGTATAGAGGTTAAAAGACAAAAGTAGTAAAAATAACTGTGATTACAGTAATAAGGAATATACAAAATAAGATGATACAAAATGTGACATCAAAAATATAAAACTTGGTGGAGAAGAGAGTCATAATGATGAGCTTTACAATGGGATCAAACTTAATTTTGTTATCAACTTAAGATAGACTGCTATAGATATAAGTTGTTATATGTAAACCTCATGGAAACCACATAGCAAAAAACTATAGTAAATACACAAAAGATAAAGATAAGTATAGCACTAAACAAAGCCATCAAACCACAAAAGAAAATGAGAGAAGAAAGGAACAGAGAAGAACTACAAAAACAGTCAGAAAACATTTAACAAAATGGCAATAAGAAGGTATGTATCCATAATTACTTTAAATGTAGATGGACTAAATTCTCCAATCAAAAGAAATAGAGTGGCTGAATGGATAAAAAAACAACACCCATGTATATGCTGCCTACAAGAGACTAACTTTAGATGTAAGGACACACACTCTGAAAGTGAAGGGATGGGAAAAGATATTCCATGCAAATGGAAACCAAAAGAAAGCTGGAGTAACCATACTTAGACAAAAAAAAAAAAAAAAAAAAAAAAAGACTTGAAAACACAGACTGCAGTAAGAGACAGTGAAGGGAATTACAAAGGGATCAGTCTAAAAAGGTGATAGATACAACATTTGTAAATATTTACACACCCATCATAGGAACACCTGAATATATGAAGCAAATGTGAACAGACCTAAAGGGAGAGATAGACAACAATGCAATAATAGTAGGGAACTTTAATACCCTACTTACATCAATTCAGACAAATGAACAAGTAAACATCATCCTTGAATGGCACGTTAGACCAGATGGACTTAGATACCTATAAGAACATTCCATCTGAAAGCAACAAAATATACATTCTTCCTACATACACAAGGAATATTTTCTTTTTTATTTTAATTTCCGACAGAGAGAGAGAGAGAGAGAGAGAGACAGCGTGAGCAGGGGAGGGGCAGAGAGAGAGGGAGACACAGAATCCAAAACAGGCTCCAGGCTCTGAGCTGGCTGTCAGCACAGAGCCCAATGCGTGGCTGGAACTCAAGAACCGTGAGATCATGACCTGAACCGAAGTCGGACGCTTAACTGACTGAGCCACCCAGGTGCCCCCACAAGGAACATTTTCAAGGTAGATAATAATAAAGTTAGGAGGAGTGATATCATACCAAACACTTTTTTCCAACCACAAAGTTATGATACTAAAGTGTAAATTAAACTGGAAAATTCATATATATGTGGAGGTTAAACAACATGCTACTGAACAACTGATGGGCCAAAGAAGAAATCAAAAAAGAAAGAAAAAAAATGCCTTGAGACAAATGAAAGTGGAAATACAATATACCACAATTTATGGGATGCACAAAAAGCAGTTTTAAGAGGGAAGTTCATAGCAATAAATGCCTACCTCAAAGAACAAGAGAAGTCTCAAAAAACTTAATTTATACCTCAAGGAACTAGAAAAAGAACAAATGAGATCCAAAGTTAGTAGAAGGAAGGAAATAAGAAGGATTAGAGCAGAAATAAGTGAAATACAGACTACAAAGACAATAGAAAAGGTGAATGAAGCTAAGAGCTTGTTCTTTGAAAAAAAAGAAGATCTTCCCCCACCTAGTTGACAGCTGGGAACATATGGGACTCTGGTGTGAATCACTTTGTTAAGATCTGTATTATTTTAATCAATGAGGAAAGGGTACAGGTGTGCTTAAAAGGGAGGAGAAATGTTACTAATGGCTAAGATAAGGAAAGGGGAAGAATATAAATCCCCACCAACCATCTTTGATTATTTTAAAAATTCTACCTTTCAAGGAGACGGACTCAAGGCCCTTGAGTGGATAATCTTCCATCCTATGCTCTTTGAAATGATAATTATTTTTGCATTATGCCAATGGTGTTCTGTTCATGGATTCTGAATTCCTGAGTTAACCTGCTAAAAGGTTATTTTGTTGCATGTAGAACCTAATAAAATTATTGATTTCTAAAGTGTTTGTAGGGTGAAGCTCAATTCGGCAAATACATTAATAAAATGAATAAATGATAAATGAATTGAAACATAATAAATTAAGAAAAACTTCAAAGTAAAATGGCTCTTAATATATTCAGGAGGGAGTGTTTCAGCTGCTAAATGGATTGCAGTTAAATGAATTAAAAAACAAAATAAATTTTAAAATGCTCCATTATTCATTAAAGTACTTTAGTGCCTCATTAATCTATTTTAGATCACTTAGGCCCATAAGTGCCTATTGTCAAAAGCTGATAAAGTGTGAGAAATTGCTTTCCGTACCCTCGAGTCAACTGAAAGCAGTAACACATCTTAAGGTGTTAAGGTCAAGTCTATAGGGCATAAAGTAACTATCCTCGCAGCTTGCAAACTTTTTAAAATAGATATTTGGAGGAATTATTTTCATGTTTAGTGACAGGTGCACTTTAAAATTTTTTGTTCTTTAAAAAAATTATTTTTAATGAAATGGAAGAAACTCCTCAATTTTAAATAACTCTGTTTCCCTCCTTATCCAAAGAAAGCACTGAGACACTTCAGTGGGTCAGCCTGAAATATTTCCTGAGTTACAACTCAGTTGCAACTTCTATTTTCTTTCAAGCAATGTTGTAGTCTCTGAAAGATAAGTTACATGTCCTTGAAACTATAGGGAGATTAAGGTATGATAAATGGGTTTAAATGATTTTACAGGCAGATTTACACTTAAGTTTACAAAAATGTATGCTGGAGAGAGCACTGAATGCTACTTCTCTTCTTTGCGACCTCTGGGAAGTCTCGGTTCCTCTGAATTTGGCTTTCACTATGACGTGACTGGTAGTAGCGATGGAAGATTGAATGACAATGATGCTCCCTTCTAGACCTCATGATCTCTTTTACCTTTAAAATAAATGTAGAATAAACAAAGTCATAGACGATAAAATTTTAATGCCCAGGGCACTGAAACAGTCAAGAAAAAATAAAGCAAAACTAAGAAGTGTATTAGAATGTTTTTGGATAAATGGATTGAAGATGTTTAAAGATGGTAACTCTTGTTTCCCATAATGAATAGGAACGTATAATTTTACTGTGGGATGTTAACCCTATTCCGAACATTCTTTAGAACAAACCACCTTACTGAGGCCCAACTTTAACAAGAGCTGGAGATCCAAACATGGGGAAACCTATACCATCTGAGGTTCTACTGTGCAGGGTCGCCTAAGAAAGTGCAGTGGAAATCCTTTTCGCTGTTCTGCTCCTCCCCTGTAGTTCATCACAGTCTGATGAGCTGTCAGACCTGTTAGCAAGGAAACCCTCTCATCCATGGTCCTACTCATAGGACCAAGTAACCTTTGGGTGGTCATTTTTCCTGGATGTAGCCTGCCAGAAAAATGAAGACAAACAAACATAATGAGCCAACAACCAGAAAAATCCCAAACCCAACAAAAAACAAGTAAGTAGAAACAGTGAGGGAGGCAGAACTTTCCAGATATTGGTCAATTGCCTGGGTCAAGCCAGGCTTGATCTCTTGGATCTTCAGTTATGTGAGCAAGTAAATTCCTTCCTGGATGTTAGCTAGATGGAATTGTTTTCTGTTTTTTTTGCTCCCAAGAGAGCAATTATTAGAAAAGAAAGTAATATGAAATAGCAGCCATGTATTGATATTAATTACTATTAATTACTATTTCTTCCACTCTAAAGGGCCAGTCATTGCAATATGTATCATTTATTTAATAATATTTTTAAAAAAAATGTTTATTTCTAAGAGAGAGAGAGAGAGAGAGAGAGACAGCCTGAGCAGGGAAGGGTCACAGAGAGAGGGAGTCACAGACTCTGAAACAGGCTCCAGGCTCCGAGCTGGCAGTCAGCACAGAGCCCGATGTGGGGCTCGAACCCACGAACCGCGAGATCATGACCTAAGCGAAAGTCGGATGCTCAACCGACTAAGCCACCCAGGCGCCCCTATTTAATATTTTTAAAGAGGAGAGAAATGCTGCTGTATTAAATATATGGATCCATTTTTAGATAAATCTGCATTTTGGAAATATTAAATATAAAAAATATACCTTAGAATGAAGAAGTAAGGAAATCTAAACACTTGACTTTTCCTTAATTATAATAGTTGAAATTATTCTTTTGATTCAATGACAAGTTTGAAGGGAGATTCGAAGAATGGGGAGAAAAAGCACAATAAAATTTTTGAACAGGAACTTTGTGAGTGAAATGAAATCTCATGGAGGGAGATTGAGTGAAGGACTTTGTACATTATAAAAGTATAATGATGACATTGGGTCATCATTGGTGCTTCAGTGTAAGAAACAAGCTGAGAGTAAGATAATCTTAGTGCTGTGCACTGTGCTCGGCATAGAAGATACGATGATCACCATGGCATTTGTGGTTTCTGCCCTCACTAGGCTTACAGTTCAGTGGGCCGGGCTAGTGGATTTATTACTCTTCCTAATTAGTCACTTGCATCTTCTTCATCAGGTCCTGCCTTCCAGTTTCTTTCTGCTGATTCTTCTAGTCCCCTACAGGGACCTACTGACAAGACCTAAGTCATTCCATGTTGACTCTCTCCAGAGAAATCTCTTCATCAATCCCTCCAAAATCTACCATCTAGCCTCTTTTCATAGCCTTTTTATTAGTTACAAAACAGGCTTTCTTTGTTCTCTTATAAGGTCTGTATATGAAGGTGGGTTTCTTTCATTTTCCTTGGTTTCCTACTGACAAAGCTAAGAGAGAAAGAGTCCGTTCTAGCTTTATTTACAGAAAGCATTACACTTGCAATTTATAAGCTATTTATTAAAAATCTCCCCATCATGTGGTGATGGACACAAACTGGACTTATTGAGATCAGTTCAGAGTCCAAACAAATATGAAATCTTATGTTGTACACCTAAAACTAACATAATGATATAAATCAAAAAGGAATCCCCCAAAACATACTTAACAAAATCTATAATTACATACGTGTAAAATGACATTGCTTAGTGATGTCTACAAGACTATTACTGACTATTAAATATCATGTTTCTTTTTTTTTAAAATGTTTTATTTATTTCTAAGAGAGAGACAGCGTGAGCAGGGGAGGGTCAGAGAGAAAGGGAGTTACAGAATCTGAAACAGGCTCTGAGCTGTCTGTCAGCACAGAGACCGACGTGGGGCTCGAACCCACCAACCATGAGATCATGACCTGAGCTGAAGTTGTACGCTTAACCGACTGAACCACCCAGGCACCCCTTAAATGTCATGTTTCTAAATGATAAATCCTTCTTATAATTCAGAATGACCAGTGTTTTTTTAATAACTTTGTATACTAGTCGGCTTTTCTTTTATTAGAGAGCTCTCTGTCTCTCTCGAGAGGGAGAGAATCCCAATCAGACTCTGCACTGTCAGTGCAGAGCCCCACACAGGGCTCCATCCCACGAACTATGAGATCATGACCTGAGCTGAGATCATGACCTGAGCTGAAATCAGGAGTCAGATGCTTAACTGAGCCAGCCACCTCGGTGCCCCAGACAGCATTCATTTTAAAACCACTTGTGTATTTTCTTTATTTTTTCTTTTTCTTATACTGGACATAAGTAGTTTAGGGCTAAGTTTTGTGATCTATTGCAATATCTTCTCTTTCAGTGATTTTATTTTTCTTGATTTAAACTTTTATTTCTCTTACTTTACTTGGTTCTTATTTTTTACTTTCTTAAATTTGTGTCTCTTTGAGCTGCTTGCAATTCTTTCTTCAAATAGTCTGGTCATAATGGGTATACAGGTTTCTACATATCAGACTGTGCTTTAGAATACAGCTTGGAAATTAAAATTGTATATTGTACAGTTCTGGATAAAATTTTCAATTCTAATTTTTCATTCATTCATTCATTCATTCATTCATTCATTCATTCATTCATTCTTACCTGCCCTTATTTCCCCCAAAATATAAAGTAGCTTTCAGGAAACATATACAATGAAAAGCATAGGGCTTGAGACATATTCCAGAATTTTAATATCATGGCAAAACTGTCCCATGTCCAATTTGTTTAGAATTTTAGTTAAACGGACGTAAATTGGTTTGTTTGTTTCTTTATTTCTAGGAGAGAGAGAGAGAGAGAGAGAGAGACAGCGTGAGCAGGGGAGGGTCAGAGAGAGAGGGAGACACAGACTCTGAAATAGGCTTCAGGCTCTGAGCTGGCAGTCGGCACAGAGCCCGATGCGGGGCTCGAACCCACGAACCGCGAGATCCTGACCTAAGCGAAAGTCGGACGCTTAACCGACTAAGCCACCCAGGCGCCCCTTTGTTTGTTTGTTTTAAAAAAAATTCAGTACTAAGTGACTCTTGGGGATGGCATGGGGCTCTAGTTATTATGTAACATTTCACAAATACATTTTAAAAGGAAACTCCTCCCCCAAATATCTATTAATAGATATAAGAATTAATGTTCTAGGAAATCCAGTTGGAGAGATGCTTAACTAGTTAAATAAAAATAAAATCAACAGCAGGAAAAGCCAAAATAGAGTAAATTATACCAGAAGGTAAAAAAAAAAAAAAACCACAATAATGTCCTGCATGATTTGGCTATAAATTTGTTTTTGACCTTCTTGGAGGTGAAAGCAAAAGAGAAATATGGTTCACTACATAATTCTTACCGTATGGGAAGAAGAAAGAACACGTTATTTCCTTGGGGGCAGACACACTGCCACTGTATTATGACATATGTGTTTCAGTTGGATCACATAAGGTTGTTGGGTCTTTTCTTGTAGCTTTCCTAGTGTCCACCTTTACTGAGAGTAAGCTGGGTGGGTTTTACCAGATCCTGGGGTCCAGTCATCAGGCAGTGCCATCAGTTCTCAGAGGTAGTTCCTGTGGAGCAGCAGACAGGAAAAAAGCAGAGTCTGAACGGCAGGAAGATACAGAGAAGTGGCTGGAAATTTCATATAACCATGCAGCACCTCCTCCCTAGGGTTTTGTTTGAAAATAAACTTGTGAATCAAAACCAAATATTATCCATCCATTTGTCCATCCATCTTCTATTTATTTAAGGAAATCTTGTGTATGTCTTTTTACTTCTTCTTTTTCTAAAGTTTACTTATTTTTGAGAGGAGGGGAGAGAGAGAAAACAATGAGAGAAGGGGAGAGAGAGAGGGATAGAAAGAGAGAGAATGCAAGTGGGGGGAGGGGCAGAGAGAGAGGGAGACACAGAATTCAAAACAGGCTCCAGGCTCTGAGCCATCAGCACAGAGGCCAACACAGGGCTTGAACTCATGAACCATAGATCATGACCTGAGTGAATCAGATGCTTAACGGACTAAGCCACCCAGGTGCCCTCTTGTGTATGTCTTTTAAAGGCATCATTTTAATTTTTGAAAATGAGAATGGGATATGTTTTCATATGTAGTTTTATGCTATATGTGTTCCATCTATAAAGTAGCCATGAAATAAAACTGTTGACCCAATCACTGAGTCAACAGAATTCTTCATTTGTCGAGGATGAGGGAGTTAGACCAACTTGTGGAAAAGATAGCCTTTAGAGAGTCACCTTGTGAGGCCTGTCAGCTTTCTAAGTACTGGGTTGTCCAACCTTATTTTTTTCCAACAGAAGGAGGACTGGATCACTTGCTCAGTAGTTTATTGATGATATTTGGAAGGATAATTATGTGCTATGTTTCCTTATGCCATGAAAGTAAATAATTCCTCATCTATCATTCTTTATGAATTACAGCACAGAGGCTCAAATGAAAGCCTTAGAAGTTGAATTTTCGACATTAAGGAATACTAGATTGTGATGGGTCTGAGCTCAGCTCCACCATCTACTAATAATAGCTGCGTGCACTTAGGTGATTGCCTGAGTCTCTCAGAACCTCAGTGTGTCTATCTGTTAAACAGGAATATGTTAGTTACACACCTCACAAGGTTGTGAAGAGGAATGCATAAGCCAATACAAGCAAATTCTTGGAGCTGGCACATAAAAATCACTCAATAATTTTTAGATATGATAGTGGTGATGATTGGATATTTTATGGTGAGTCATAGATACAATTTTTAAGATTGTATAAACAGCAGACCATTCATTTATAGCCAAATGAGGAAAGATAAGATCAACTCTCCCTGTCTTTTTATTGTTATTTTACAGAGCAGCTGATTGCTGTGGAATGGCAGAGATACATCTATATTAAAACAGTTTATTTTCAGAGGACTCTCCCCACACCTGACAGCCCCAGAGGATATTGGCAGTTAGCACAAAACTTTAAAGTTCAAACCATGTTTCCGTTATTTAATGAGGATTTTCTGTTCTTGTTTTCCCTGAAAGTATACTTTCATTGTTTCTGTGTGAACTTCCATTAAGAATGTCATATTCTTCTAATCGTAACAGCTGCTTTTAGAATTCATCATCATTATAGGATTTGGGAAAGTATTAACTGGATTGAAGGAAGGTGGCAGTTTTAGGACAGTATCTGGGAAACCGTAGAAATAGAGGGAACAATTTAGAAAGAAAGGAAACAGTGTCCATTATGGCATTGATGCATTTTTTTTGGTGAACGTTTATGAAGAATATAGTTGTCAATTAAAATAACCTTTCTATACTTATGTGTATTCTTATAGATAAGAGAGTCATTCATGGGAAAATAAACCCCACAAGAAGAGATCAAGTCAAATAATTTATTAGAGCAATTGTTTTCATTGGTGATGGTTTGTAAATGGAAAAAAAAAATCAATGAATTCATTTTATATTGAGAAAGGATTCCAAAACAAAATGTCACGGCTATATAACACTTGAAGATTGTTTGGATTTATCCAGAGGATGAGGGCCCTGACCTGCTCTGAGTTAATACTGTTTCTAGAGTTCAGAGAGCATACATTCTACAGAACACAATAATTGACAAAAGACATTTTAGCACATTGTACATGTGATTGTGTTTGTACTAATATCAACTCCATCTATGTCAAATGGCACATTAACATTTCAGAAAGAGATACTATACTACAGTTTCCAGTTTCTTCAAAGATTTTAGATATGTCCCACAAAATAATTAGTAACTTTCATTTATTGATATAGCCACTTACTGATAATTTTCAAATTAAAAATCTAGTAAAAGTAAAAAATTCCAACAATGTGAAAAAAAAACCAAAACAAAATTCTGATATAAAACCATGGTAGTGATTATGTTGATCATGAGAAACAAGGTGAGTCTGTATTCACAATAGGGCATTTTAGCTACTTATTTGTTCTGAAGAATTTTATTAAAAGTAATAATTAATCAGCTCTTATTTAGTGTTAGCATTTCATTAAGTGCAGGATGGTTAGTGCTATTGTTTTATACCGACCCAGACACATCATTTGGTGAAAGCCTAATTTACCTGACTTCATTGATCTTTTCCTTTCTTTTAAAATTTTCAAATGGAACCTCAAGTGAATAAATTAGTAAATTTATCATTTTCTCTATAATACTGTCATAAGGACAGTTTGATAAAATGGCTCATTATAGTCAATGATGTGAAATATGAGTTTCATCAGCATATTTTCATCAAATGCAGCCACAGAAATTAGTTTGCTATTATCAAGGACTGTGGAATGCAAAAATAAAATTAAGCATGCTATTATACTGGCTAAATTTTGGGATTGACCCATGAGAGTTAAAATAAAAAAAGAAAGAAAACTTCTAGTGACAAAGGAAAATCTAAGAAATCACTCAAAAATTAATTGACAAGTGATAATGCTAGTCATGTAATGACTGTGTTTTAAATAACCTGTTATCCCCTTCAAAGATAGCTTTCAGGTCTACTCTTTTATGTAGTCATAGTCCTAAAATGTGATTTTTAAAGCCTTTTGGTAAAGCAAATCATATCCTATATAATAAAAACTACTTGTTGTCTGTAGTTATCGTTTATGAGAACTCAGCAATTTGCAATTCCTATAGTATCTGGATTTTGAATCCTCATTTTGCTTAAAATGGGACATTTAAGAAATAATGGAGAAGTCTTAATTTAGATTGGTTTATGGTGAATGAACATGGATCCATTAAGTGCTGATATTAGAACATCGAAACATTTTTTTAATGTTTTTTATTTATTTCTGAGAGAGGGAGAGACAGTGTGAGCAGGGGAGGGTCAGAGAGAGAGGGAGACACAGAATCTGAAGCAGGCTCCAGGCTCTGAGCTGGCTGTCACCACAGAGCCCCACGGGGGGTTTGAACCCACTAACTGTGAGATCATGACCTGAGCCGAAGTCGGACACTTAACCAACTAAGCCACCCAGACGCCCCTGGTATTGGAACATTTCACTCTTGTAAATATCTATTGTTAGCTATTGTTACAAAAACAGCACATAGCCAATCAGCACAGAAAGCAGTGGCATACAAAAACAAGCATTTATTTAGCTCATGTGCCTGTGGGTAACAGGGTTGGATGTTCTTGGCTGAGGTGGTTGGCTGAGTGATTCAGCTCCGAGGACTTCACTTCCTTTTTTGGAATCAGTAGGTTTTCTAGGCATTCTCCTCTTCTAGCAATGGTAGAAACACAAAAGAACAAGAGAGAACATCTGAGGCTTTTTAAGGTCTAAGTTCAGAAATAGCACATGATCTTTTTCAAAATATTGGTTAGAGTCATATGGCCAAACCCAAAGTTAAGGGGTGGGGGAATAGGCTCTACTGTTTATTTGAATGGGATAAAGTGTAGAATCACATGGCAAAGAGCATGGATACAGGGAGGGGTGAAGAATCTGAGCTGGGGAGGAGATTTACCATAACATCAATTTCACTAAGGTAATAGTTAAACACATTAAACTCAAACCATGATGAAGATAAAGAATATATAAAGAGATTGGAAAGTTGGTATTGACTGTCTAGCTTTTTTCACAAACTGATTGCAGGTGTGAGGATGTCAAACCAACCAGTTATAATTTAAATTCCTAAGTGTATCATAACTACACATGAATTAATGGTAAGGGTTAAAAAATAAGATCCTTTGTATAATATCTTGTGGAAAGTTAGAATATGGAGGTAGATTCACAAATAAAAATACAGGTATGTTCTTTTAATTATACCAGAAGGAAATTCAGATACTATTATTTGATTTAATTTTTCAATTTAAAGGCTTTGACAAAAATGTTTTATTTCCTTTAACTCTTTTTTCTTGACTTTGCAATTGGACTATAAGTCGTAGCATCTAGAGTATCATAGCCCCACTGACCCAGCCCAAACGTGGGCTATGATAGATTAATTTGAGCATATTCTGCTTCAAAGTAGGTAGACAATAAATCATAAGTAAAAGTGAAGTGAAAAGTTTTATAGAAACATTTTGTAATTTAGTAAGCAGAATATCTGAAATCTCAAAGCATCTGGAATTGTGGCATATTTGAAAAAAAATTGTTCTGTTCATTCCATGTAAAAGCTAAAGAAGTAGTGAGAAGAATGCAGAAAAATAAGTCAGAAGAAGGAAAGACAGAGGAATCAAGAGGACAGGGCCTGGGAAGTACAGAGTAAATATCAGAAGAGTCCTGAGAGTTACAGAGATTCAGGGATTATGTGCTGAAATTTTCTGATAGCAGGAAAAGGAAATTAATATTAAAATGTAAGAAAATAGGCATCTGGGTGGCTCGGTTGATTAAGCGTCCAACTCTTGATTTTGGCTCTGGTCATGATCCTAGGCTCATAGGATCGAACCCTATGTTGGGCTCCATGCTGAGCATAAGACTGCTTAAGATTTTTTCCCCTCTTTCCCTATGCTCCTTTCCCTGATTCATGCGTGCTTTCTCTCTCTCTCTCTCTCTCTCTCTCAAATAAATAAAGGTAAAACCACTTCAGCCATGGAATAGCTCAGTAGATTGAAATAAGAAACATTTGAGGAAAAGGACAGCTAAATGTCACTGGACACCATTGTTTTTAGGTGGAGTTCCCCTGCAGATGCATAAGCTTATATAATTGGAGGAGGCTTTTTGTTTGAAGTAATGCAACACAGGAAGTCCCAACAAAATAGAAGAATGGAACCTAGGTAATAGTGTCAAGTTGAACAACATACAAGCAACAGAACATAATATTTCAGTTTATATCACAGGATATCTATCTTTCTGGAAATACAAAAAGTGGAAATGTAAGAATGTTGTGCTAACCTTCACAGAGAAAGTACATATCTGAATGTGACTTGAAAACTAAAAATAAAGGGAAACATTGGTAGATCTATAAAATATTGACTGACCTGTATTAATGATTAAAAGCTTCGGAGGGAGCAACTATACAGATTCTTTGTGAAATCCAAGGCAACTTCAACAATATAGAATATAGTGATTAATAAGAATGTGGACTTTGGGCCCAAAAAGAACTGAATTTGAGTACTGTTATTTCCTACCCAGTATGAGGGACATTGGGTCAGTTATTTAAACACTCTTTATCCCAGTTCTGTTATCTCTAAAATAGGGGCAATAATATCTACTTTATAATTTTGTGAAAATAAAATGAGTGTCTAATCAAAGCACTGGTGCTTAGTTACGGAATCAGAGCTCAAAAAATGTTAGCTATCATTATTACTATTATTAGGCATTCAGCTAATATAAAGGACCCAGGCTTAAAAATGTGCACTTCACATTCTTAGAGGAAAGATCAAAGTGAAAAGAGCTTTCCCATCTGGCTTATTGTTAATTACAGTGGTAAAAGGTTTTTTTTTTTTTTTAGGAAAGAAAGAAAGAATGCTCATCAGTCTGCCATATGATTTCTCAAAAGACTAGTTTTCGGTTCTAAAGTCAGAAGTCACTTGAGAAGACAAACTACTAGTGTCAAGAGTCCATACATAAGGAAACTATGACAAAGCTCTATTGCTTTTTCTCACCCGAAGAACAACTTGGTCCTAGAATGGCAATCCAGAACAAATAAATGGAGGCTCATTTAACAATCATTTCCATCTTCACCAGGACATGTGAGTCTACATAGCATTGCCTCTTTTTATTTTATTTTTATTTTTTCCTTATTTTTTAAAATTTATTTCTGAGAGAGAGAGACAGCATGAGCAGGGGAGGGTCAGAGAGAGAGAGGGAACACAGAATCAGAAACAGGCTCCAGGCTCTGAGCCGGCTGTCAGCACAGAGCCCAACACGGGGCTCAAACCCGCGAACTGTGAGATCATGACCTGAGCCAAAGTTGGAGACTTAACCGACTAAGCCACCCAGGTGCCCTGCATTGACTCTTTTTAATACGGTCTTATCTTCATAAGATAAAACATTTTGGAAACTGGAAAATTTATTTCACCTGGAGCATTTGAGGTCAGAGTGTATTTAATTGCTTATTATTCAGAAGCTAACATCTGGATGGAGTCATGTGTTTAAAAAAATTCTTAACTGTTTCTATAACTGCTAAAGGGTATTATTTTTATTGCTAGATGTTGTAGTATTTAACTTGAGGAGGCACTGAGTGAGAGCAGTGATATTTGAACATTGTCCTGATTGCACTTTATTGTTTCAATCCTGTTGTTATTCAGGATGACACAGAATTACAAAATAAATAGCCTGAGAACTTTTATCCCTTGCCACAGCATTATAGAGCTCTTAGACTCCTCATGGGCAAATTTAAATATTGCTTTGTGTCTAGATCCTCTTAAAAAGTAAGAGGTTTTTTTTTTGACAATTATGACTTCATGTTGTTTCTAATGGCCCCTTTTGCACTTTGGGAGGGAGGCCCTTAAGTAAGATGTCATCATATTCTTCAAGTCCAATTTCTTGACATATCGACATCTCCTTCTGAATGAAGCTAGAAACACAATTCCAGAGGGATTGCGAAGATAAGGAATGAAGGACTCTGTTGAGTGCACATCCCCTTGTCACCACCTCCTGCTCTAGCTGTTGTGATGGGCATCAGCTCCCAGAAGGTTTTTTGAACTTCAGGGACACCGATCGGACAGTGTCTTGTCCCAAGCCAAAGTCCCCATACCTCTCACTTTCTGTCCCAGGGTGGCATGGGACAGCTGTGAAAATCAGGCCAGCATTCAAATGAAGTGGGGCTGAATGAACACCATGGGCCCATCCTTGACCAATGAGGGAAAAGGACTTAATGATTCAGTGTTTCTCCCTTCTTTTGCTTATGAACCAGGTACTATTTTATTAAGCCTCCTTTTTCAGATGAAAACTGGGGACCAAAGGTTAAGTGATTTGTTTAAGGTTACTTCGTTGGCAAGCAACCAGTCATTCTGGTTGTAGTCTATACCTTAGCCACTCCACTCCACTATCGTTTCATTCACAGAACTGTTATTTTATTTTTATTTATTTATTATTTTTAAAAATGTACATCCAAGTTAGCATATGGTGGAACAGTGATTTCAGGAGAAGATTCCTTAATGCCCCTTCCCCATTTAGCCCATCCCACCTCCCACGACCCCTCCAGCGACCCTCTGTTCTTCATAATTAAGAGTCTTTTATGTTTTTGTCCCCTCCCTCTTTTGATAGTATTTTTGCTTCCCTTCCCTTTTGTTCATCTGTTTTGTACCTTAAAGTCCTCATCTGAGTGAAGTCATATGATATTTGTCTTTCTCTGACTAATTTCGCTTAGCATAATACCCTCTGGTTCCATCCACGTCGTGGCAAATGGCAAGATTTCATTCTTTTTGATCATTAGCAGAACTATTCTTGATCCTCTTTATTATCTCACAAATGTATGAAATTAGAGAATTTTGGGAGATGTTGCTCTTTGCCATGTGACTTCTCTCTGTGAATGCCTAAAAACGAGTGCTGCTCTCCTGAGCCACTAATAACGGTGGGAAAGGAATCTCAGAAATCACTCACGAAAAACAAACAAGACTAGTTTTTGAACAGAAGGTTGCCCAGGACAGTCATGTCCATTATCAAGAATTCTTTTCACATGAGGATTGTTTCTTATCTTTCCCTTAATCACATCTTCCAAAAGCATGACAGTGCGCACACTAGCTTCTGATCCTGTGCATACATGCACACTCACGCATGCGCGTGCGCGCGCGCACACCCACACGCACACAGTAAATATGATTCCATTGTCGCTTAGCACTTAAAGCTGTGGACAGGTCTGAAGTCTGCTTGTTTCTCTTTTTCTTGTAGAAGGGTTCTGTCTACAAAGAAGCTTGTGGAATTCTTTTTCTATTTTGAAATGTAAAAACTTTACCAGGATATATCTCAATGTTTTTCAGTCTTTATTACCTTCTTTTTTCTTGGGACATTTTGGTTTTTTTCTAGCAATATATCTATGTTCTGCATCTTAGGACAATTTTTCTTATGATACATATTCCCCCTTTAGGCATAACACTGATCTGTATATTGGGTCTCTAATATCTATCTTCTGCCTATCATCTTGGGTCTATATGCTATTGTTGTTTTCTTTGTGTTTTGGGGGTTTTTGGTTAATTTTTTTAATGTTTATTTATTCTTTGAGACAGAGAGAGAGAGACAGAGAGAGAGAGAGAGAGAGAGAGAGACAGAGAGGAAGAGGTACAGAGAGAGAGATGCACACACAGAATCTGAAGCAGGCTCCAGGCTCTGTGCTGATAGCTCAGAGATCGAACTCACAGACTGTGAGATCATGATCTGAGCCAAAGTCAGACACTTAACAGACTGAGCCACCCAGGCGCTCCTCTTTGTATTTTTCTAAAATCTGTTCTTCATGTCATTGATTAAGCTTTCTAAAGTACGAAGTCCATTCTCTACTGCTTGTAGTTTATTTTTAACTTTGGCCAACACTATTATTTTGTTTTCTCCTTAAATTTTTTCCCTTTAGCATTGCCAGATCTTGTTTTACCTAACTCTGGTATTCTTTTTTCCCCCCAATTTTCCTATCTTATAAAACACATGTTTTCTTTACTATGTTTGTAAATGTGAAGTAAGTTTACTTTAAAAAATCCTTTTGTAACCTGAAATTAATCCTCACAAGTACCATCTTTACCTACCTTTTCAATGTCTGTATTTTTCTTCTCTTCCAGAAATTTTGTGCAAGTCCCAAGCTTCTTTTTTATTGCTTCATCTTTGAATGAAGTTGTAATTGATGCTGTTTTTCTGTTTGACTTTTAGGTGCTCTGCTTAGAAAATGAGCTGGATGGCTAGGAGATGGCCAGCATATGTTCTCTGCTTATGTTTTCATAACCTGAGAGAGTCAAATTGGTGTGCAAAGCCACAGCCCGAGAACTTTGTTTCCTTAATTTGTTGTAACTCCTGCCCAATGAGTCGGATAATTTGGTGTGTCCTATTGTGTTGATGTCTTAGGAGTTTTGTTGTTTTGAATATAGATGATCTCCCTTTTCTTGGTAAGCCATGCTCTTTGGTAATTTTGGAATTTAAAACAATGCTTGGCAAAGGATTGACTTTTTATTTTCTTGGTTCGAAGGCTTTCTTCTTAGTGTAGGCAACCTAATTCCTAGTTGAAAATTGAGCTGTTGTCAGGCCATATCTCTCAGTGTAGGAAGCAGATTTGAAGATGGTGAATTTATGTATGTCGAGAGATACATGTCTAACTTCCTTCACTGCTGGTCTGTGGAAAGAAGACTAGAGTAAGAGAAGTCTTCCTGCAGTTGTGTATCCTGCTCGTTGTTTGGATTGTACATTTTTGGAACTGAAAGTTTCAGTGGAAACCTGGAGGGCATTCTCCACATTCTTCTTGCAATGCCATAGAGTACTCTTAAACTGGGAGATGATCGGTTTGTTCTGTTATCTGTACTCAGTTTACGTGGTATCTAACTAATAGTAACTCCCTGTGGTTGATGTATAAGATTGGGTCACTTCTGGTGTCCTTAGAGATTATTCGATGTAACATTTTCGTTACTGTGGTTCATGTTGTGACGTTAGGGAAGGCTTTAACTAAATGTGTTAGCTCCAAAATACTTGTCGCAATGCACCAAGGATTTAAATTAAGACTTGCTAGAATAAATTTTTTAAGAAAGTTAAATTATTCATCATTTATCAGGATGAAAAAAATCACCTTATTGAGTACACTTTGCCAATATCATAATTTCCTCATTAACCAAAGTATTGCTATTTTGCATTCTTATTCCTAAACAAACTTTTGTTATTTTTATAAATATCATTTGCAGTCCTTATCACACCCAAAAGTTTCACAGATCTTAAAAATTGCTTTATTTATATTTCTGCTTGAATAGGTCGGTTCATGAGTTTATTTGTCCTTATTTATCATCTTGCTATCTCATATTGCATGTTTTTTTAAACCAACTTACTGTTTTTCAACTAGATATGCATTATGGGAATTACTTAAATCATAATAATCAATAATAATTTTCCATTATTTTGTGCTCAGTATTTTTCTCTTTTTTTCCATTCTATTCTTTTAGCTACTATTTTTACAATTAGTTTTAAGTTACTACTAGTCTAGTGGTGATGGAAAATACTCAAATAGGGGCGCCTGGGTGGCTTAGTCAGTTAAGCGTCCGACTTTCGCTTAGGTCATGATCTCACGGTTCGTGGGTTCGAGCCCAGCGTCGGGCTCTGTGCTGACTGCCAGCTCAGAGTCTGGAGCCTGTTTCAGAGTCTGTGTCTCCCTCTCTCTCTGACCCTCCCCTGCTCACGCTGTCTCTCTCTCTCTCCTAGAAATAAATAAAAATATTTAAAAAAACCCTCAAATAATATTCATCATATATACCAACTTAAAATTACCTTTTTCAAGGTAATCACACAAGATGTCCTTGCTCATGAAAAACTGGGGAGGCCTGCATTTTACATCCATTGGAATTAGAGTTAAAACAGAATGTCTGATAGAAAATGAACTTTCAGTAAATCAACATAACAAACTGATATGGATACTTTGTAATTATTTGCATGATTTGATTAAGGTAGATAGCCAAACTGGATAGTTTAGGTTAAAAAAAAATCCACTTTAGGATGAATAACATCGCAGATGAAATATCAGTTTGGAAGGACTGAATATATCTTGCACTTAGAGTAAGACTGATATTCATGGATTTCTTTTTCAGATGAAGGGACAGGGATGAAATCATTTGGAAAAGGCCACCTGGTGCTCTCATCTGAGCCAGGATAAGCCTTATCCTTCTGTATCATTTAACCTACTTAGCTGTTCTCCTTTCTCTAGAGTTTACTACCTTAAGTCTTCATGAGACAGTAGTTTGATTGTAGTGGATTGCCCACCAGTGACCTAAAGTATCCTACCCAGGGGCACCTGGGTGGCTCTGTTGGTTAAGCGTCCAACCTCGGCTCAGGTCATGATCTCGTGGTTTGTGGGTTTGAGCCCCTCATTGGGCTCTGTGCTGACAGCTCAGAGCCTGGAGCCTGCTTCGGATTCTGTGTCTCCCCCTCTCTCTGCCCCTCCCATGCATATGCTCTGTGTCTCTCTGTCTCTCAATAATAAATAAAAACGTTTAAAAATTTAATAAAAAAACAAAGTATCCTACCCAGAAAATTTAACTTTTGTATATGTAATCAGATATGTTTCAGAATTTTTATTGCTCTAGAAAAATGAGTTATCCTTTTTTTTTTTAAACTTTAAAGATTATTCTTTCAGAGGGTATGATGCTTAGTTCCATAAGCTCTACTTCTCTTCTTCTTCATCCTTTCAGTGAATGTACCATAATCTGTCCTGTTATCTAGGTGAGAAACACAGGTGTCCTTCTACATGTTTCCCAACTCTTCATTCTCAGCCATCATCAGATTGTTTCTTTTACCTTCCAATGTCTTTCACTACATATACTTTATTATTTTTTTAAACCTTTACTGCCAACAGTTTGGTCCAAGTTTTCATGATCTTTTACCTGAACAATTGCAATAGCCTCCTCACATGTCCTCCCTATATCTCTTATGGTTTATTTCCAGTCTGTTTCCTTCAATCTCCACTCAGCAATAAATCACAGAAGTGGCTTTGCTTTGGCTTTCTTTTTTTTTTTTTCTTGCACCTTCATTTTATTTCTTTTCTTTTTTTTTTTTACAAATAGTTTATTGTCAAATTAGTTTCCACATAACACCCAGTGCTCATCCCCACAAGTGTCCTCCTCCATGCCCACCCCTCCTCCCCCCCACATCCACCAGTCCTCAGTTTTTGTCAGCATTCAAGAGTCTCTCATGGTTTGCCTCTCTCCCTTTCCCCCACCATTTCCCCCTTCTTCTCCCCTTGGTCCTCTGTTAAGTTCCTCCTAATCCTCCTATACGTGCACACATATGATATTTGTCCTTCTCTGCCTGACTTATTTCGCTCAGCATAACACCCTCAAGGTCCATCCATGTTGCTACACATGGCCAGATTTCATTGTTTCTCATTGCCATGTAGTATTCCATGGTATAGATAAACCACATCTTCTTGATCCATTCATCTGTTGATGGACACTTAGGCTCTTTCCATGTTTTAGCTATTGTGGAGAGTGCTGCTATGAACATTGGGGTACATGTGCTCCTATGCATTAACATTTCTGTATCCCTTGGGTAAATTCCTAGCAGTGCTATTGCTGGGTCATAGGGGAGTTCTATTGTTAGTTTCCTGAGGAATCTCCACACTGTTTTCCAGAGGGGCTGTACCAGTTTACATTCCCACGAACAGTGTAGGAGGGTGCCCGTTTCTCCACATCCTCGCCAGCATCTAGAGTTCTCTGATTTGCTCATTTTAGCCACTCTGACTGGCGTGAGGTGGTATCTCAGTGTGGTTTTGATTTGTATTTCCCTGATGAGGAGCGATGCTGAGCATCGTTTCATGTGTCTGTTGGCCATCTGGATGTCCTCTTTGGAGAAGTGTCTGTTCATATCTTCTGCCCATTTCTTCACTGGGTTGTTTGTTTTTTGGGCGTGTAGTTTGGTGAGTTCCTTGTAGATTCTGGATATCAACCCTTTATCTGATATGTCATTTGCAACTATCTTTTCCCATTCGGTTGGTTGCCTATTAATTTTCTGGGTTGTTTCCTTGGCTGTGCAGAAGCTTTTAATCTTGAGGAGGTCCCAACAGTTTATTTTTGCTCTTAATTCCCTTGCTTTTGGGGATGTGTCCAGTAAGAAGTTGCTGCGGTGGAGGTCAAGGAGGTTGTTTCCTGCTTTCTCCTCTAGGGTGTGGATAGTTTCCTGTTTCACGTTCAGGTCCTTTATCCATTTTGAATTTATTTTTGTGCATGGTGTGAGAAAATGATCTAGTTTCATTCTTCTGCATGTTGCTGTCCAGTTCTCCCAACACCATCTGTTAAAAAGGCTGTCTTTTTTCCATCGGATATTGTTTCCTGCTTTGTCAAAGATTAGTTGGCTGTATACTTTTGGGTCCACTTCTGAGTTCTCAATTCTGTTCCATTGGTCTATGTGTCTGTTTTGTGCCAATACCATACTGTCTTGATGATGACAGCTTTGTAGTAGAGGCTAAAGTCTGGGATGGTGATCCCTCCCGTTTTGGTTTTATTTTCAGGATTACTTTGGCTATTCGGGGTCTTTTGTGGTTCCATACAAATTTTTGGATAGTTTGTTCTAGTTTTGAGAAGTATGCTGGTGCAATTTTGATTGGAATTGCATTGAATGTGTAGAGTGCCTTAGGTAGTAATGACATCTTAACTATATTTATTCTTCCTATCCATGAGCATGGAATGTTTTTCCATTTCTTTGTGTCTTCTTCAATTTCCTTCATAAGTTTTCTATAGTTTTCATCATACAGATCTCTTGTATCCTTGGTTAGGTTTATTCCGAGGTATTTTATGGTTTTTTGTGCAATTGTGAATGGGATCAGTTTCTTGATTTCTCTTTCTGTTGCTTCATTGTTGGTGTATAAAAATGCAACCGATTTCTGTACGTTGATTTTGTACCCTGCAACTTGGCTGAATTCTTGGATCAGTTCTAGTAGGCTTCTGGTGGAGTCTGTCAGGTTTTCTATGTAGAGTATCATGTCATCTGCGAAGAGTGAAAGTTTGACTTCCTCTTTGCCAATTCTGATGCCTTTGATTTCCTTTTGGTGTCTGATGGCTGATGCTAGGACTTCCAGCACTATGTTAAACAGCAGTGGTGAGAGTGGGCATCCCTGTCGTGTTCCTGATCTCAGGGGGAAAGCTCTGAGTTTTTCCCCGTTGAGGATGATGTTAGCTGAAGGCTTCTCATAGATGGCTTTGATGATGTTTAAGTAGGTTCCTTCTATCCCAACTTTCTCGAGAGTCTTTATTAAGAAGGGATGCTGTATTTTGTCAAATGCTTTTTCTGCATCTATTGACAGGATCATATGGTTTTTATCTTTTCTTTTATTGATATGATGTATCACATTGATTGATTTGCGAATGTTGAACCAGCCCTGTAACCCAGGAATGAATCCCACTTGATCTTGGTGGATGATTCTTTTTATATGCTGCTGGATTTGATTTGCAAGGATCTTGTTGAGAATTTTTGCATCCGTATTCATCAAGGATATTGGCCTGTCGTTCTCTTTTTTTGCTGGATCTCTGTCTGGCTTGGGAATCAGTGTGACGCTGGCTTCATAAAATGAATCCGGGAGTTTTCCTTCGCTTTCTATTTTTTGGAATAACTTGAGAAGAATTGGGATTAATTCTGTTTTAAATCTCTGGTAGAATTCCCCAGGGAAGCCATCAGGTCCAGGGCTCTTATTTGTTGGGAGATTTTTGATCACTGATTCGATTTCTTCACTCGTTATGGGTCTGTTCAGATTTTCTACATCTTCCCGTGTGAATTTTGGTAGTGAGTGTGTGTTTAGGAATTTGTCCATTTCTCCTAAGTTGTCCAATTTGTTGGCATATAATTTTTCATCGTATTCCCTGATAATTGCTTGTATTTCTGAGGGGTTGGTTGTAATAAGTCCATTTTCGTTCACAATTTTGTCTATTTGGGTGCTCTCTCTTTTCTTCTTGAAAAGCCTGGCTAGAGGTTTATCAATTTTGTTTATTTTTTCAAAAAATCAACTCTTGGTTTCATGGATATGTTCAATTGTTTCTTTGGTCTCTATGTTGTTTATTTCTGCTCTGATTTTTACTATTTCTCTTCTTTTACTGGGTTTAGGGCATTCTTGTTGCTCTGTCTCTAGTTCCTTTATGTGAGCTGTTAGATTTTGGACTTGCGCTTTTTCTAATCTCTTGAAATAGGCCTGGAAAGCAATGTACTTTCCTCTTAGGACTGCCTTTGCCGCATCCCATAGATTTTGGATTGTTCTGTTTTCATTTTCATTTGTTTCCATATATTTTTAAATTTCATCTCTAATTGCCTGATTGGCCCATTCATTCTTTAGAAGGGTGTTCTTTAACCTCCATGCTTTTGGAGGTTTTCCAGACTTCTTCCTGTAATTGATTTCAAGTTTCAAAGCATTGTGATCTGACAGTGTGCATGGTAGGATCTCTATTCTTTTATATTTATTGAGGGATGCTTTATGTCCCAGTATGTGATCTATCTTGGAGAATGTGCCATGCGCACTTGAGAAGAAAGTAAATTCCCTGTCCTCAGGATGTAAAGTTCTAAATATATCCGTCAGGTCCATCTGGTCCAATGTATCTTTCAAGTCTATTATTTCTTCAGTGATTTTCTGTCTGGTTGACCTATCCATTGCTGTAAGCAGAGTATTAAAGTCCCCTGCTATTAGCACATTCTTATCTATAAGCTTGTTTCTGTTTGTGATTAATTGTTTTAGATATTTAGGTGCTCCCATATTCGGTGCATAGACATTTATGATGGTTAGTTCTTCCTGATGGATGGACCCTGTAATTATTATGTAGTGCCCTTCTTCATCTCTTGTGATTGTCTTTAATTTAAAGTCCAGTTTGTCTGATATAAGTATCGCTACTCCGGCTTTCTTTTGATTTCTTGTAGCATGATATATATTTCTCCATCTCCTTACTTTTAATCTGAAGGTATCTTCCCGTCTAAAATGAGTTTCTTGTAGACAGCATATAGATGGATTTTGTTTTTTAATCCATTCTGCTACCCTATGTCTTTTGATTGGAGCATTCAGCCCATTTACATTCAGTGTTATTATTGAAATATGTGGGTTTAGAGTCTTTGTATCTTTTGTAGGGTTCATGTTTGTGGTGGTGTCTCTGGAATCTTTGTTCCTTGCAACCTTTCCTTCAGAGCATCCCCCTCAGGATTTCTTGTAGGGCTGGCTTCGTGGTGACAAATTCTTTCAATTTCTGTTTGTTTGGAAAGGTTTTTATCTCTCCTTCTATTTTGAATGATGGGCTTGCTGGATAGAGGATTCTTGGCTGCATATTTTTACTGTTCATCACATTGAAGATCTCTTGCCATTCCTTTCTGGCCTGCCACGTTTCAGTAGATAGGTCTGTCACCACTCTGATAGGTTTCCCTTTGTATGTGAGGGCCCTTTTCTCCCTAGCTGCTTTCAAAATTCTCTCTTTGTCCTTGTATTTTGCCATTTTTACGATGATATGTTGTGCAGAAGATCGATTCAAGTTACGTCTGAGAGGAGTCCTCTGAGCCTCTTGTATTTCCACATTGACTTCCTTCCCCAGGTCGGGGAAGTTCTCTGCTATAATTTGTTCCAGGACTCCTTCAGCACCTTTCCCTCTCTCTTCCTCTTCTGGGATTCCTATGATACGGATATTGTTGCATTTGACTCTGTCGCTGAGCTCTCGAATTCTTCTTTCCTGTTCCTGGATCAGTTTGTCTCTTTTTTTGTCAGCTTCTTGTTTTTCTAGAATGGTGTCTTCTAAATCACTTATTCTCCTTTCTGCCTCTTCAAGCCGTGCATTGGAGGCCTCTAATTTATTATGGATCTCATTTATCGCATTTTTTAATTCTTCATGCCTATTTTTCTTTTCCATTCTGTCTGTAGCCATAGTTTCTTTGATGTCGCCTATGTTTTTTTCAAGCCCTGCTATTAATTTCACCATTATTATTCTAAAATCTTGTTCACTTATGCTGCTGATATCTGTTTTGAGCAGTTCATTAGCTGTCATTTCTTCTTGGAGTTTCTTTGGAGGAGAGCTCTTTCGTTTCGTCATTTTAGTTAGCTTTCTGGCTCTTGTTGGTTTTAAAGACCTGTTATGCTCTCTGTTTCTATGAGCACTGCTATATCCAAGAAACTCTTTGACTTTCCAAGGCCTATCCTTTCAGAGATTGTTCTTTGAATGGTATCCCTCGGTCACTCTTGTTGGGACCTTAGTTATTTTATTTTCCTATTCGTAGTGATATTTGGGACTCTTCACCTTGTGTACTCTAGCTTGTTTCTTGAGGTAGCCCTGGAAAAGAAAACAGACAGACAAACACACAGGGAGCAGGAGCACATAAACGCACAGGCTGATTCAACTAACATGCAAAGTGAGAGGGAAAATGAAAAAGTTAATAGAAAAGATGGAGGAGGGAGGGCGAATAATAGGGAGCATAAAATACATAAAAGGGTCAAAAAGGGGAAAAGAAAAGGAAAAAAGAAGAAAACCGATGGACAAAGAACGGTTTAAAGCATATACCTGGATTTCCCAGCTACAGTTAAATAGCCGTGTGTATGCAGTGCTGGTTGAAGAGCATAGAGAAAAAGAGAGAAGGCAGGGTGAGACAAGGCAGATTTGGAAATAGAATGAACAGGCAGAAGGGATAAGAAACTTTTTTCAAAGAGGTAAAGGGTAGAATATGGTTGGATAGGTGAGAGAAGGATGCTGGAATTATCCAGAGAAACTATATAGTCTAATTACTCCTGTGAGAAATAGCTGAAAAAGTCGGTAGGTGTAGAATTTACAATTACAGAATGGACTTGTGATTGTTTAAGCAAGCTGGCGACCAGAGTTAATCAGGTCAGTGTTTTGGGGAAAAAAGCGAGAAAAGAGAAAGAAGAAGAAAAAAAGAGAAAAGAAAGGGGAAAAAAAAAGAAAGAAGAAAAAAAAAAAAAAGGAAAAAGAAAAAAAAAAAAGGGAGGAGGGCACCTCTCAGGCAGGGATGGGCGTGGCATGATCCGATGCCTCAGGCGGGGGTTCTGCCTTGGCGATTGTGGGGAGGAGAGTGACGGTGCTCCAGTCCCTTCTTGAACCCCGCGCTGCAGCTCGCTTTTTTTTTTTTGGCGTGTCAACTCCCCGTTCCGGGGACGCAGCCGAAGTTGGTTGCACTCTTCAACCCAGGCCAGTTCCAATCTCCAAATCCGAGTCCGCGCACCCCGCTGAAGTTGCCTTAGACACAGCTTCCCAGACAACCCCCTCGGGCTATTCCAGGCTCCCTGCTGAGCTCTGGGGGCGGAGTCAGGATCCTTGTTTCCTTCTCTGGGTCGGGCTGGTGCGCATGCGTGGGGGCTTGCCTGCCGGGTCCGCGTAGCCTGAGCCCGCTGGAGTGAGGAAAACCGGGTCTCTCTATGGCTCGTCACCCGAAACACGAACTCACAGGCAAATTTCGCAGTTTTTAGCTCTTTGCCTTCCCTCTCGAGTTCCAGCCAGCCAGGAGCGTGGACGCACGGTTTCTGCGCGTTTCCTTCAGGGGTCCCAGCTGCCCTGGAGCTACATTGGCGGCAGGCGTGCCGCCGCTGGAGTGAGGAAAACCGGGTCTCTCTATGGCTCGTCACCCGAAACACGAACTCACAGGCAAATTTCCCAGTTTTTAGCTCTTTGCTTTCCCTCGAGTTCCAGCCAGCCAGGAGCGCGGACGCCCGGTGTCTGCGCGTCTCTTTCAGGGGTCCCAGCAGCCCTGGAGCTACAATGGCGGCAGGCACTCCCGCGCCACTTTAAAAACCAACCTCCAGGAGCGGCACAAAGAAGCAGTTTGTGTGCCCAGCCTCCTCCAGGACCAGTTGTCACGAGGGGACCTGGTGTGCAGGTATTTGGCAAGTACGGTCTTTCTATGCACCGAGCGGAGATTTTTCTGTCTCGGACTCTCTCCTTTTCGCCTCTCACTCCCCGTAGAGGGTAGAGGGGGATCGCCTCCCACCCTGGAGGCTCCGATCCCAGCCCTATTTTACCTTCCCCGGTTCGCACTCACGTTAGAAGGCTTTCTCAGTGGATTCTGCGTCCTTTTTCTCCGAGTCTCTCAGGTTTTGTATGGTTTCCAATAGCTTCAGATCTTTTCTGTGTGATGTATGGGCGCGAGTGCAAGTACGGAGCTCCTTACTTCTCTGCCATCTTGCCTCCCAATCGCTTTGGCTTTCAACCAGGCATGGATTGGCACGGTTATGTCTCATTACTCTCTCACTCTGTGTCTCTAGCCACACCGAACTTCTTGAGTGTTATAAAATGCCTGACTCCTTCCAGCTATAGGAGTCTTCCCAAAGGCTATTTCGCTTATCTGGAATGTCACATCCTTTTGCTTATAAATACATAAGTAATTACAGAGGTCCTGGAAAGGAGATGATGTTTGAGCAGGGATATTAAGGATATGTAACAGAAGATCACTGGGATGTAGGAGTAGTGAAAGCACCACACAACCAGTCAGGGCTTGGTCATGAACGACCTTACATGTTATGCTAAATATCTTGGATTTTTATCCTGAATGTGATGAAGGAACTATTCCAGCCATTGGCTACAGCATATACAAAGCTTAGAGGATTAAATCAGCATGTGTTAAAAAATATTTTTTGAAGGTAATATCATATATTGAAAGGATTGTATGCCATGATCAAATTGAATTTATTCCAGGGCTGCAAGGATGGTTCAACATCTGCAAATCAGTGTGATACACCACATTAACAAAATTAAGGATGAAAATTATATGATCATCTTAATAGATACAAAACAAGTATTTGACAAAATTCAGCATCCATCCACGGTAAACACTCTCAATAAACTGGGTATAGAGGGAGTGTACCTCAACTTAATAAAGGCCATATATGATAAGCCCACAGCTAAGATCATACTCAACAGTGAAAAGACAAAATATTTTCCTTTATAATAAGGAACAAGACAGGGTGCCCACTATCCCTGCTTTTATTCGACACAGTGCTAGAAGTCTGAGCCAGAGCAATTAGGCAAGAAAAGAAGTAAAAGGCATTTAAATCAGAAAGGAAGAAGTAAAACTATCTCTGCTTGCAAATAACAGACACTATATATAGAAAATCATAAAGGATCCACCAAGAAAACTACTAAAACAAATCAACAAATTCAGTAAAGTACAGGATACAAAGTCAATATGTACAAATTAGTTGCATTTCTAATAATGAACTATCAGGAAGACAAATTAAGAGCAAAATCTCATTTGCAGTTGCATCAGAAAGAATAAAAGACCTAGGAACAAATTTAAGCAAGAATATGAAAGGCCTGTACACTGAAAACATTAAGACATTGATGAAAGAAATTGAAAAAGATACAAATAAATGGAGAGATATTCTATACTAATGGACTGGAAAAATAAATATTGTTAAAATGTCCATACTACCTAAAGCGATCTATAGATTCAATGAAATTCCAATCAAAATTCCAATCACAGTTTTCACAGACCTAGTAAAATCCTAAAATTTGAATGGAAACACAAAAGACCTCAAAAAGCCAAAGCAATCTTGAGAGAGAAGAGCAAAGCTGGAGGTATCATTCTCCTCAATTTCAAACTATATTACAAAGCTTTAGTAATCAAACTTTATGGTATTGGCATAAAAACAGATCAGTAGAACACACTAGAAAACCCAGAAAGAAACCATCACATATATGGTCAATTAATTTATGACAAGAAAACCTATGGGGAAAACTACTCTCTTCAGTAAATGATGTTGGGAAAAGCCACATGCAAAAAGAAAGAAAAAAGAAAAGAAAAGAAAAGAAAAGAAAAGAAAAGAAAGAAAGAAAGAAAAGAAAAGAAGAAAGGAAAGAAAGAAAGAAAGAAACTGGACCCTTATCTTATACCATAAACAAAAATCAACTCCAAATGGGTCTAAGACTTGAAACCATAAAACTCTTACAAGAAAGATTAAGTGGTAAGTTCCTTGACAGAGTCTTGGAAATTATCTTTTTGGATTTGACATATGAAGTAGAAGCAACAAAACCAAATGTAAACAAGTGGGACTACATCAAACTAAAAAGCTTTTGTACAGCAAAGGAAACCATGAACAAAGGGAAAAGGGAACCTACTTAATGAGAAAATATTTGCAAATTATTTATCTGACAAGGGGTTAGTATCCAAAACATAGAAATAATTCATAAAATTCAAAAGAAAAAAAAGACCATTGATTTAAAAATAGGCATAAGCACTGGGGAACGTGCTTTCAAACAGCTGCCATGTTGTGAGGGAGCTAGTGTCCAAGAAGAAAACCCTGGTAGTACCACTTTTTCTCCCAAAGTTTGTTTATTTATTTTGAGAGAGAGAGCGGCAGGGAAGGGGCAGAGACAGAGGGAGAGAGAGAATTCCAAGCAGGCTTCGTGCTGTCAGTGCAGAGCCTGATGTAGGGCTCGAGCCCATGAATCATGAGATCATAGCCTGAGCCCAAAATCAAGAGTTGGATGCTCAACTGATGGAGACACCCAAATGCCCCCTTGGTAATGCCTTTTGAAAGAACTCTGGAGAGCCATAGCTTACTGACTTGGACTCCAGAAGCAGAGAGAGAGAATGACTCCAGGCTGGGCTTGCCCTCCCATGGAGTGACTTGGCCCACTTGAGTCTGCTGTAGAATCTGTAGGTGCTGAACTCAGATGATAGAGATGCGGTATGGAAGGGGTCCTCTGGAGCTGGAGAAGGGGCAGAGAACCAGGTCTGGCACTTGCCCAGCCTGGCAACTGATCCCAACCAAAGCCTACCCTTTGCAGGCTTTTCTCCACTGCTCTCCAGGCAGTTATTTCACTTTGGTTTTTCCTGGGAGCCGAGTAAGCCAGCCTTGGCAGAACCCCCAGTTGGCCTCTGTAGGGCATGTCCTACAGAGATAACTTGGCTGGCCTCTGCCCAACATTGGGAAGCTCCCACTTGCTTATGAAGAAGAAAGGTGGGCACTGCCCCCATAGGGAGTCAGAAGCAGTGCTCAGTTTGTATGACATGAGGAATGCAGGTTCAGAATAAAATATTTTAGACTTTAGGAGTAGATGGAGTATAATCAGTAGAGACACAAGACAAGGGGGTCTTCACTAGCACCAGGGAGTTCAGGGGCACCTCTGTAGAGGAAGATGGTAGCACCCCAGCAGCCAAAGGGCAAAGTCTTCAAGTTGTGAGTGTGCTTCCTAGTGTTCATCATATTTGTGGAAATAGTGTGTGTGTGTACGCGCACGCTTGTGATAATGCTTGTGATAAAAGGTAGTGAAAACTGAAATACATTACACATAGCACTGTACATTAATGTGAAACAATATTTTTATTTAACAGATGTGCCTTGATAAATATGATTTTTGTAGGTTTTTTGGTAAATATTTATCATTTTTAACATTTATTTATTTTTGAGAGAGAGCAAGTAGGCAGAAGGGAAGAGAGAGGGGTGCAGAGGATCTGAATTGTTCTCTATGCTGACAGCAGAGAGCCTGATGTAGGGCTCAAACTCAGGAATCATGAGATCATGACCTGAACTGAAATCAAGAGTCATATGCTTAACCAACTGAGCTACTCAAGTGCCCCGTGGTAAACAATTTAAAGTGCTGTAAAAATATTTTTGTAAAATACAGTTGTTTGATTTTGTAAGGCATTCCTAACGGCAGTTTTCTGTGGTCTCTGTACAATTCTTAAATTAGCAAACACTGAGTTCTTAATATTACAGCCAGGTTTAACGAGACTGAGAATTGTTATGTATGCTGGAATTGAAAAAAGAGAGAGAAAGACTGAGAATTTGGTTGATTGCTGGTGGAAATGTCCAGTTGTGCCTGAAGTTCAAGCTTGAGGAAGTCAGCAATTGTCGCCGTCCCTGAGAATTACTAAAATGCCCTCAAAGGTCTGTGTTGGGGAACTCATGGACAGCACCCCTTATATAAAGGGTCCCTGGTCTTTAGAGGCCAGAGCATGTCTTCTGAACACTGCAGGCATATCCTTTGACTGGAAAAATATTTCAAAGCACAATAGCCTGCCAAAGAAATCCTGCAACAGGGAACACCTGTGATAGGTCACCCTATAGTTCACCCTTGAAGCCTCTTTTGTTTAATGTGCAGTCCCATTCACTTACTACATGATTCTAACATCTCCAGAATTCCTTTTTATTAAAAAAAGATGAGTAGAAACACTGAATAGACATTTTCCCGAAGAAGATATGCACATGGCCAATGGGTACATAAAAAGTGTCTAGGCATTGTTAATTATCAAGGAAATGGTAATTGAAACCATGGTGAAGTATCTCACACCTGTTAAAATGGCTATCATCAAAAAGACAGATAAATGTTAGCGAGAAGGTGGAGAATGTTGTGCATGTTGGTGGGAATGTAAATTGGTGCAGCCTCTGTGGAAAACAGAGTGGAGGTTTCTCAAAAAATTAAAAATAGAACTGCTGTATGATCCAGCAATTTCACCTCTGGGTATTTATCTGAAAACAAAATCACTATCTTGAAAAGATGTCTGCATCCCCACATTTATTGCGGCATTACATACAATAGCCAAGACAAGGAAACAACCTAAGTGCCCATCAACAGATAAATGGATAAAGAAAATGCACTATATTATTCAGCCATAAAAAAATAAGGAGATCCTGCAACATTTACAACAACATGGGTGGACCTTGAGGGCATTAAGCTAAGTGAGAGAAGTCAGAGTAAGACAAATACTGTTATGATCTCACTTACATGTAGAATAAAAAAAACACCTGAAAACAAAAATGAACTCATAGATACAGAGAACATCCCACCCCCATCAGCTCTCAGTTTGTTCTCAGCATTCAAGAGTCTCTCATAGGACCTCTAGTAACTTTTTAAAAAGTCATTGTAAAGTTTTCCACAATTGTTGCTGATGAATATTATGTGCCAAGAAGTATAAAGAATTTAGGAGGAGTGACAGAAAATAAAGCTTGAGAGTTTTGGTAGGGCTAGGTCATGAAGGACCTTTTATTTCATGTTTAATCTCAATTTTCATCCTGAGAGTAAAGGAGGAACCATTGAAGTAATGGAGAGGGCTTTCCCACACTTTACTTGCCTTTTATGCCTAATGACAGCAATTTCTGCTTTGAAAGATATATTTCTAATAGAGTATTTTAGGTCAGCTGTGAAGTTCTCTTGGGTTCCGCATTTTCATGAGGTAAAATGGAGATCAACTGGCCATCTCCAAGGGTGCTCAGTGTAGGAAGCATATCAACACACCCAATGTTTGGTAACCAATCTTTGATCTTAAAAAAAAACAAACCCAAAAAACTCTGGGTGACTCAGTTGGTTAAATATCTGACTTGAGTTCAGCTCAGGTCATGATCTCTTGGTTCATGAGTTCAAGCCCCTCATCTGGTTCTGCTCTGACAGCACAGTGCCTGCTTGGGATTCTCTCTTTCTTCCTCTCTCTCTGCCTCTCCCCTACTCATGCTCCCTCTCTCTCTCAAAATAAATAAACTAAAAACCCCAAAATACTTTGTGTGAGTTATCTGTTACCATGGACAAATTACCCCAAATCTTAGTGGTTTAAGACAGCAATAAATATTTATTATGTTTACCTTTCTGTGACGCAGGAATTCAGGAGTAATTTACATTGGCTGTTTTGGCTTGGGTTCTCTCCTGAGATTGTCAGATGTTGGCTGGTTTGATCATTATGTGAAGCTTGCCTGAAGTTATAATCAACTTGCCAGCCTATGAGTAAGCCACCTATACACTTCCAAGGTGGCTTACTCATAAGGCTGTCAAGTTGATTATTGGCATGGGGCCTCAGTTTCTCTGCACATGGGCTTTTCCACAGAGCTGACTGAAGGTCTTTATGGCATGCCTCTGACTTCTCCCCAAAGGAGTAATCCAAGATAGAAGAGAGCCAGAGAGAAGCCATCCTTGTTATGATGTAGGGCTAGAATTAAGATGGCATCACTTCTACCACATTCCATTTATTAGAAGTAAATCACCAAATTCATCCCACATGCAGGTGGTAGAGAATTAGGCTCTGACTTTTGAAGGGAGGAATTTCAATGAAGGTATTAGTGTATTTTAAACCCACCACATGTATAATTAGACTTAACTCATCAGTTATTTATATTAACACAGTTGTGTCAAAACTGTGCTCATCTACACTTTCAATTAATCCCTATTTGAGCAAGAATACAGGTTGCTATTTTAAATTGCTCCCCACTGCATGACCCCTATGAGTTGACAAAGTTACCATACCCATATCTATGTACTGTACTGATTCAGTTTGTGTTACTGTACTGATGTAGGGCAATATCCATTTTGTGTGTGTGTGTATAAGTGCACAGGAACAGGCCACCCTCTTTATGGAAGTCACAAGTTTATTTACACTGAGCTTAAATTTAGAGTGCACTGTAGGTTTTCAATTGCACTCACCCATCTTTGGACACTAAACTCCCAGGAAATCTACCAAATCGAGAGAATTAAAATTTCATATTAAAACTATTGCCACATAATGTATAGTATATATCCCTGTAAGTTAATAAAATGAACATGTTTGGATCTAGATGTTCATTTCTGGAGACCCAATTAGCTTCTATTCTGGTTAATTGTTGACCTTGCATTTTAACCAGCTCTCTGCTGACCTTATGTACAGAACTGGTGCAGTTTTGTTTTGGATACCTTCATGTTAAGTTTACAGGCAAAACACTCCTTTGGACAGAAGTTGCATTTATTTAATCTTCAGGGATGTTGCAAGAAGGGGACAGAAAAGTTATCCTCTGCTTGTTCATGGGGGAATGTAGCCAGCCATTATTATCCATTGTTTCACCTCCTTGTGTGGGCCTCTGATGACAAGTCCCTATGAGCGTGTTGACAGCAGTTTCCTGCTAAGAAACAGCCCCGTATACCATATGTTTATTGTTAGCCAAGAACATTTCACTAGCAGTAAGTTTTAACACTCCAGGGTGCCTCTAATTATCTGAAGGTAGATGGCAAATTTTCAATCCAGTCTGTAAAACAAAAATCTATCTTAATTCATCTTATTAAAATATTCAGAACCAATAATTAATTTCAGAAAAGGAAGATGTGGAGGGAGTGGTTGTTTAGAAATTCAAGGAAGAATAGCTGGCCAGCTTCTGAACTTGAGAATTAGGGCCTGAGAGGAGAGGGACAAGTTGAATCCTAGTTCTTGGTTGACTTATTCTCTGACCTGCCTTTGTTTGCATTTTCTAGATGGTGCTAACCTAACCTAAGTTAACCCAACCTGATCAGTGAGCCAAGACTAATTCTGTCCACTGTTAAAATTTTAGCAAGAAGCTTTGTTTAATGCTGGCATAGTGATTAGGTATAATTTTAATTGATTAAATTCTCCAAAACAATGGAAATAACACTGGAATGCCCTTGAACTTCCCTGTCTGGAAAATGGGCAATGGCATGATGATAATCAAGTTGTATTTCTTGCCTTTGTACTCACACGCAAGCATGCTCACTGAGATATATTATTAAATGCACCTTACAGTTTTAGAAATAAGTTCTTTTTTTTTAGTGTTCCTTTATTTTTGAGAAGAGGGAGCATGATCAGGGGAGGGGCAGAGAGAGAGAGAGGGTGACACAGAATCCAAAGCAGGCTCCAAACTGAGCAGTCGGCATGGAGCTCGATGTGGGGTTCAAACTCATGACCAAAGCTGAAGTTGGACACTTACCCAACTGAGCCACCCAGGTGCCCCTATAAATAAGTTCTGATATGGATTTTTGATTTTAAAAACATATTTATTACTGTGTGTTTCAAAAACTTAGAGCTTATCCTCCACCTTTATTTATGGTCTCATTTAGACATGAGTCTAAATGGACATGGCCCTGTCAATGACTTTGTATCTCTCTGTTGTCATTGTTGATGGTATTTAGAGAGAAGACGACTCTTAAGAATATGCTGAATGGAAGCATGTGTTTATTTAACTGTATTTTGTTTTGTGAGCCTTGTACATTAACATGTCTGATGCTACTGTCTGTTTCTGGAGACATCCTGAGAAACCCTATTCTCATGATAAAACATGGCACCCTTAATGCTCTCTGAGATTCCCCTATATTGCTTACCTTTAAATGTCTTTTATTTTATCACTGATTGAGGCATTTAGATATCCAGGTAATACACAAGAGTTTTTCAGTTTGCCTAATTAATCCAGGATTAAGGAAACAGGATTTGAAACACCAACTTTCACTGTAAAAGAAAGGGTTATAAATCAGTATCATATGAGTGACTTTAAGCCATCCTTGTTATGATGTAGGGCTAGAATTAAGATGGCATCACTTCTACCACATTCCATTTATTAGAAGTAAATCACCAAATTCATCCCACATGCAGGTGGTAGAGAATTAGGCTCTGACTTTTGAAGGGAGGAATTTCAATGAAGGTATTAGTGTATTTTAAACCCACCACATGTATAATTAGACTTAACTCATCAGTTATTTATATTAACACAGTTGTGTCAAAACTGTGCTCATCTACACTTTCAATTAATCCCTATTTGAGCAAGAATACAGGTTGCTATTTTAAATTGCTCCCCACTGCATGACCCCTATGAGTTGACAAAGTTACCATACCCATATCTATGTACTGTACTGATTCAGTTTGTGTTACTGTACTGATGTAGGGCAATATCCATTTTGTGTGTGTGTGTATAAGTGCACAGGAACAGGCCACCCTCTTTATGGAAGTCACAAGTTTATTTACACTGAGCTTAAATTTAGAGTGCACTGTAGGTTTTCAATTGCACTCACCCATCTTTGGACACTAAACTCCCAGGAAATCTACCAAATCGAGAGAATTAAAATTTCATATTAAAACTATTGCCACATAATGTATAGTATATATCCCTGTAAGTTAATAAAATGAACATGTTTGGATCTAGATGTTCATTTCTGGAGACCCAATTAGCTTCTATTCTGGTTAATTGTTGACCTTGCATTTTAACCAGCTCTCTGCTGACCTTATGTACAGAACTGGTGCAGTTTTGTTTTGGATACCTTCATGTTAAGTTTACAGGCAAAACACTCCTTTGGACAGAAGTTGCATTTATTTAATCTTCAGGGATGTTGCAAGAAGGGGACAGAAAAGTTATCCTCTGCTTGTTCATGGGGGAATGTAGCCAGCCATTATTATCCATTGTTTCACCTCCTTGTGTGGGCCTCTGATGACAAGTCCCTATGAGCGTGTTGACAGCAGTTTCCTGCTAAGAAACAGCCCCGTATACCATATGTTTATTGTTAGCCAAGAACATTTCACTAGCAGTAAGTTTTAACACTCCAGGGTGCCTCTAATTATCTGAAGGTAGATGGCAAATTTTCAATCCAGTCTGTAAAACAAAAATCTATCTTAATTCATCTTATTAAAATATTCAGAACCAATAATTAATTTCAGAAAAGGAAGATGTGGAGGGAGTGGTTGTTTAGAAATTCAAGGAAGAATAGCTGGCCAGCTTCTGAACTTGAGAATTAGGGCCTGAGAGGAGAGGGACAAGTTGAATCCTAGTTCTTGGTTGACTTATTCTCTGACCTGCCTTTGTTTGCATTTTCTAGATGGTGCTAACCTAACCTAAGTTAACCCAACCTGATCAGTGAGCCAAGACTAATTCTGTCCACTGTTAAAATTTTAGCAAGAAGCTTTGTTTAATGCTGGCATAGTGATTAGGTATAATTTTAATTGATTAAATTCTCCAAAACAATGGAAATAACACTGGAATGCCCTTGAACTTCCCTGTCTGGAAAATGGGCAATGGCATGATGATAATCAAGTTGTATTTCTTGCCTTTGTACTCACACGCAAGCATCTCACTGAGTTATTTTAAATGCACCTGTGTTAGAAAAAGTTCTTTTTTCTTTAGTGTTCCTTTCCTCTTTTAAAGAAGGGGCTGATAGGGGAGGGGCGAAGAGAGAGAGGCTGTTCACATTGGTCCACTTCTGGTCCAATACTGACAGTCGGATGGAGCTCTGTGTGGGGCAAACTCATGACCAAAGTGAAGTTTTACACTTTTCCGAACTGAGCCTCCCGGTGGTTCCATAAAAATTCTTGGATAGGATTTTTGTTTTAAAAACAAATTTATTGGATGTTGTTCTAAACTTAGAGCTTATGCCTCCAATTTATTTATGGTCTTTTAGAATGAGTCTAAATGGAATGGCCCTGTCCATGACTTTGTATCTTCTCTGTTGTCATTTTGATGGTTTTCATAAGAAGATCTCTTAAGATATCTTGGTTAGTGTTTATTCCGAGGTATTTTATGGTTTTGTGCAAATGTGAATGGGATCAGTTTCTTGATTTCTCTTTCTGTTGCTTCATTGTTGGTGTTTTTCAGTTTGCCTAATTAATCCAGGATTAAGGAAACAGGATTTGAAACACCAACTTTCACTGTAAAAGAAAGGGTTATAAATCAGTATCATATGAGTGACTTTCAAATGTAGGATATTGGAGAACCTAAGACCTTCCATATTTCAGACTTCTAGCAGTTGCTCTTTCCACCATTTGGGAAGTGAGTGGACAACTTAGAAGAAATGGACAAATTCTAAACACACACTCACTACCAAAATTCACACGGGAAGAAATAGAAAACCTGAACAGACCCATAACGAGTGAAGAAATTGAATCAGTGATCAAAAATCTCCCAACAAATAGAGCCCTGGACCTGATGGCTTCCCTGGGGAATTCTACCAGACATTTAAAACAGAATTAATCCCAATTCTTCTCAAGCTATTCCAAAAAATAGAAAGCGAAGGAAAACTCCCGGACTCATTTTATGAAGCCAGCATCACTGATTCCCAAGCCAGACAGAGATCCAGCAAAAAAAGAGAACTACAGGCCAATATCCTTAATGAATACGGATGCAAAAATTCTCAACAAGATCCTTGCAAATCGAATCCAGCAGCATATCAAAAGAATCATCCACCAAGATCAAGTGGGATTCATTCCTGGGTTACAGGGCTGGTTCAACATTCGCAAATCAATCAATGTGATACATCATATTAATAAAAGAAAAGATAAAAACCATATGATACTGTCAATAGATGCAGAAAAAGCATTTGACAAAATACAGCATCCCTTCTTAATAAAGACTCTCGAGAAAGTTGGGATAGAAGGAACCTACTTAAACATCATCAAAGCCATCTATGAGAAGCCTTCAGCTAACATCATCCTCAACGGGGAAAAACTCAGAGCTTTCCCGCTGAGATCAGGAACACGACAGGGATGCCCACTCTCACCACTGCTGTTTAACATAGTGCTGGAAGTCCTAGCATCAGCCATCAGACACAAAAGGAAATCAAAGGCATCAGAATTGGCAAAGAGGAAGTCAAACTTTCCCTCTTCGCAGATGACATGATACTCTACATAGAAAACCCGACAGACTCCACCAGAAGCCTACTAGAACTGATCCAAGAATTCAGCTATTATGGATATTTTAAATCAAATCTTTCTTGCCTTTTGTTTTCATTGTGGCAAATTTCAGCCGTTTCCAAAAGTAGACAAAACAGTGTAATGAATCCTTATGTGCCCTTATCCAGGTTTAGTAGTTGTTAACTTATGGCCAATCTTGGTTCTCTACCCTACTCACTTTTCCCATAATTGTATTATTTTAAAGCAAATATCTGATGTCATATCACTCCATCTATAAATATTTGAGTAAATATCTCTAAAAGATAAGCCTATTTTATTATTATTAATTATTAATTATTTAAAGGTAAGTCCCTTTTAAAATAGACATAAGCCTTGAGGCACCTGGGTGGCTCAGTCAGCAAAGTATCCAACTTCAGCTCAGGTCATGATCTTCCAGGTTCTTGAGTTTGAGCCTTGTGCCAGGCTCTGTGCTGACAGCTTAGAGTCTGGAGCCTGCTTCAGATTCTATGTCTCCCTCTCTCCGGGTCCCTGCCCCCATTCACACCCTGTCTCTCTCTCTCTCTCAAAAATGAATAAATGTTAAAAAAAAAAAAACCCACATAAGCCTGGATGGTTCAGTCAGTTGAATGTCCAGCTTCAGTTCTAGTCCTGATCTCAAAGTTTGTGAGTTAGAGCCCTGCATGGGGCTTGCTGCTGTCAGTGGAAAGCTCACTTCAGATCTTCTGTCCTCCTCTCTCTCTCTGCCCCTCCTCACTCATGCTTTCTCTCTCAAAAATGAACAAACACTTATTAAAAAGATAAGTAAAATACCATTAGCATACTGGAAAATAGCATTGACTCCTTCAGTTCCTATACTTACATCTAAATTAGCCACAATGTTTACATATATGATTTTCATATAAGTATGTAATTTTAAAGTTTGTTTGAATTAGCAAATACAGTTAGCATAAATATTCAATGTTTCTTTTAAACTGTAGCTTCTCCCTTCATCTCTATCTCTGTCCATTTTTCTCTTAGAATTCATTTGTTGAAAGAACTGAGTCATTTCTCCTTTGGTTTCCTATAGTCTGACTTTTGCTGACTGTATTCTCATGGTGCAGTTTAACATGTTTTTATGTTCCCTGTATTTCCTGTAAATTGATTGTTGGATCCAAAAGCTTGATCAGAGTCAAATTTCATTTCTTTATCTTTTTTTTTTCTTCGAAAACACTTCATAGGAGGTGTTTTTCTTCCTTCTGCGGTACATAATGCATGTTTCCCTCCCTCTTTTTGGAGTAGCAGCTAACTATGAACCTCATTCATTTATCCTTAGTTCATTAGGAGTTGCAGTGTATGCTATTGCAGTACTTTATAGCTTCTTCTGCTTTAATTAAGAGAAATTACCCTCATCTACTGTTTTGATTACTAAGTGGTACAGTTGATAAAAGAAAGAAAAAATGAATGCTTTATTTTTCCCCTTACAAGTTTTCAAGATAGTGACCTAGTTTCCTAGTATCCTTCAATGGTGACCACCTTTTTTATTGGTATCTTTTTTAAAAAAGCATTATAGATTAAAATTCAATCACATTTGATACAATTATATTTTATTTAATTTTAGAGAGAGAAAGAGCATGAGTAGAGGAGAGAGGCAGAGAGAGAGAGAGAGAGAGAGAGAGAGAGAGAGAGAGAGCTTAATCCCACAACCCTGGGATCATGACCTGAGGCAAAAATCAAGAGTTGGACACTCAACCAACTGAGCCAACCATGTGCCCAATACAATTCCATTTTTTAAGCTAAATTTTTAAATTTTAATTTAGTTATATTAACCTATAGTGTTAGTTAACCTATATTGTAATAATGATTTTAGGAGTAGAATTTAGTGATTTGTCACTTACATGTAACACCCAGGGCTCATCCCAACAAGTGCCCTCCTTAATTCCCATCACCCATTTAGCCCATCTATCCACCCAACACTCCTCCAGCAACCCTCGGTTTGTTCTATGTATTTAGGAGTCTCTTATAGTTTGCCTCCCTCTCTCTTTTCATCATATTTTTCCTTCTCTTCCTGTTCCTCTTCCTGTTCATCAGTTGTGTTTCTTAAATTCCATATATGAATGAAGTCAAATACTTATCTTTCCCTGACTTATTTTTTTTAGCTGTAATATACCCTAGTTCCATCCATGCTGATGCAAATGGCAAGGTTTCATTCTTTTTGATTACCAAGCAAAAAGATATATATATATATATGTATATATATATATCTCACATCTTCTTTATCCATTTGTCAGTAAATGGATGTTTAAGCTCTTTCCATAATTTGGCTATTATTGATAGTTCTGCTATAAATATTGTGGTGCATGTGCCCCTTCAAATGAGCGTTTTTTATTCTTTTGATAAATATCTAGTAGTGCAATAGCTGGGTTACAGGGTAGTTCTATTTTTAGTTTTTTGAGGAACCTCCATACTGTTTTCCAGAGGGGCTGCCCCAGTTTGCATTCCTACCAGAAGTGTTCCCCTTTCTCCACAACCTCATCAACATCTGTTGTTTCCTGAGTTGTTAATTTTAGCCATACTTACAGGTGTGAGATTGTAACTCATTGTGGCTTTGATTTGTATTTCTCTGATGGTGAATGATGTTGAGCATCTTTTCATGTGCCTGTTAGTGATCTGGATGTCTTCTTTCGAAAACTGTTCATGTTCTTTGCCCATTTCTTCACTGGATTAATTGTTTCTTAGGTGTTGATTTTGACAAGTTCTTTATTATAGATTTTGGATACTAACCCTTTATCTGATATGTCATTTGCAAATGTCATCTCTCATTCCACCGGTTGCCTTTAGTTTTGTTGATATACTTCCATTTTAATATTAGATAGATATAGGGGCGCCTGGGTGGCTTAGTCGGTTAAGCGCCCGACTTTCGCTTAGGTCATGATCTCGCGGTTCGTGGGTTCGAGCCCCGCATCCGGCTCTGTGCTGACTGCCAGCTCAGAGCCTGGAGCCTGTTTCAGTCTGTGACTCCTTCTCTCTCTGACCCTCCCCTGCTCACGCTGTCTCTCTCTCTTTCTCCTAGAAATAAATAAAAAACATTAAAAAAAATTAAAAAAATATTAGATAGATATATACTAACTTACATTATCACTCCATATCTACTTCTGTGTCCTCAGAGTAACTGAGCTCCCCTTGCTAAGACAGAGGAAAAATCATGAAAGACATTGGAGATGAAATAGAGGAGGCAGTGAGGCAGAATATCCTTATCTACTGACAGTTCAAAAGTGCTTTTGGAGCATAAGAGAACATTTCAGTGGGATAGAACTATTTTATACCTTGACTATAGCTGCATTTGTCAAAAGTCATAGAACTATATGTGTAAAAAGGTGAATTCTTTGTATATGAATTATACCTAAAAGAAAATTATAACTCTAACTTGCTTTTATATATATATTCATATTCATCTCTATTTTAAAATTATTTGTAATAGCTTAATAAAAATTATTATTAAAATGCTTGAATTTGGGAAAAATATATAGATAACTCTAATTTCATTATGGTGGCTTTATGACTCAGGGTAAATTTCTTCTTTTTTTTATAATGTGAAAATTTGAGTTAGGTAAGTTTTAGTGATTCCCAAAGTTTGTTGCACATTAGGATCACCTAGGTATTATTTAAAAGAAATTTATTTATTTTGAAAGAAAGAGAGAAAGTGCAAGTGAGGGAAGGACAGAAAGGGAGAGAGAGAATCCCAAGCAGGCTCTACACTTTCAGCCTGGAAGCCAGTGTGGGGATCTACTCCATGAATTGTGAGATCATGACCTGAGCCAAAATCAAGAGTTGAATGCTTAGCTGACTGAGACACCCAGGCACCCCTCACCTGGGAAATTTTAAAACCCTAATGTCCAGAATGTCTGAGAATAGAAGCCAAGTATGAGTATTTAAAATTTTCTCCCCGATGATTCCAATGTGCAGCCAACTTTGAGAACCAATTATATGGGATCTTCACTGATTTTTAACCATGGCTGCATATGGCATCACTTGGGGACCTTTAAAAGAGACTGCTCTCTGGGCTGCTTCTCCCCTATTTTAAGTGGTCTGGGGTTGTGGCCTGGGTATTAGTATTTTTAAAAGTCCCCCAGGTGATTCTATTTTTCACTCAAAGTTGGAAACCTTGATTCTGTATAACGCGACCTGAAAAGCTGTGTAGGGCTTACATTTCCTTTGCTACTTCTCTGGGATTATTGTTCTCAAAATATGGTCCTCAGACCAACGACATCAGTATTACCTGTAAAAGTGTTCCCAAAATCCTTCTTAGATTGACTGAATATGAAACTCAGAGGATGTGACCCAGAAATTTGTATGCTTCAAGCCCTACAATGATTGTGATACAAAGTACAGTTTGTGAAGCATTGCTTAGGGAATTTTGGGTGGCTGTTCCTTAGCTTTTGGCAGTGGAGATGGACTCTTATTGCTAAAACCTGCAGGAAGCTCCTTGTGGATTTAGCAATTCTAGTATCTGAACCTCAGGTCAGAGAGACATTATTTTGATAAATTTGATTGCTCTTATGCCCAAGTGGCATTATGAATGGTGTGAAGGTCTAAGAATGGCCACTCTATTCACGCAGTTATTTTAGCAAACTATGGAAAATACGAACAATAGCATCTTTTAGATGCACCCAATTACCCTGCATTACTATTAACATGGCCTAGTTCTCTGTGATTCTGTTTTAGAATTTAAAGGTCTTCCTTTGTTGGTCCTGCTTTGATTTTTAAAAAAAAGGAGCAAAGCTCATCCTGAAAGAGAACCACATTTATAATAGAAAGTCCAGGGACTTCAGTGATTCCTCATCACAGTGTCTTCTATTTTATCATAGCTCCATTTTTTAAATTTTATTGTAACAAGACTTCATAGAAAGTTGAAAAAGACAATTTGCCCCAACTGCATTTTATCCTGATTTAGAAAGATTTAAACATGCATACTTTAGAAAACTGTAGTATATGGAAGAGTTTTATTCTGTATGTGGGCAGGATGGAGCATGGAGCCAGTCATTTCAAATCTATGATTTGGAGTGGTGGTGGAAACTAGTAACCTTGAAGTAGACCTATCTTATGATTTGTCAAAAATAGACATAAAAAGTAAAACTGACAATATTCTTCATAAATGAAACTCCAATTGAAGATCAAAAATTTTATTATCTTCAGTGTTGTATGACCTTCACCTCTTCCTCCAAAAAAGGAAGATCTGTAGATTCTACAACAGACTCACACTTTACTTCTTTCTCCCCACCCAAATATTTTGATATTTAAAATATATAATTGACATGGTGGAGCGGTAAAACATTTCTTAAATGTAGCCCCAGCCACTTTGCTAAGTATGTGTACTGTCTATAGATTTGGACTTGATGTTTGAATTGTGCTAACACAATTTCATTTCTTCTTTTTTTTAATTTTGTAAGACTTTATATTTTTTAGAGTGGTTTTGGATTCACAGCAAAATTAAGAAGAAGGTACAGAGATTTTCATATACCCTCTGCCCCCATCAGTGCAGTCTCCCTCATTATCAATATCCCTCAGAGAGTGGTACAGCTGTTACAGTTGACAAGTTCACATTGACATATTATGATCACTCAGAGTTCATACTTTACATTATGGTCGACTCCCGGTGGTGTACATTCTACTATACATTCTGCAGGGTTTAGACAAATGTATCATGGCATGTATCCATCATTATGACATCATAGCCAGTACTTTCATTGCTAACAATCCTCTGTTCTTTGCCTATTCATTCTTCCCCATGCCACCCTTGGCACCCTGCACTCCCACCCATCATCAGCTACTGATCTTTTTATTGTCTCCATAGCTTTGCCTTTTCCAGAATATCATACAGTTGGGATCTTATAGGATGTAATATTTCATATTGTTTTTTTCACTTAGGGGTATGTCTTTAAGGTTTCTTCATGTCTTCTCTAGCTTGATCTTCTTAGCACTGAAATATTCCATTGTGTGGGTGGACCACAGTTTATCCACTCTTCTACTGAAGGACATCCTGATTGCTTTTACATTTCAGCAATTATGAATAGGCTGCTATAAAGATCTGTGTGCAGGTTTTACTTTGGATATATTTTTTCAGCTCCTTTGGGTAAACACCAAGGAGTGAGATTGCTGGATCAGATGTTTAGTTTTGTAAGACACTGCTTCAAGCAATCTTTGAAAGTAGTAGTATCATTTTGCTTCACCATCACCAATAAATGAGAGTTCTTGATGCTCCCTCCTTCCTCAAGGAAGGATTTACCCTAGAGGGGCATTGGTCCCTTCAGGGCCTGCCCACTGGGTATGGTGGTGTTGGAGCCACTTTGGAGGGGTGCCTGCCAGGCAGGTGGATCCACAGGGGAATGCTGGATGAGGCAACCGGTGCTAGCAAGGTTGATGGAGAATTTTCAGAATTGGTACCCACAAGCATCTGGCTAGGTAGGCTCAAGGAGGGCAAGAAAAATGGTGCGCACTACCACTTCTGTTCCCAGAGGGAGCTCTTACAGATCTCTGACCCTCTGGCACATGTCCTAAAATTAGTCAGTAAATCTTTTCACGCATTATCTAGGTACTTCTCAATCTGCTTCTTCTCGGCTCGGTCTCAGACTGAGTGATATAATGTGCTGGCTCTTTAAAAGCACGTAGTCATTTTCCTATAGATCTCTGGCTCTCCTTGAGTTTAGCCCTGCTGATTTTTAAAGCCTTATAAGTTCAGCCCCACTGATTTTCAAAGCCAGCTATTATGGGTTTTCCAGGGACAGAGATGCCTGGTGTGGGGCTTGATCCCCTCTCTGTTCTATGCTTGTGATATCCTTCCTGCTTGTGGACATCCTCCTGGGCGTTTGGCTCCTGACCAGGCCTCTACCCCTTCTACCTTTTTGATATGACCTACTGTTTATGATTTCAGCTATGGCTGACCTCTTCCGCTCGCCTTTAGGTTGTTTTCTGAGTGAGCTGGAAATCACACAGTTGTTACCTTGGTGTGTTCATGAGAGGTGGTAAACTTACAATCTTCCCACTCCACCATCTTCTGAGTGATCTTCTTGTTTCTTTTCTTTTCTTTTTTTTTTCTTGCATTTCATCTGAATCCTATCCAGTTGTGTTTGTATATTAGTAACAATAATTTGGGGTTAACGGCTTTGAATAAGAGACTTCAGTGAATGAGCTGATGATGATTAAAAGGAGATTAAGATTTTGAATTATTACAATGAAAAGTCTGGAAAAAAAGATTCTGAAATGTTAGAGAATGACATTTAAATCCCCATGTTCTGAACAATTTAATCTAAATATTACCTTAAGGTAAATAAGAGAACGAAATGGCAATTAGAGTACTTTGTTAAAATAATTCTTGGTTTTGCATGGTAGCTGAAATTAAGAAATGGAATGAATGTTAAAAAAAAAAAATCTTTGATTAGTGGTAAAATGGAATTTAGGGAGGGTGCCTATGAGTCAGAATGAAAATCTTTGAGAGTGACAGTTTTTATGCCATTTAGTTCTTATATTGAAAGGGAGGTTTCTAAACTAAATTTCGGGCTGTGATTTTTATTGAAATAAGTACTTTGTAGCAACTTCAGAATACCTTCTCTGTGAGTGAGGTTCTAAGATTTGCTCTGCCAGCTGCAAGTTTTGAAGGGCCTGTAGGAAAATTCTTTTGGGCAGCTCAGGACTCTGGCACAGTTATGGGAATATGACTGTGTAAATAGCAGGTACAGGATTAGCTATCCCCCCTGGGATGTGCAGAACTAAGCAGTCTACTTCTGTAAACATGGAAACCAGTTTAAAAAGAACCAAAGGGATGTGGATTCTTTTATTGGAGCTAAAATAAGGTCTACTTACAGTCTCTGCATTTGGGGATGCAGATTTTTTCTTAAATTTAACTTCAGGCTTACTTTTCCTTCAGCATGCTGACTGTGACCAAATAATTTAGATTTTTCACCCTTCCTTTGTTGAGCTATGGAAATTTATAGTTATTGTGAAGAAGGAAGAGGTGTGTTTGTGGGGAAGTATGTGACTGTGAGCATGGATGTGGGTATACGGAATATGGAGTGTGGAGGCTTTGAAAGGAAAATGTGACAAAGAAGAGAATAATAGACAAAGTTGAGAATTATGACTTTATTTAATCTCTTAGAACTTAATATAAATTAAATCTAGCTAAGGAGATATATTTTTATGGAAAATTGTGTTCATTTATTTTACAATATTCCATCACAGTCCTCAGGTTTTTTCATTTCATCTTTTAATCTTCGTCTTTCATAAAGATCAACTCTGTGCCTTGTTTAATTTTGTGCCTATAAGTCAGATAGTAGCATGGCGTATGAATGACTCAGCTGCCAAATGCACAGAGCTATGCCTGCAGGAAGGAAACCGAGTTTGTGGGTGGGTTGTTTTATATCCATATTTCAGGAGGAGCCCACGTTGCCTTCTTCTGAACTCTCTAAAACTAAGAACTGCATTTCCACCCTGTTTCTTGGTGAGATAATAAATTACGTTTACAAGATTAGGGCTGGTTCCTTTGAAACATTTCTAACATTTTTATGTCCTAGTTTTTCATGATCAGAGTGTCCACCTTTTATTATACCAGTCCTTTTGTGCTAGCAACACATAAACCAAAGCCAAAAAAGAAAAAAATAACAACAACAACAACAACAAACCATCTGAACATTAACTCTTGATGTGTGTTGGAAAACAAAAGAGACATGTCTTTACATCATGTTTGAGCCTCTGAAAACACTTGGTTACCTGTTTGTGGCTTTTCAAGTGGCCTAATACAAATGTATTCATTATCCGTTGATGGATTACAAATTACCCTGAAAAAATCCTCTGAGATGGCCCTCAGCAGCTTAAAGCAATAGCTATTCCTTCTATTAAAGCAGGAGTGGCTTTGGTAGGTGGTTCTGACTCATGGTCTCTCATGAGGTTGCAGTCAAGATGTTGGGTGGACTGAATGCTGTTCTGGGGCTGTAGGGTTTGCTCCCACAGAGTCAAGTTAGTGCTGGCTCTTGGTAGGAGACCTCTGTTCTTGCTGTGTAGACTTCCACATAGGCAAATAGAGTGCCCCCACAATGTGGCAGTTAGCTCCCCTCAGAGTGAGCGATCCAAGAAAGAGCAAGATAGAATTCACAATGTTTATGACTTAACTTTGGAAGTCAACATTCACTTTCACAATATTCTCTGGTTACACAGGGCAGGCCTATTATAGATGGAAAGATATGAAAACCAGGAAATGGAGGTCATTGGGGGCCATTGTGGAGACTGACTGCCACAGCATGTGGCAAAAGTCAGGAAGAAAAACAAGACTAGGACTGTGGGCTTGGAATCTCTTAATTGACTATAACAATTGATATTCTTTATTTCGGGAAGCACATAATCCCATTACTTTAAATGTCATATCTAGAATTCTTCCCTCTATCTCAGCTTTGAAAAAGAGAAGGTTATCGAGGACAGGCATGCAGCCTTTAGATCAAATCACCTAGGTTCAGAAGAGAACTAACAGTCCGCTAAAGGTCAGGCACTTAACATGAATTCTTTCTTTCTTTTATGCCTCACAACAGTCCTTGGAGGTGAATGGTGTTAGTCTCATTTAATAAAGTCCAAAATTATGGTCCAGAGAAATTCATTAACTTGCTCATAGCCATAGAGCTACTAAGTAGTTGTCGTCATTCAAATCTAGGTTTGTTTGATGATACAGTTTGTGAGTTTCTTATTGCGTTATATAATGGGCTGTCCACTCCAGTGGGGTGGTTACCAGTGCCTGCCAACCTCATTGGTGAATACAGAGAAACTTGTAGGCAGATAGTAGGCAATTGATAAATGTTTATTGAATAAGTGAAATTAATTAATGTCTGTATATTCTGAAATTACTACCTGAAAGATACATTTTGATCCTTAGAGATGGTCCATTAGATATATTTGAGACTTTGGACCTAGATGAATTATATATCAGAACATTTGAAAAAAACTCTGAGTATAACTAGATGAAATAACAGACGTCTGATATATATCAGGTACTCAAAAATTGTTTCATTCTTCACTTTGCATTTGCAGAAATTTTGTCCAAATCACTACATGGCTGGGAAAACATGTATACTTTCCAAAAAAAAATTATAGAGGTTATAAGATATAGCTATCAATAGCTAGCTATCTTTGCCATCAATTTATGACAAAATTTTAGAGTAAAATGACAAAGGAGTGGTTTATGTGCTTTTAGAATACAGTGATCATTGGGAGCTGGCCTTGGCATATATAGGGAAGGCAACCTGGTCCTAGGCTGTCTGGTTTTTGCCCCAACTTTTTAATACTTATTTTCTCTATCTTTGCCTCTTCCCATAGTCTAGCAAGTTGATTTATGGTGGGGATTTAGGACCATGTGGTATCACTTCAACCTTCAGAGTATTGTGAGCCTAAAGGTCAGCACATGGGAAGTCATTCATGTCTATGTGACAAAGTCCCAATAAAAACCCTGGACACCAAGGCTCAGGTGAGTTTCTCTCATGGGAGATCCCCATGTGTGTTCTTACACGTGATTGCCAAGAGAATTTAGTGAAGGCCATTTGTAATAAATTGTAATTGGAGTATAATAGCTTTCAGTGAGTTGGCGGGTCCATCTAGTGAATTATGGAAACTGGTGGTGGTCTCAGGGATCACTGAACTTGTAATTGGTGTCAGAAGTGAGGGCAGTCTTGGGGACTTCTCTAACTCCAGCAACTGGCCATCCAGTTGCACGTGGAACAAAACTTATAATGGCCTTGAGGGTCCTAAATGGTAACCTCTGCTTACCTGTCCAATCTTATTTTATATCACTTTCTGCCATGTCACATATTACCTACAACCATATTTGTCCCTTTGTTTCTCAGGTATGGTCACAGCATCTTTGCATGCACTATCTTTTTTTTTTTGGTTGTATTGCTATGGTTCCAAATACTTACAAGGTTGATTTTTTTAATTAAGATCTCACTTAAACTTGTTATCCCTTCCAAGATGCTTACTTACACTAAAAGAGCTTCATTTACCCACTGCCCCACTTTTTGCCATGATCTTATTCATTTGACTATTTGTCTGTCTTTCTCTACAGAAAGCAAAAACCTTGTCTGTTTCATCATTGCTTTGTGCAAATGCCTAGGACAGCAACAAGTGCATTTTGGGCATTTATTAAATGTACTCTATTGTTAAATAGAGTTTAACAATAAACTCATTTTAATAATAATAAGGAAATAAATTCATTTCCTTTAAAAAATAGAATAACTAATGGGGCGCCTGGGTGGTTTAGTCGGTTAAGCGTCAGACTTTCGCTTAGGTCATGATCTCACGGTTCGTGGGTTCGAGCCCCGCGTTAGGCTCTGTGCTGACTGCCAGCTCAGAGCCTGGAGCCTATTTCAGAGTCTGTGTCTCCCTCTCTCTGACCCTCCCCTGCTCACGCTGTCTCTCTCTCCTAGAAATAAAAAAATATTTTTAAAAAATAGAATAACTAAGCTGGGAGATCAGAATACTATTATAAGCCATCAGAATACTATTTTTTATATTAAAAGATACTTAACAAACTATCTTTCAGTATCCTTGCATCCAAGCATAGCTAGCTGAGAGTTGATGAATAAATCTGTTTTCACTTGGTGGTGTACATTAAAGTTTTCTTTAGCATTTTAATTAATGAGTTGACAGAAGATATGTATTATCTTTGTGTGTGTACAGTTACATATTATATATAGAGAATTTTCAGATAAGGCAAACTTGAGATTCAGACAATTAAAATTTGAAAAGATCAAAACAGGTAGGAAAATTGAACAGAGACTTTTATTTTTATTTTTTTATTTTTTGCAAATAGTTTATTGTCAAATTAGTTTTCACATAACACTCAGTGCTCATCCCCACAAGTGTCCTCCTCCATGCCCATCCCCCCCCCCCCACATCCATCAGTCCTCAGTTTTTGTCAGCATTCAAGAGTCTCTCATGGTTTGCCTCTCTCCCTTTCCCCCACCATTTCCCACCCTTCTTCTCCCCCTTGGTCCTCCGTTAAGTTCCTCCTAATCCTCCTATACGTGCAAACATATGATATTTGTCCTTCTCTGCCTGACTTATTTCGCTCAGCATAACACCCTCAAGGTCCATCCATGTTGCTACACATGGCCAGATTTCATTGTTTCTCATTGCCATGTAGTATTCCATGGTATAGATAAACCACATCTTCTTGATCCATTCATCTGTGGATAGACACTTAGGCTCTTTCCATGTTTTAGCTATTGTGGAGAGTGCTGCTATGAACATTGGGGTACATGTGCTCCTATGCATCAGCATTTCTGTATCCCTTGGGTAAATTCCTAGCAGTGCTATTGCTGGGTCATAGGGGAGTTCTATTGTTAGTTTCCTGAGGAACCTCCACACTGTTTTCCAGAGGGGCTGTACCAGTTTACATTCCCACCAACAGTGTAGGAGGGTGCCCGTTTCTCCACATCCTCGCCAGCATCTAGAGTTCTCTGATTTGCTCATTTTAGCCACTCTGACTGGCGTGAGGTGGTATCTCAGTGTGGTTTTGATTTGTATTTCCCTGATGAGGAGGGATGCTGAGCATCGTTTCATGTGTCTGTTGACCATCTGGATGTCCTCTGAACAGAGACTTTTAAACATGAAATTGAATTAGGATAAATTTAAATTATTGCCCTCAGTTTAAAAAATAACGTTGGGGAAAGATCTTATAAGTCCCTATTCTATAAGAAATAGCTAAGGAAACAGGAGATGTTAAACTTGAAAAAGAGAAGTTTTAAGGAAATGTGATCATTTATCTTCTAGTATCTAAAGACTATCATGTGCAACAGGCATTAGATTTATTTTGTATAATCCTGTAGCTACAAATGAAACCAGGAATTGGAATTTTCAAGCAAAGGTAGATTTGGGTAAGGAAAACTATTCCAGCAGAGATGTTTACAGTGAAAAATGAGCAGCTTGAGAAGTGTTGACCTACCCTGTTGTCATTTAAAGTGGTTAAACCTGATCTGAGTGGCCATATACTAGGTCTGATATATACTAGGCCAGGAAGCTGAACTGCATACTTTTTAAAGATCTTAATAGATCTCAGACTCTCATGATTTAAAAAATCTAGGGACCAGTTTTTAGGAGCTTAGAGAATCTAAGGACCAGGTCCTTAAGACAACATGATGTGGCAGGGTCAGTGATAGCAGGTTTAGCAAGGGATAGACCCTCTGGCCGCTACTTCTTTGACACTTCTCTCATCACTAAGTGAGACTTAATGACTCACTTTAATTGGTACAATGCAGTAGAAACTGATCTGCATGATTTGTGAGGCTAGATTAGAAAAGCTGATAGAACTTTGACTTGACACTCCGCTGGGATGCTTACCCTTGGCACTCAGTCTGTGGTCACGTCCAGAATTAAACCTACCGAGTAACTTGCCTAAGGCATTTAACTCTCCCACATTTAGTAGTCACATGGTGAGACTACACCATGTGTATATTCTAGGCATGTCTCCAGCTGAGGACCTGGCTGAAAGTCAGCATCAACTATTAGACATGTGAGTGAGTAAGCAAGTCTTCAGATGGGTCTATTACCCAGTCTTTGAGCCCCCCAGGTGGTGCAGCATGGAACAGAGATGAGATGTCACCATGGATCCTTGCCAAAATTGTAGAATTTTTGAGTGTTTTAGCCATTTCACCTTTGGTGAGGCATGGTGAGGTGAGGCCAGGGGCAGATCAAGAGAGAGAAGTCAGAGAGAGTTTTACATTTTTGTTAAATCTGCAGTTCCCTGGGGTAGAACACGGCATTTTATGCAGAATCCCTCAGGAAAGCACCAGGGTTCATTACAAGTCAGAGGGAGGAGAGAACAGTGAGAATGTGACTTTACTGGGATTTCTGTGGGAAGGAAAGAGCAAGGCAGGACAAGCAAGCTAAGGATTGGCTGATTTGAATAACAGCAGTAGGTTATGGGGCATAGGGTACCTGGCCCTAGGGTGATTATGCCAAGCTCAGAGTGGCCTGGAGTATGAGACCCAGATGAAGGAGGTACTTAGGGTTTGGATTTCATCAGCTGCTCAAGAACAGAACTGACCAGCCTCTAGCTAGAGCCTCAAAACTGGGTCAAGACAGACTTTATAAAACTGTATTACTATGAGCAAAATAAATGTTGACATTATTCTTTTTTTTTTCACTTTTTTTAAAATGTTTTATTTATTTCTGAGAGAGAGAGCAAGAGAGAGCGAGCGAACATGATCAGGGGAGGGTCAGAGAGAGAGGGAGAAACAGAATCTGAAACAGGCTCCAGGTTCTGAGCTAGCTGAATGTTGACATTATTCTAAGCCACTAAATTTTGGGTAGTTTATTATATAACAATAGATCATTGGACTGCTTTGACTATTGGTAATTGCAAAAGCTTACAATATGGAAATTCTGTTGAGTTCTTCTGGATTCTAAGAGAGTGTAATATCTTCTGTTGGCTTCTAGGGCCTTTTATAGAAAATAGAGGGTCTCTTTGATCTAGAGTTCAGATTTACTGACTTAACATGGGCCATAAAACCTACTCCCAGACTTATTTCTGTGGCTCTTGTGAGGCCCAGAGGGTGTGATTTTCTACAGGGAGTCCCAGAGCAGCAACGAGAGAGGTACTTTCTGGGTTTCAGGACAAAAGGAAGTCTATCTTGGTTTTCTCTGTGGATGAATGTATCTGTCACAGTTTGGATTCCCCTCAATTTATTCCCTTTATTTAGGAAGTGATCTCAGAAAGCAGGAGACAGGGAATGGGAGGGTTAGAAAGAGAAAAATCCAATATAAGGGGGTGTTATCAAGGTTAATGTAGGAAACAAGGACTTGATTTTTCTGGGAACTTCTGAAAAGCATACCTCTCAAAGATATCCTCCCTTAGGATAGGATTAGAGATGTTTATCCAACCTTTCTCATTTCCCCTTGGGTTGAGGACTGTGCCTGGGAGCAAGCTCTGGACTGTACTTGCACATGGGCTGAGCCAGCTTCTGTGGCATCAGAAAAGGCCTCTTGGCAGAAAGCAGAGAGATGAATGACATGTCTTGACTTGGGGCACATCACACTGAGGGTAGTCTAAGTTCATGTAGGTTCCAGCTGAGACTGAAATTCAACGTATTCAAGACAGTATGCTCTGGGACACCAGAGGGGTCTGCCACAAAATCAGAAGAGGAAACTATCCTGGAATTGGAGTCAAAGGTCTGATTTCCAGCTTGCAGTTATACTCACTCCCAGTATTTAACTCCCAGCTTTAGTTTTCTCATATAGAAGACGAAGATACTATTATCTGGGCATACTGTTTGGAGGATATGGAGCCAAGCCCAGTATACCAGCAGGAGAAGTGAACTGGCTGGCAGCCAGAGGATTTCAAGAGGAAGTCTCTAGAATCCATGGAAACTAGGGTTTTCCCTGTCCTGATAGTGGTATTTTCTTCCAAGGCAAGATTTTTTAACCAAATTAATGAAGGCTGATGTACAAGCCAGCAGGGAAATTTATATTTATTTATTTGTTTGTTTGCTTATTCATTCATTCATTTAAAGTTTATTTATTTATTTTGAGCGAGATAGACAGAATGCATGCAGGAGGGGCAGAGAGAGAGGGAGAATCCCTAGCAGGCTCCACACTGTCAGCGCAGAGCCCAGTGCAGGGGTTGAACTCACGAAACTGTGAGATCATGACCTGAGCTGAAATCAAGAGTTGGATGCTCAACCAACTGAGCCACCCAGGAGCCCCATAAATTTATTAATTTGAGTGAGCAAGGTGAACATCACCAGGAATGGACAGTAGTATTCTTTGATTAGGGCATATTGTCTTTGTAGGCAAATTATTTTGGAAGTTCAGTCAAAGTCAGAATGTTAAGTGGGAATAGGATTCAAATAAAGGTAGAGCGTTTCATGGTTTGAATTTTGAGGCACCAGGACAAGGGTATGTTTATGTATCCTTTTCTATAATAAGGATATTAGGCTTGTCATTATGAATGACCCAGCCCATTGGCAAATATCTTCACACTTGCTTTATGCATGTCTTAGGTTAAACTGACTTTTATAAATCAACATTGCATATCTCCATCACTCTGCATTTTATTGATTTTGTAGTGTAACTCTCAGAGGGCAATGATTTTTTTTTTTAACCAAACTCCTCAGGAGGCAGTTCATCCTCTACACTGCCTGACAGGGTTTTGTACAATTTAGATGACATTGTTAAACTGATAAACATTGTGTATGTTACTCTTCACCTTATTAAGTCATGGAACCCAGTAGGCAGTAAGGGGCTCTGGCAAGTGGGAGAAAGAGTTTGGTAATCAATGAAATAAAAAAGTACTTTTTAACATTCTTACTTTGGTGGGAAAGTTAAAGGACTTTTGTAATCACGAATAGAAAAGCTTATGTTATTTCAGCTTTTCAGTGGCCAAATGCGGTGTTTAAACCTAGATCACTGTTGATCAAATTATAAATTGATCTTAAAAGCATTGTGAAAGGCTTTATAAGGAATTGTCAAGTCTAGTAAATGGAGGAAGAAAACATTTAGAAGTTTTGGCTTTTTGAACATAAAATATAATTTTTAAAATGCTACATTTGAAAGAAATAGCGCCAGTCTGGAAATCGGAAGCCTGAAGCACTTCCCTTGCTCTGCCAAGCAGAAAGCTGAGATTTTGGCCAGCTACCTCTCTGGGATTCAAGTTTCTGCGACTGTAAAGAGAGAACAAGATTAGTTAATTCTATTTATATTTCAGCTCTCAAACGTTTTTGATACATGTAATTATGGAGTCTTGGGAGGTGGGGCAGTAGGAGCCAGATAACTTTTAAAAGAGTGACTATTTGGCAGGGAAGGGAGAGAGTAGAAGAGCAGCAACTTTTTGTAGATGGGAAATCACTGACAGGTAGTCCAGGAAGTTACAGTTTAACATTTAAAAATTTCTGGCACTAAATGGTAGAGAAAATACTTGGGGAATAGACCATCGGAAGTCCCTCATAATGGTGAGCAGCCATCCTAGTCTTTCTGGACCCAAGTTTATCAGAAAGAAGGACTTTCACTGTTAAATAGGGGAAAAACATGGGCAACCTGGGAGGAGCTGGTCTCTGTACTCCTAACACGGATTCCATACTTGTCTGGTCAGGCTGCTGTACTGAAAATACCATAGACTGAGTAGTTTAAGCAACAAAAATTTATTTCTCATGGTTCCAGAGTCTGGGAAGTCCAAGGTCAAGGCACCTTGCAGATATAGTGTCTGGTGAGCGCCTGCTTCCTAGTTAATGGATGACCATCTTCTGGCTGTGTCTTCACATGATGGAAGGGTGAGGGTGAGGGAGCTCTCTGGGGTCTCTTTGATGTGAGCCCTGATCCCAATCATTAGGACTCCACCCTCATGACTTAATCATCTCCCGAAGACCACACTTCCTAATACCATCACATTGGGGCATAGGTTTCGATGATGAATTTTGGGGCGGGGGGAGGAGACACAAACAACAGCAGTATTAGTTTAGTATAAGCTTCAGTTATGCCTGTATTGATGGCTGCCAACTGGTTGCAATAATTGACACTAATAAACGTCAAATCCTACAAATGGTGTTTCTAAAAGGCACCATTTAAGTGATGAATACATTTTGAAAGTCATAGGCCAGGGCATGTGCAGAAAAGGAGGCACGTTAAGAGATAAGAGAACAGAAACACTCCCCCTCCCCCTGGTATCATATAGCCAATTATTTGTTCATTCACATCTTTGGTATTACCGAGTAACTCCTCTGTGTGAAGCACCATGGCAGTTGCTGGAAATGAAAACAAACGAATGAAAAACCAGATAATAGAGCAGGAGCATCTCTTTCATGAAATTTATTTTATTTCATGAAATTGTTTTCCCATTCCTCCTCCAGAGCGCTGTCCTGTAAGCGTCTCACTCATCTTCGTACTGAGCCCAGGGCCTAGTACTTGGTAGGCTCAACAAATATTTGTTGAATTGAATTTCTGTTATCCCCTTTGCTCTTCTTGCTTTAAAAAAAAAAAATCCTCTTTTCCCTTTTTTGTCTCAAAGGATTCTACTAATATTTTTTCTCTAGGACCTAAAGCACTTGGCAAACATTTTCCAAGATCTTTACAGCCTGTCTCTGAAATAGATAAGAAGTACCCTGATAGCAATTGTACCCATCACTGGCTATGGTCTCTCTTGGTTCTCTTCTATCCTATTACTGATGGTTCATTTGAGCCTCCACAGCAGGTCAGGACACGGTTTAATAGTGCTCATGGCTCATTTTGGGCATCCGCAGGGCAGTCATCTCAGGAAATATGCGGGCTTCAAAGGTGCTTATTGGAGGCAAATTCAGATCAAAGCAAACAGCACAGTAAATTTGCCAAGTGTAGGCCTTGTGTTCCACAGCACAGGGCCTAGAAAGGTCTCCCGAGGACATAAGCCAGCAAAAGCCACCTGGAGTTGTAATTTTCCAGTCCTTCTGGAGACTTAGGTGAGGTCACTGCTGTTGATTCCATTTTGGAGTTTGGCAGCAGGGGTGGGGATCTTGGGATTTAACTTTGTCTGAGTGGCACTATGTTGAAAATAGGACAAAATAGGAAGACATTTATGACAAGGCTCTTTGCTTTTTGCATAATGTCTGGAATTGAAGAACTAAAAATATTACTAAGTTAAAACAATCCTCAATTAATTCTTATCACATTCCAATGAGATAGGTGAGGAATATGTTAATTGTTTTCTTTAGAGAAAGGACAACTGAACCCCTTAATAATTATTGAGGGCCACACATCGAATTAACACCAGCAGTGTTTGCACACAGATATCTAGAGTATAGCACCAGAAAACAATTCTTGTTCTCAACAACTAGTTCACATTTGAAACGATCCAAACTGTTGGACTTTGCTCAGCTTACAGGGTCACAAAGCATATAGCAAGTGTCCTGCTTTATCTAATTTGCTTATCATCCATTGATGTGACCTGCTCTTTGAGTTGTTAAATGACTCTTATGTTTAGATTTATCTAAATGATTCCTCCTTTTAAAGCCGGCAGTTTGTAAGCAAATGTGCCTTTTTTGCGGTTGGACAAATTCCTGCACATGGGCAGGAAATGCCCTTAAACTTGGAAGAGCAGTTTGAAAAATTAATTGATAGCAAAGTAATTAAGCCAGCCAGTCCTTCTTAATGTATGTGTGTTCATGTCTATGTGCATATCAGAGTGTCTGTGTGTCTGGGTGTTAGCTACTAGATGTTATTATCAGTCATCAAGAACTCTTTTAAAAAACATTTTTTCAATGTTTATTTATTTTAGAGAGAGAAAGAGAGAGAGACAGAGGGCAAGCAGGAGAGGGACAGAGAGAGAGGGAGACACAGAATCTGAAACAGGTTTCAGGCTCTGAGCTGCCAGCACAGAGCCTGATGTGGGGCTCGAACCCACGAACAGTGAGATCATGACCTGAGCCGAAGTCTGGCGCTTAACCTACTGAACCACCCGAGGCCTGGTCATCAGCAGCTCTTAAGAAAAGAAAAATACAACTACTTACAGTTCTGTAGGGTCTTGAGGGAAAGATGCAATAGGAAGCAATTAGCTAAAGTAGTAATGCTTTCTACCTACTACTTTAGAGAAATGCATGCTTTAAAAAAGTTTTTATCTGTCTGTCTATCTATCTATCTATCTATCTATCTATCTTAGAATTAATACGTGTGTGGTTAAAAAAATCACAAAATATAAAAAATTTCATAATTACAAGTTTCCCTCTTGTTCCTTGTCCCCCATCTGCCAAGACCCCTCAGCTGTAGAGGAGTCACTCTTTTTAACTTCTGACATATCCAGATTTTCAGACTTTAAAAAAATATATAAAAGCCAATTAAAATCTGATTTTTTTCCCTCCTACTATTACACAAAAGGTAACAGGTTACAGACAGCCTTTTACAGCTTGTTTTCATCACCTAACAAAAGATATTGGTGATCTTGCTTTAGCGGGATATAGAGAATGCCTTCCAACTGCATGGTACTTCACTGTTTAGATCAATATTTTCCAAATTTTGACATGGATCAGAATGATGTGCAAGGCTTGTTCAAATGAGATTGCCAAGCTCTATCCCCAAGGCTGACGCAAGACGTCTGGGGTGGGATCTGATAATTTGCATTCCTGGTAATTTCCCAGGAGATGTTGTTGTCTCAGCACACACTTTAAAAATCACTGTCCAGGGGCACCTGGGCAGCTCAGTCTGTCGAGCGTCCCACTCTTGATTTCAACTCAGGTCATGATCCCAGGGTTGTAGGATCAAGCCCCACATCAGCATGGGGTCTGCTTAAGAGTCTCTCTCTCTCTCTCTCTCTCTCTCTCACCCTCTACCCCATCTCCAGCTCATGCTCTGTCTCTCAAAAAAACACAACAAAACAAAAAAGAATCACTGTTCTAGGGGTGCATGGGTGGCTCAGTTGATTAAGCATCTGACACTCTTGATTTCAGTTCAGGTCATGTTCTCATAGTTCAGGAGTTCGAGCCCCACATTGGGATCCATGCTGACAGTGTGGAGCCAGCTTGGGATTCTCTCACTCACTCACTCACTCACTCTCTCTCTCTGTCCCTCCCCTCCTCTCAAAATAAGTTAAAATTAAAAAATAAACTTTAAAAATCACTGATCTAGATGTACCGTAATATATGTACCCTGTGAACAGAAAAAAAAAAAAGAATTTTTCTGCCCTCTTTCTGTTATAAACTATGCAGCAGTGAATATTCTTGTTGTTATAGCATTTCATACAGGTGTGAGTATTTCTGACATGAATTTTGAAAAATAAATTTTCTAGATTGAGGGTTATGAAAATTTATAATTTTGATATATAGTGCCAAATGGGTGGTGGTTACAATTTATCTACCAGCAGTCTATGAAATTACCTATTATACCATACCAAAAAATGTCTATTATAAAACTTTTTTTTTGCTAGTCTGATAGGCAAAATACAACTTTAATTTCCATCTATCTTTTCAAAAAATAAGGACCATATGTATTTCTTTTCTGAAATGTCTTTTCTTGAGTAAGTTATCTAATCATTCTAGACCTCAGTTTCTTTATCTTTAAAATGGGAATGTTAGTAATCCAAAGGAATTAGGCAGCCCAAGCTGCTGACCCCCGAAACTTTATTTTTGATCCTAGATAATCAAATAAATTCTTTATTTCATCGCAAAGTTTCATTCACTTGTCCATTTATTTATTCATAGAATAATTATTTAGCACCTACAATATGCTAAATATGGGGGGATATAAGAGGTGAAAACCTTATCTTCAAGGAACTCACTGTACACTAGGGAAGGCCATCATGCAAAGGATTACATCACAATAAAAGAATGGCTGTACTGGGGGTCGTTACGAAGCTGAAGAGGCATTATGACAAGGAACCCTGGTGCTCCTTGGGGGAATCTGGGAAAGCTTTGTGCATAAGGTGCTTTGAACTGACACTTGATGAAGGGTCTGCCATACGGATGGGTTGGGGAGGGTGTCCTAAACAGAAGAACAGCCTGACCAAAACCAAAGAAGTATGAGGAAATATGGATATTTGTGAACTATAGCAGTGTTAACACTTAAAGAGTAGGGATGGAAGAGGGTCCACTCTGATTTTCTAGTTCACCTTTGCAGTGGGAGGAGGACGTCAAACCCTTCAAATTGGCTCCTTCAAAACCCCAGACTATCATATGAAAGTGTCCCTCATGTTTCCAGTAGCCAGTTTTCTGTCTTAGTTCTCTCATCTGGTCCTCTTTTGACCATGGCCTTTATGGTTTGGATTCTTTGTTTCAAATGAAGATTTATTTGCAGCCTTGCCACATGATCTTGCCAATTTAATGTTCCATCCATTTCCACATAATTCTTAATGACAGAGTCAGAGGTTAATAGAAAAATAACATAGAGGGAATATATCTTAGGCTATAACTTTAAGAGAATATGTTCTCAAGGTCTATTTGTGAAAATGGGGAGATGCTTGGACATATTACAGAGTAAAGAGAGAGGATGCAGGATGTCCTAAAGATATAACAGTTGTTGTGTCTGTTATTTTTCATACATAAACTCATCCACCCATCCACCCACCAATCCACCCATCCTTTTTATTTGGCTATCCAACTTCCTTTTTAAAGTTAATGTATTCTGATATATTTCTACATCATTAAAACTCTCCATAGACACCAGTTTTAGACTGTCATTGGCCACCATCCATGTATATCTTTAGGCGGATGGACCACAGTTTGGTCGTTTATTCTATTACTAGACATTTGGGTTTGTGCATTTTTTTCTTAAAGCAGTGATTAAATAAATTAGTAGAGTTTGTCTTGAATAGCAAGACAATGGGTAAAGAAGATCTTTGTATAAAAAATGTTTCAAAAACCAAGCCAGATAAAAGAAAGATACTTTGGCTGTTAGCAGCAACAATAATGTCAACAATGAGTGTTTCCATCAATTTAGCATTTTTGGACCTGACATTATATTAAAATTGAGAGTCTGGCATCTTTTGTATCTTGGGCTGCTTAGTTCTTCAAAGGCCCCACAATGAGGTCTGTGTTGTTATCAACCCTCTTTGACACACAGAGAGACATTTTATGTTTTAATAATATAGCATACCTTTTGGGGTTATCAGATTTTGATGGTTCTTTGTCTTCTAGCTGTTTTGCATCTCTGCAGATAGATGCAAACTCTGTCTTTTCCAGTAGAGATTTAATTAATGTTTCTCACTGTTACCCACTCATAAATAGTGTAGGTGTAAGTTCTTTGAATTATCATTGGTTGTAACATCTTACTGGTTTTCTCACTAATTAATGCATTACATAAAAATCTTTGACATGTTCATTTTCTATTAATTTGTATGAGTCATGACTGTACCTTTTTTTTTTTTTTAAATTATCCTCTAACAGATAGAGAAGTTGGTATAATGTAGGTTACATAGCTAGTGGAGACTTGTCTCACACAAGACTCAGACCACAGAGCACACACTCTTACTCACCATGTTATGCTCAGAAGCTATAAGATAAAATGGAGAAGGAAAAGCATGTTGTCTATTGAGACCCATGTGCTAATGGGTAAAGCCATTGTTTCCTATGGGGAACTCAAATTGAATAGATAAGTTCATTTAGCAAGAGTTGGAAAACCTACATTTCGCCTGGAATAGGTTCTACCGAAAGGCATCTCCTGGCATTTGGGAATCAGAGCAATTAGCAGAGAAATCAGGCTGCTCTGCTGGGGTTAAGGATGTTTCCTAACAAAGTCTATTCCAAACATGGAATTTTTAATTAATATTTTGAGAGAGTCGTCACATGGTGTAGTGTGCCCAGGGTGCTGTAGCAGTTGCTTTGTTTGAGTGAAACCCCTTAGTGTTAACAGTTGGGTATCTGCAGATTAAGTGCAGACAATTCTTGGACAGACAATTGAAAAAGTAATTTTTTGATGCTTTCCCCAGCTGCTGCTGAGAGATTAGCTGGGGTGTTATCCAGGTTCTTTCACTGTAGCTGATAAAACTTTATGAGAGCAGCATGTGAATTTCTAGATTATTGTTGATTTAGCTGGGAAAAGAATCTGGAAACACTGTTGCACTCTTTTAATAGGTTGCCGGTCGACTAGTCTAGGCTTTGCTGTTGGACATTACTCCTATTGGAGTAGTGTCCTCCACTATTGGTAGGAAACCTACTACTAAAGATAGACAAAGAAACCTATACAAAACATTTATTCTAGTTGTCTCTCTGGTATCCATTCCACCTCATCCCATTTTGTGGCCTCCATGATTCAGGTCTTCTATGTTGGGCTATGGAATATGTAAAGCCATTCACGAGTATTGGTGTTTCCTTGCCACAAAGATTGGTCAAGGTGGGAATTACTGACCTGGACACAAGGCGGTCTGTGGATGATATTCCCTGGCTACAGTCATTGCTTAGGAATGGTCCAATCAGAGTAAAGTTTAGAGTTTTTGTTCAAATTTTTTGTGTGGAAAACTCATCTCCACCCTGGAAGTGTTTGAGAAAACAACTGTAGCTCTACCTTCTGCTAGCGATGTTCTTAGGTCCCTAAGAAAAGCCATCCTGAAGGTCAAGTGGATACAGAGGAGTGCCTAAACAATCACAGAAAAATAAAACTAAAGACTTAATGAAAATTGCACGCAAAGCCATTTGACCTCTGGACTTTTCAGTGACTTGAACGCGTAAATTCCCCTAAAAATTTCAGTAAATCTGATTTGGCTTTTCTGTCACTTACAGTGAAGGATTCCTACCACCAAACATGGGATCTTTTTGTGGTTACTGCTGCTTCCTGCTCTTCACACAGTGCTGTTTTAAGTGTGAAGAGGGTGTTTTGGATCAGGACTGCCTCGAGTCTCACCTGTAGTGAGGCAGCTGGGATTATGCTCACTAATATCCTCTGGGAGCTCTAAGAATCTCTTCAATCTTGCAAGCTCTTCACCTTTTCTAGCCCTTGAAGTAAGAGGTGTAATGTTTGACTGGCTTTCTGTGACTTTCCAAGGAAGTGAAAATTCTAAGGAGAGGATAGAATTGACCCCATTTAGGGAAAGCTGGAGAACTCTGGACAGATAGTGTGTCATGGAATTTTCTCTGGGAAATACAATTTTATAGATTCATGGAGTATAACTTATATTTACAGGTTTGTAGCGTATACTTACATTTGTGTATCTCTAAGATGAAGAGAGTCTTAAGGCCTGACTCCCCTACCAGCTCTGTAAGCTCCCTAAAGAGCAGGAACCATGTTTGTTTTACACACTACTGTATGTATCCCCAGTGCCTAACATGGTGGCCAGCCCCCAGGAATCATTTAATAATTATTGGTTAAATTAGAAGGATAAACAGATGAACAGGAGTCAAGTGGTACAGAGATACTGTGGGAAAGAGGTACTTTTCTCACTCTGCCAGTAAGGGGTTTTCATTTCAGAACTCATGATTATAATTCCAGGTTCCTCTCAACTAAGATTACTGGAAATTTTACCCCCTCATCCAAATCTTTTTTTCAATCTTTTCTTCTAAATGCAAAATAAATCTGTAATCCGAATTTCTCTAAGAAGAAAGTTGTTTCCTTTATAACTATTGAGCAAGTGTTAGGTTGAAGAAAACTCTATAAGCCACGTGTTAATAAATGAATGATGTGTATGTACTTGAACAAGTACATCATGTTGATTGTTTAAAATAATGAAATAACTTGCAGAGTCAAGGTCCATGTATTTGAGCTGCCCATTTTGGGTATTAACGACTTCAGTTCCAAATAGCTAAATATGGTAAAGATAGAAAAAGGAAAGGAATGCCACTGTTTGCTCTTTTTCTTTGCTGTAAGATATTCGTTGAAGTATTAACTTTTTCCTTGCCTAAAGGGACAGAAATCATGAATCCAATTCTGCTAACTTCCAAGGAAGACTAGATAAGAACTGTTCAATTACAGGTTGCTTATTTATCTAATTCTCTTGGCAGGATTTGCTTTTGGTGAAACAAATCACCTGTTGAAGGGGGGGAAAGCCATTTAAGTGATTAAAATCTACTTCAGCTAATTTCCTCTTTAACCTATTTGTAAGCCAGCAAGGGCTGATAATTGTAATGAATAGTTCTAATGGGAAGCTTTAGTTCACATTTGGATCTCATTAAACTTTGAAAAACTTCTGCCATCTTCTTTTTGAGCTCTTTTGCTGGGGTACAGTTTTCAAGGCAGGCTTCTGCGCATAGAGTTTAATGCATAAGCTTTGAAACTAGAGTTTGGAGTCAATTTTGCCGTGACCAGCTGTGTGAACCGGGACAGTTTGGTTCGTTTGTTTGTTTGAAACTCAGTATTGGCAGTTTTGAAATGATTTTCATGATAGATTGTTATGATAATTAAATGGGCTAATCTAAAATGCTGAGATTACAGGTGTGTAGTACTTAACAATGTCTGGCATATGGTAAGCACATATTACCAGCTAAGGCTCATTATTAATATGAATCTCTGAAATGGAAAAGCTAACTGGATGAAGAGGGGGTCCTAGAAAAACAAAGATCAATTTTCTCTTTATAATTAACTTATCAATTGCTAGGAAATTTAGCATACAAGTAAGAGACATTTGCTCTATTATTAAGAAAATACTAGAAACAAGCATCGTCTCAAGTTATGGTACCAAACTACTTCTGTGTTATATGTGCCATCCATTTGAATTTCTTCTTTTAAAAGATATCTTCTCTTAGGGGTCAGAGTGTATAGTATTTCTTGAATAGGAGCATGTTAGTCCCAGTGGAGAATTAAAATCAGTTAATGTGAATGTCAACCTTTCCTCTTGGTGTTTTAAAGTATCTATCATTGAAAGGTGAAGAAAGTGTGGAATGGAGAAAGGAGTGACTGCATTAGCCAGTCAAATGTCGATAGTATGAGAAAATGGATAAGAATGAAAATGGAGAGAAAGATTAGTAGTTTCTTAATATGGAATGTATATATGTGTGTGTGTGTATGTGTATGATATGGGGGAAATCATATATCATTGCTATTTTGTAGGCATGTTGTTAACCTCAATTTTTACCAGTTTTTGTAGAATATGAATAATAGTCCTAGACAAATAAGTCAACTTTTGATCTTCTGTGCAGAGGAGATAGTGGGGTTTGTAAACTGACTTAAGTATGTATTAGAAATTTTTGTTATGTGAGGGGAACAGTTCGGTCTACTGTCTCAAGATATTTTGTTCAGGCTAACTTTAAAATTAATTTATGTTTTGAAGAAACATCAATTGTTTCTGCCTCTTAAAAGGCCAGTTAAGGCCAATTTAGATGGATTTAACAGTATGCAAAAAGTATTCATAGTATAAATAATCTATATGCAAAGAGAAATAATCGGGAGTGCTTGTTTTATTTATTCTGCACTATGCTTAGATTTTAGATCTAACTCTTGTTTATAGTGGAAAGCTGAGGAATTTTTCCCTAATCCAGAGTGGTTTAGCATGGAGATAAAAATAGTTACACGTCACAGAAAGAACAGAGTTTGGTACCTCTGCTCTCACTTTAAAAATGTTCCTTGATTTCCTAACAATGTGCTGAATAGACATAACAGATTTCTGTGGTAGAAAGTGAGGCAACCTCTTGATCAGAAAAACAAACACTCTGAGCAGTCGAGGCAACAGAAGTTGATAGTTGTATATTTCTTCCACTTTGTAATTTCTCTTTATATCACCAACATTGTGTTTTTAGCTATCATTCATTTCTGTCTTGATGGCTAACCTCGTTCTTATCAACCTTTCTTTATCCTAGCTGTCTCAGGACCCGGTTCTAAAATGGCCTCCTGAACACCATCACCTTACTTCTCTGGATGAGGGGGGATAAAACAAGAACAAGAGAAACCACAAAGCCTCTTATTGTTTTCTTTGTTAAACTGGAATTAAAACTGAGGTGCCATTTACTCTCATGATACAAATTCCTGGGTCTAGTCTACTCAGGTAGGTGTGTTTCCATTTGGGGAAGAGTCCTCTCTTACCATCTTCCTTCTGGGAAATAAAATAAGTTAGCTCCTGCTGAATCTATATTGTCAAGGAATTTGCAAAGTGTAGGTTTATATTAGAGGTTGTTTTTGCTTTTTGTGCTGTGGTTTGAAATTCAGGGTAGGACCCAGAAATCTGTGGTTCGATGAGGTGATTCTGATGCATGCTAAAATTTGAGAACCATTATTTTAGGGCATTGGCACCATGTTTCCTTACCTAGTTACTTTACTGAAGAAGTAGCTTCCATCAGTCTCCATGACCGATTGCTCCAGGCCTGAGAACAAATACATGTGTGCATAGCAGATCTAAAAAGTGATGACCCAAACCTTGAAGGGCTTTGTATTTCATTTTCCTAAGACCTGAAGTGACCCCCTTTTAGGTGCTTCTCTTTCTTCCCAAGCCTTAGTTAGCTACCTCAGTCTCTATTACTTTTGGTAGAGGCCGTCACTTGTTTTTTCACTGTGGAACTGAGCTGTTCAAACTGGTAGCCACTAGCCACCTATGGCTGTTTAAGTTAAAATGAAGTAAAATTAAAAATGTAACTCAGCCTTGATAGCCACATTTCAGTTTTTCAGTAGCCACGTGACTAGGAGCTACTATATTGAACAATACGGACATAGAACACTTTATTTCTCTATCACTAAACTTATAAACCTACCAGTAGTTTGCCCACTTCTGTGGTGTAAATACTTCTACTGCGAGTAATTTCAAGCTATCAACATATCACCGTACATGGAGTTGGTTGCAAAGAGATACACAAAGTTAACTTTTGAGAGACAAAGTGAATTAGTTCCAAGGTACCCATTTTCTGGGAGAAATTCTTCCTTGCTGGCAAAAAATGCTGATTCTGTTCTTTACATTCTAATTTCATTTTTACAATGAGACTGGCTTTCCAAGAACACAATATCTATAGCATACCAAAATTGACCAATAGCTTGGTCACCTTAACTCTATTTTAGGTGTAAGGTGGAACTATAGAATATCCAATGTAACTTAAGACATCTTTTCCATGTCAATGGGGAAAAATGGATTGAGATCAGTGTCTTTTTATTAAATGTTTATTTATTTTTGAGAGAGAGAGACTGCGAGCAGGAGAGAGGCAGAGAGAGGAGAGGAGGCACAGAATCCAAAGCAGGCTCCAGGCTCTGAGCTGTCAGCACAGAGCCTGACACAGGGCTTGAACCTATGAACCATGAGATCATGACCTGAGCTGAAGCTGGATGCTTAACTGACTGAGCCACCCAGGAGCCCCTGGGATAAGCCCTCAAAGCTAAACCACACAAGATATTAAGGTGCATATGTTCTAGTATGAATATTATATTGAGTCAACAGTGGTGCTTCACTGATTCTTTCTATTAACTGAAGGTGTTTATAGTCCTATCTCGTGGTGCATAGTAAGCCTAATAATAATGAGTTGCTTATTAATAGAAAATGGAAGAGTTGTCTTTGATCCTTGAGGTTATGAATGACTTGCAAACATGCTGTTAAAGGTGAACAATGTGCTTAACTTTTAAAGTATTTGCCATTTTTAAAGTGCTTAGAACTTCTTTTTGAAAGATGGAAAATTATTCTTTTAAATTACACACGTTAAACAAAACCCACTTGATATGCAACCAGGGCTAGTTTTTAAGTATCATAATCAGATTTGGCAAATATTTTTTTTTGACCAGGGCTTTATCTAATCTGTGTGTGTGTGTGTGTGTATGTGTGTGTGTGTGTGTGTGGGTGTGGGTGTGTGTGTATGTGTGTGTGGTGTGGCAACAGTGGAGGTTCATGATCTTGAATGATGCTGTTGCATCACTAAGCTAGCAACTCATCTGTTAGATAAAAGTAAATTTTAGTCCATGGATTTCACACCCCAAATACTTGGAAATGAGAAAGGTAAATCATTCTTATCATATTTCCTTTATTGAAAAGGAAACTCCCTGAAGTCTGACTGCCTCTGTTGCTAAGACTGTTAATTGTGATCATAATAATCAGATAAGAATTATTAAACTGATAACCTCAGTGAATCCATTTATTTCTGCAGAAAGATTATACACATTTGTGTCAAATTGGGTCAATTTTATGCCCTTGGGAGACTGCCATTCTAATGCTGGTTCAGGTAAAGCTGGGTGTCGTTGAATGACAGCTGCTAAAAATTCAATCAATAAGTGGCATCCAAATGTCAGAGAGAGTGGTGCGAAGCAGGGACAGGTTGAGACAGTGTGCAGGATTTGATTCTGGGCAGTCAGAGTTTAAGTTTGACTTAGAAAAGAAATAAGTCAGCATCTTTAATCCCCAAACATTATATGCCATCTAGTCAGTAGACTTAGCAAAGGTCAAGCAATCAATATGGTTGGCATTAGCAGAGATATGTTATGGGAGACGGTTTTAGTCCTTGAAATTGTTTTTTACGTTCCAATATACAAAAAGGTAAGCAGATTGTCAGGTGTAGTAAAAAAGAACTTGTATGACAGTGAAATGAACAGACCATTGGTCAAAGGGCTAAATTAAGAGATTCAGTGAAATTGGGAAGTAATGGAGGGATCTCAAATAGCTTCCTCATTTATCTCTGTTAAGGGTTTAATATTTTGAATGTGCACCTATCCTCTGGGAAAAATTGGGCTGCCTGATGTATCATCAATTCAGTAAGATGGAAATACCAGGAGAAGCATAGCATGGTTCATCATGTTACTGTAGTCTTGACTAGAAAAAAAAACCATGAGTAAGTTTTTGCCCTTGTTACTTGCAAAATCGTTTGAACAGTAAAGGAAAGATAATTAGTGAAAATATTAGATTCTCCTGTTAAATTACATTTATAGATTTACAAACTGAGGGGAGAGGGGTCATATATTTTCCATTTCCATATTATTTCAAGACAGGTAGTAGAACAGTTATGGAATGGAAAAAGATGAATAAGAAACTGAAAAGGAAGGAAAAATGACTTGGTTAAAAGCCTAGTTATTTGAGAACTGAATAGTCATTATATGAACATACTCAAATAAGAGAATTCATCAAGGCCATTCAAAAGTCAAAAGCTGAAAGCCCTCCTCACACATACACACACACACACACACACACACACACACACACACACACACAGGGTTCTTAGTTCCTTTCTTCAAGTAAAAAGATTTTCAGATAGTGTGTGTGTTTTGATTTTTACCCAGAAAGATTCCTATTGCAATTGATCAAGAAATAAACCTACGGTACCCTAATTTTTAAAAACTTATTATATCACACATGTCTGCAATTTAAAACATTTTAGATGTGTATGTATATATATATTTAATGTTTATTTATTTTTGAGAGAGAGAGAGAGAAAGAAAGAGTGAGAGCATGGACGCATGAGTGGGGTAGGGACAGAGAGAGAAGGAGACACAGAAATGAAGCAGGCTCCAGGCTCTCAGCCAAAGTCAGATGCTTAACCAACTGAGCCACCCAGACGCCCCTTTAGATGTATATTTTTTGACCAAAGGTTGTAATATAGTAGGACACAACATCAGTGACATTTTTCTTAAATTCAAGACTGCTCTAGAATGAAGTTGGGACCAGATATCAATGAGACTTTGTTGGTCTTAAGTAGTAGTTTATGTCAGATCCAAAGGCTCTGATACAGTATCTTCAGGTAGCTGAGGTGTTCCAGATCTCAGTGTAGAAAAGTTACCTTCAAGGTTGAGAATTTCCTTTATATTCAATATTATCAGGACAATCTAGAGAGCACAGTCTGTAGTTCATCCATTGAGAAGAATATATGTGAAGGAAGAGTATGCTGGGAATGTGGAGAGTTCCCAGCCAGTTGTATTTTCTGAGCCATCAGGGCTTCAAGTCTTTAAAGCATCCCTGTATCTACACCTTTTGCCCCGAGACTACATTTCCTCCAATACAAAGGGTCTACTTCCCTTGAATGTGGACATAGCTGATCAATTGCTTTGGCCCATGGAATGTAGAAGTGACAGCATGCTATGCCTGAGGTTGAAAAAGGCATCATGTTTCCCATAGGTTCGCTTGCTGAGAACACTGCCATGCGAACAATATTAGCCTAGTGTGATGGGTGATGTAGGACATAGTCTCATCAGCCCCGTGACATATGAGAGCCCAGGCAATACCATCAGCAAGTCCATTCTGGTTGACTACCTCGCACATGAGAGCAATAAATGCTTAATTCTGGATGCCATTGAGCTTTGGAGGTTGTTATGCAGCACTGTTGTGGCAAGAGGTAACTGATAAGGGGCACAAGTTTCCAGATAGACTGAAAGTGGGAACTTCTGATTAATCCTTCAAGGAACTCTTGATGCTTTATTAAAATAAACAAGAAGACCTTGAAGTAACAGTCTTGCTTAGCCTAATCACCCCCCAGGAAGCGTTTATCTAACCGAGTTGATTGAACCTGGGGGCAAAGGTTTCAGCCCTCTGTTTGGTAATATCAGTATGCAAATGTATTTGTGTCCCTCCAAACCTGACAGGTAGACAGGTGTCTAGAAGTTATCAACTTAATACTCACGCGGGACCTCCTTGCGTCAATATTCTCTAGCAAAGGTCTTAGAAGTGGTTTAATAATGGCCATGGACTTATCTGTCTTTGCCATCAAGGCAGAATGAGCAAATTTTCCAATAGAATATATTTTGGGAATTTAAATATATATTCTTTTTTTAATTGTCAGGCCTATTTCTGGTATATGAAATCAGTCAGAGTGCTATCCTTTAAAGGCTGCCATTGAATTGTCTCCTGGCTTTTACCTCTACTTCTTCCCCTTACTAGAGAAAACAATGGAATTTTGTGAAAGCTCCAGGGGTTTTTGAATCTGAAAGGGACAAGCTTTTACCTCTGAAGAGAAGGAGAATTTGATTGAAAATAGAGGCTGCTTATGATTCATTCAGGGGAATTTTTCCTCTCCATCATCTTATTTGCCTAGTGATTTGATCCTCTGTGGCTCTTCAGAGCCCACTGTGAGATGATTTGCTTCAGCTGCACTGGATCTTTTTCAAATATTTTCCAAGGACAAACACCCTCCCCACAGGTTTCCTCGGCTGCAATGATTGTCTTGTCTGGGGATTGTACTCTGATTAATTTAACTTTAGCTTCCTTACTGCTTCAGTGGATTCCACATTTGTCATGGTTTAAAAAAAAATTCTCTGGGGAAGTTTCATAAAAGAAGTTGGTGAGAACAGGGCTTAGGATTTATTCTGCTGAGCAACCTTTAGAATGTGGCAGGGGGCTGAGAGGCACAGAGAAGAAGAATGGAAAGGGTGCCAAATTCTTCCTGATGCATGTTCATAGGTCAGGCATAATTCTATTCTGCAGAAATTTCAGTGATCATGGTTCTGCATAGAGGTGCTCCAGCCAATAGGCAGAAAGCAGTGAAAGGCATGCAATGTGTGACTGCAGCCAGCAGGGGGCGGGAGCGCCACAGCCATAAGCCACAATCTCTACAGAAGTTGCTTGGACCAGCTGGTTCTGAACTCAATGCAAGCCTTTCTTTTTGTAAGATGTTTGTCCTCACTAAATCTCGTCTACTGACAGTATAGGCAGTAGAGTCAGTATGTCTGGATTTTAAACCTGGTGGCTCCGTTTGTTAGCTTTGTCGTTTCTATGTACGTCAGTCTTTCTTATCTGAAATATGGGAAAAGAACATTTGTTCTGAGGATAATTGGGCTAACTTATAAAATGCATTTGGAACAGTGCCTGGCTCTTAATAAGTACTTGATCAATATTAGCTAATAATAGTATAGCCTTTCCCTTTGCTCTCCACCTTCCTTCCTCCTAAGTCTGAATGTAAGTACAAATTACAGTAGTGATAGGTTATGCAGGCTGATGTCTCTTCATTTTCCAAAACTCATCTCAAAAACACAAAATCAAGTCTGTGGCATTTCGGCCAAAAATGCTTATGCTAAATCTAATAATGAGAAAATATCAGACAAAACCAAATTGAGGGTCATTCTACTAAATAACTCAATGGTGTGCTTCAAAAATGACAAGGTCAGAAAAGACAAAGCAACAGTTCCAGACAGTAGGGTACTAAACAGACAACTGAATGCAGTGCATGAGCAAGGACTTTATTTATTTATTTATTTATTTATTTTTTGGATTTTGTATTTATTTATTTTATTACATTTACAAAGTGTATGTCGGGACAATTGGTGAAATTTGAATAAGGTCTGTAGATAAGACAGTAGTATGAGATAGTATTAATTTCCTGATTTTGCTAACTGTAAGCTATGGAAGAGAAAGTCCTTGCTTTTAGGAAATACACACTGGAGTATTTAAGAGTAAAGGGGACATAATTTCTGTAAGTTAGTCTCAAATGACTTTAAAAATGTATATTTGTACATATATGTATCATGTATATGAGAGAGCATAATTGGTATAACATTTAGCACCGCTGGAGAAAGGGAATATGAGCATCTTTTGTATCATTCATGCAACTTTTTATGTCAGCCTGAAACCATTTGGAAGTACAAAATTAAAAAATAATAAAAAAAAACTAGAAGTAAAAAATCCTTCATCTTAGATGATGCCTTCTTCACTAAGAAATTTTTCTGATGTTTCCCTCCCTGACTCTTAGGTGAGGTCGATGCCCCCGCCCCATGTGCCCTTGACCTGTGACCTATCTCTCTGTCACAACAGCCATTACACTGTATTGTAGCTGCCTGTTTCTGTCATTAAACTGTGAGCCCAGCCAAGGGGAAGGCGGAGACTCTGTGTTATCCTTCACCTTTGTATCACCTGAGTCTAGCTAATACCTGGCACAGGAAAGAAACTCCCCATGGATTTGTTGAGTGACAAGGTAGGGGAACTTGGCGTTATATCCAAGGTCTGATTTTCTAGGGGCCTGTTATGAATTTTAGGCTTGCTTTTTAGGTTTTGTAGTAGGGATGTAGCACTGGTTTGGGACTTGGCACATCTAGTCGGGACGTTGAGTTCTGTCTTAGTGGGAAAGAGTGCCTAAGAGACGAGAGAGAGAGAGAGAGAGAGAGAGAGAGACTGTTTATACCTTGGAGATACTGTGAAGATAGCATTAGAGCTCTTTGAAAGAAACCCGAATAATCAGTGGACTCTCTTTGTCTCGATGTTTAATTGGAAGGAATTCCACTGTTTATGGTCAAAGCCAAGTATGTTTAGTATTAAAAGGAACATTTTTTTTCCTTAAAATGTGGCCCCTGAGTGCAAACCATGACGTCATGTGGTGTGCAATGAAAAGACAGCAATTTGGGCTGGCTGCAGAACTTGCATAAGGGCCCTAGTGAGAAGCATGTGTGCTCACCGGGGCTTCCTACTTGTTCCCTATTTTGTGGGTAATGTTTGGGATTCATAAAGGGAAGGTTTATCTGTACATAATGAGCTGACGTTAAAATGTAATGTCATATGGCAATGAGAAACAATGAAATCTGGCCATGTGTAGCAACGTGGATGGACCTTGAGGGTGTTATGCTGAGCGAAATAAGTCAGGCAGAGAAGGACAAATATCATATGTGTGCACGTATAGGAGGATCAGGAGGAACTTAACAGAGGACCAAGGGGGAGAAGAAGGGCGGAAATGGTGGGGGAAAGGGAGAGAGGCAAACCATGAGAGACTCTTGAATGCTGACAAAAACTGAGGACTGGTGGATGTGGGGAGGAGGAGGGATGGGCATGGAGGAGGACACTTGTGGGGATGAGCACTGGGTGTTATGTGGAAACTAATTTGACAATAAACTATTTGTAAAAAAAAAAAAAATGTAATGTCATAAAGATGCATCTCACTCCTTTATTGGATTTCTATATTAACTTACTCTCTCCATAGGGCATGCAATGTGGCACTGCTTCCCCGCTATTCTTATCTAATATTAACTTTCTTTCAAGCTAAATGTTTTGCTATTTGACAGAGATAACAGTGCAAGAGATAATCGGTGTAACTTTTATCTTTGCTAGAAGCCATAGAAGCCTCTCTAGAAAAAGTTCAAACATGCACACATGACTTCGGAGAGGAAACTCAGCTCTAGACTGTAAGAGCTTTGAAGCCAAGTCAGGTTTCCTACTGAGGTTCTTTATTAGTAACCTGGTGGACTGGGGCTATAGCATGTGTTGTCAGTAGGAATCTTTATGAGGGAGAAAAATTGGGTAAAAGGGCTCTGGTCAGTATGAAGAAAGGAGCAAGAACTCTAACCTCCCCACACCCTCAAAATAATTCCCTCATGCATCTCACCAGAGATTCATTTGGAGTAACAAGTTCTAAAAACTTCTGTGCAAGTTAAGACTCCTCCCACCTATATTTCAGTGTGAACTAGTTTTGATCAGGCATTTTGAATGCTTCCCCTTTAACACCTAGTTGAGAAGAAGTAGTGGTCTCGTTTGGTGGAGGAGGAAAGGGCAGTTTTGGAGGAGGAGATAGTTTGGAAAAGTTGCTGACCAGGGGGAAATGCAGAAGTGGGATGCTTAGGAAAGCTGCAAACAGTATCTTAGCTTTTGGAGTTTGGGGGACAGAGGCAGGGGAGGAGCAGAAGTGGTCAAGGCCCTAGAAAGAAAAAGATGCAGTAGCCAAAATACATGTTGACCATGTAGAAATGGTGGCAGGAATCCCACTTAGCATGTTACCAAATAACATTTAGGTCATGGTTCCGGAATTGTCTGCCTTGAAGAATTACCTGACTTGTTTCTCTCAAAGAATGAACTGTCATAGGCATCAATGTTTATCTTAGAATAATGATCAATGAACACTTAATTAAACATATAAAGTTCCTGACACTTTGGCCGTGCCTACTAACGCTTGTCTAGGATCTTACCCCCTGGAACTTAATTTCTCAACAAAGTTTGCTGAATATTTCAACAAAGCTAACTTCCACTGAACTTTAGAAATAAAATGAACGAATTCCAGAGCAACCAACTGAATAATTCTGTTATATGAACCATCACTATAAATGGCTCATTCATCTAAACGGCATTCGATCTCACATGGGCATTCATGATTTTTAAGACAGACCATGGCTATTTCTCCAAACCCTAAAAATCCCATAAGATAGGGGCAGCAGGCAGAAAGGTTTCATTCTTGTCAAAATCAGTCTTGACTTCGGTGTATTGCAGTGGCTACTTGTCATTGTCACATTCTTGTCCACTCAGGCAGATGCCTTTGGTCTATGTAGCAATAATGCTAGAACTAGGAGCCTTTGCAGTATAAACTCAACAGCTGAAGAGCAGTAAAGGTCAGAGCTCAAAATTAGAAAGCGAGGCACCTGGCTAGCTCAGTTGGTAGAGCACACGACTCTTGATCTTGGAGTCATGAGTTCATGCCCCATATTAGTAGAGATTACTTAAAAATAAACTTTTAAAAAAATTACAAAGAAAGGAGCCAATAAATGGCTGGGAGAAACTTGAACTTGCTGAGGGCTTTATGGGGAGGGAGAAAAAGGGAGAAAGTCTGTAGGAATGAGTAATAGGGCACAGCAGGCAAATATTCTTGCAGATTTTCTAGTTATTTGTTCTCTGCTCCTAAATTTTCCCGGATAGTCTCTCAGGGTAACTTATTAGAGGAAATAGACTCTTTTGGGGGAGGAATAAAGGTTTATATAAAGCTGGTAAATACATTTATGGGCCATTCCAGTCCACTTTCCCTGCCATTTCCTTTATTCCGGTGTATGTCTTGTGTCCTCTGGACAGCTATGATCATCTTGGAGCCACTCCTTTGCCTCGCCCCGAGCCTTCACAGTCATCCCCTACTCTACTACAGGGAAGTTTTTCTAAAATGCCAGTATTATTGTTTGACAGCCCCGCTTAAAAGCTTTCAGTGACTTTCTAATTTCTGTGGTATATATTTCAAGGTTTATAGCATTAAGAACCTTCATATTCTTTTCCTCCAACCTCATCTCTTATGACTTTCCTTTATTCGTTCTGGCTTCACAGAATTTTTATAATTTATATCCGAGCTTTCTTATGCATGCCTAACAAACTGCTACTCTACTTCCCAGAGGCAAAACCAGGAATTTTTTTCATCTTTGGAAGCACAGTCCTCATAGCTATACCTCCTAATTCTCAAAGGTTGAAGTGAGTATATTCGCTGTTGCCACTCTACCTAGCATATATATCTAACTGCGTGTTTTCCTACAAACTATTGTAATTGTTTTTGCACTTATCTCACATGCTAGATTTTGACCTACTTCAAGGTTGATATCTAGTTGACTTATTTTTGTAGATGTAATACATGGCACACAATAAGAGCTTAACAATTGTCTATTGGATCAATGAATGAACTATTCATGCTTAAATCCCAGTATTTAGTTAGTAGCTCCATAAGTGAAACTGCAGACTATTTGCCTACAGTCAGCCCAGCTGTGGGCTGGGTCCCTGTGGGGGTTGGGAAGTGAGGGAACACTGGCTGGAGAGAAGGGTTTGGGCCAATGCAGATGTGGGTTCATTTTCTTTAGGAAAAAATAAACAGTAACTGGTGGGAGTATCATTATTACAGATTGGGAGAGATTCATGATATGGAAAAATAATTATTGTTAGCTTAAGTAATGTGAATGGGAAATATACCATTGGTATATTGGTACATGGTAGAGGTGGCCATGTACATGTGTTTGAATAGGGATGTAACACATGGAAATAGTAGAATTAGGTAAATACGAGTTGGTCAGCAAGAAAATACCTGTTGTGGTGAGTAAAGTATTGAAGCTGCAGGAGCGGTAAAGAACAAGATTCTGATATTCTGTCAACTATAGTGAGAAGCAGACAGGTGGCATTGGGGATAAGTTTGTGTAGACAATAAAGGCTGTGATCCAATTTTTTTTTAATGTCTGTTCTTATTTCTTGTTATTATAGAAAATTTTGGGTTTTTTTTTAGGTTTTTAAAAATAATGTCTAGTAGGGGCGCCTGGGTGGCTCAGTCAGTTAAGCATCCAAATTTGTCTCAGGTCATGATCTCATGGTTCATGAATTCGAGCCCCACATCTGGCTCTGTGCACACAGCTTGGAGCCTGGAACCTGCTTTGGATTCTCCCTCTCTCTCTGCTCCTCCCCTGAACACACTCTGTCTCTGTCTCTCAAAAATAAACATTAAAAAATTGTTTTTAATATTTATTTATTTTTGAGTGAGAGAAAGAGGTGGAGGTAGACAGAGAGGGAGAGAGAAGATCTGAAGCAGGGTCTGTGTGAACAGCACAGAGCCTGATGTAGGACTCCTACTCATGAACCACGAGATCATGACCTGAGGTGAAGTCAGATACTCAACCGACTGAGCCACCCAGGAGCCCTGAAAATCTTGTTTTTGGCTGGACTCAGACTTAGAGGTAGGAGCTCTCAGCGAGGATAGCCCCTGTCTCTTGGCAGTCTGTTCCTGGCATTTTTCTTTGGCCTCCTTTCTTCCCTTGGCCAGAAGTTTACCATATTCTGCAACCTCTTCCTAATTTTACTTTGTTGTTTCTTCAGAGCACTGCACCATTTGTGTGTCAGTAACAAGATGCTGAACCTTGGGCACTTTGATTGTATGTTTCTTACCTTCTTTATTCAGGGGCTTTCTCACAACATACTGGTGGACATCATCTTCTTTAGAGACATTGAAAAGTTTCTGGCTTCCGCTAGCTCTTTTAGGCCTCAGGTGATGAGGTACAGCAGTATCAGTGGTCCAGAAATATCTTTCTCCCTTTTTATTACAAGGACCAAGTTGAGAACCTGGAGATGGGCATTCACAGTGCAACCCAGATTTGTTCTTTCTTTCTCCAGTCCTCCTTGGTCTGTACCAGGAATTCCCCTTACTCAGCAGGAGGTGAACATGGCCGTGGGTCAAGACACCCTGCTTCATGGAGAAGCCTTGTTTGTCATTGTCACCACTGATTCGGACCGTGTGATCCTTCCATTCTTCACCCAGAGCATTGGTGGCAACTTCCATGGCTGTTTGCTTCTTATAATAAAAGGTACGGAGTTTGCATTCATTGTTCACTTTGATGAGTTTCTGGCAGTAAGTAGCTGGGAAAGAGTAGTTCAGCTTCTTCCTAAAGCAGCCTGCCACCTCTGAGGTCCCACAACAAAGAGCAACTGCCATCCTACTTTTTACTGCATCAGGACCCTCCTCCCCAAATGTGAGGAACCTCCTCACACTATGCAGCAATGTCTCAGTGACGATGAGCAATAAAGGTTCATGAATTTTCTATTTATTGGTGCTGTAACAGCTGCTACAGTTAGAGGCTTACAGCTTGGTACCTCAGCTGTATACAACTTTCTGAGGCAGTATGTAGCTCTTTAAAAAATATTTTATCATGAAAATTTTCGAACATACAATATAGATTTTACCCATGTACGCATGACCTAATTTTAACAAATATCAACATTTTGTGGTCCTTTTTAATGACATATGTTAAAGCAAATTCTAGGTTCATTTTGCTTCAAACATCAGAGTATCATGATGCATCTCTGATAAGGATATTAAAAATAATATAACCACCAAGCCATTATCACAGCCAGGGTTGCTTTTAATATGTGCCGGGACTGACTCCCTTCCTTTCCCCTTATCCCACTCCTCAGTCAGGCTGTGCCCACGATGCCCCATTGTGTCTGAGCTTTGTCTTTCTGAGAGAAGAACCAACCGTTGTTCCCATTCTCCCTGCCAGAGCAGTCTTGCATTTGCAAAACACCGTCTATGAAGAATGAAATTTCCTGGCATTTGCCTTTGTCCAGCCTGTACCTGATATTTTAATCAGAAAAAAGATGTGTTCTATCTGTGCACTAATCTAGCACAATTTCAAGCCTCACAATTTCATCTCTTCCTGATACGATGAAAAGATTCATTTTTAAACATCAGAGAGCGTTTTTAAGACATTAGGAGAGGAAAGAACGTGGAAAGATGGTAGGGAATTTCAATTTATCAGAACTTCTGTTTTGATTTTTAGTTCAGAAGCCAGGGTCTTGAGAATTATATCTTAACCATGAGAGGATGCTTTTAGAAGTTTTATAAGTGATGTTTAGGATAATAATAATAATCACTTTTGCAATTTATTTTTCTTAAGAGAGCCGGTGGAAATGAATCCCCTGGTATCCTTAGCGTGTTGAAAGTGCAGTATGGAGTTTCTAGACTAGCCTACAAACTCCATCAAAGCACACATCTAATTATCTTGTACACTGCACTGGTGATTGCGCCTGGTGTATAGTAAGTTCTAAGCATCGTAATTTCCCTGTGAGTATATGTGGAATGAACAAATAAAGGTAATGTACAGTTTATCCTTCATTTAAGGTGTCCTGTTAGCGAGGCTGAGATCTAGCAAGATCTATCAACTATTCCTTTCCCTCCAGCAGAAGCCACAGATGTTGACTTCATCCTGTACTCCTGACCCATCTTCCGCCTTGTTCTTTGGTTTGGATTGTTTCTCATTTTCACAGCTTCTCTGGTATGCTGCTGCCATCCGTTGGTAGCACATGACCAACCCAGCATCTGTTCCTTCTTACTGAATACAGAGCTGGGAGAGAGAAGCAAGAACTCTACTATTTCCACTAGACCACAAACTTACCTTTAGGGAGGGATGACGTGGGTACCAAGAGGGAGAAAGAGAATGAAATGGGTGGAGATATTTGAGTGGTTTGTATAAGAGATAAAACAGCGATTGCAAATGGGTGTCATGGTTATGTGACACCTGTGCTGTCCTCCTGAGTCTTTAAGATGAGGGCATCAATTACTGTAATATCAGAAATGAGGTACTCTTTGCATGGGGACTTTTCTACAGTTTAGAGAAAAATTGCTCTCATTTGTTGGTAACATGAAAGGGTAGGAAGGAAGAGGTCGGGTAGTATCAACAACTGCATCTCGCTTAGTTTCTCTTGCGTTCCTAGGATGAACACCTACCAGTTCAGATCATTTGGCTTTTTTTTTTTCTGAAGGTGTGAGAAGAGGGGTCAAAGGGTGATTGGGTGGGAATGGCTTTTAAGGAAGACCTGTTAACTATAAATTTTGGAGAAATGAATTGTGACTTTATTGCTTTATTCATTTACACAAATTTACAAATGAGATAGGGTTTCAGGCAAGTGGGCAGTAAAAAATAGGAGGAAAATGTGACTCGTAACTTTTTCATCATGTCATTTTTAGAATCTTGATCTTTACTATTTGTAGTTACTGGTTTAATAACTTTAATAGTTGCTGGATTAAGCCTGTTAACCAGGGTATGCTGGTTGCAGTGGCGAATAGACCTCAAGTATGTTTCAAACGTAATAGAAGCTTAATTTTTGTTCAGGTAACCGTAGTGGGAATGTGCACAAGTAAGCACTTTGCTCTCCTCCACTGCCATTCAGGGACAGAGGCAAACAAAGCCTCTGCCATGTAGAGGCTTCAAAATGACTCCAGTGTTTCTTTTTCTTTTTCCTTTCTAGTTTGTTTGTATAGAAAAGAGCAAATTTGTATGTGTCAACTTTGGAAGTGGGATACATAATTTCTTCTTGTATTTCCTGGGTTAGAATTCAGTTGCATGGGCATATCTAACATCAAAGGAGTCTGAATAATGTACTTGCTTAACCTGGATTCTCTAGAAAATAGAATCAGAGGCAAGGACTAGGTACTGATGCTTTATATGAGAGATACAAGTCCAGGGCAGCAAGAGTGAGAGAAAAAGGAAGTGAGCAGGGAAGGTTGGTAAGCAGGGCAAGGTAACACACAGGCTATTGCTTCACAAGAAGCTGAAAGAGATAGCAAGTCACTTAGCAGGTCAACCCACTTGGCCAGGCTGCATGGTGAAATCACTTTTGACAACATTCCATTGGAGGGAGGAAAAGAAAGAGAATTTATCTACTTGGTTCTTTTCCATCTCTTTCCTCTTATTGGTCAAAGTTTGCCCCACAGTTTGCCCTTCAGCACTACTGGTTTACACCATCCAACATCTTCAGCAGCTTCTTAGAAGCCAAAACAAATGCTCTTTGGTGTGGCATTTCGTCTGAATCTCGGGTTGAAAGAGACAGGAGAAGACAGGGACTCCAACGTGGTGGCTGGTTGGTCCCAAATAACAACAATTCTGAGAATGTTGGTTGTGATGGCAGCTTTCTGGAGGATAAGTGAAGCCAGCACAATCTGTAAATTGCAAAAAGATGTCTTATGGTCCGCCCCTTGAACCATTGAGATCTATTTATGCCCTCTAGTTGTATCGAGTTCACAAACTGAAATATGGGAACAACATTTTTTGTTTGTTTGTTTGCTTGTTTGTTAGAACAAGAGGGCATCTTCCGGGAAAGTAGAGGTGCAAGTCCAACCAGTCACAGAGTCCCTTTCAAGGTGCATTTTCCTAGAAGAGGTAAGGCAGGAAGGTCAGTGAAAAGCTACTTCAGTCCCTGCTCCTGCAGTGGGTCCTGAGGCTATAATTGATCCCTATCATTTCTCTCCTCCACCATCTGTTATAGAGTTCCACACCCTCTGCGTTCTTCCACTGGTATGCTTGCCTAGTGGGGTGACCCAGACCTTCACTGGTGACCTAGACCTTCACTGAAGATTTTAAGCCCTTTGTTGCCCTGTGTTACTGGCTAATGGTTGTTCTAATTGGCCATTGACAGTTAGTAGGAGTATAGAAATATATATTATTCTGAATAATGGTAAGTATTCACGATAACCACACTTCTGGTTTTGTGGAGAAAGAATTTATTAATTATAAGGGAAAGGGAATAAAAGGAAATAAACAATTATAAGTAAACATAAAGAGGGAGAGAAGCATAGAGAACAAAGGCTTAATGCATCAAATAAGGTTCTTAACAACATCCAGACTTCTGCCTGGGGAAGCCACATGGTTGAGCAGCCCTGTTGGACTCCCGATTCAGGGGACAATCCTGATTATGATTTATGGTTAGTCATTAAGTTTGCCTATGTGCAGTCCTGAGAGAGCTGGTTTTCCTGTTTCTTTTATTATATCTCACAGTCTTAGGAGTCTGGGTATCTGCATATTTCCTTTCTCTCCCTAATCCATTCCAGGGAGCCAGTCTGGTCTGGCTCAAGTTGGTGAGGCATGGTAATCCCTCCTCGCATCAGGAATAGAAGGGCCACTTCTGAACCCAAGGCCAGATATGGAATACAAGCCAACTAAGGCCCCCCATGATTGTGTATGTGTGGCTCTGGGAAGAAATGCATGACAAGTCACATAAATAATTTCTATTTTTTTTTAAATTTTTAATGTTTTATTTATTTCCAGGAGAGAGAGAGACAACGTGAGCAGGGGAGGGTCAGAGAGAGAGGGAGTCACAGACTGAAACAGGCTCCAGGCTCTGAGCTGGCAGTCAGCACAGAGCCCGACGCGGGGCTCGAACCCACGAACCGCGAGATCATGACCTAAGCGAAAGTCGGATGCTTAACCGACTAAGCCACCCAGGCGCCCCAATAATTTCTATATAAAACAAATACTATGAGATATCTTAGTGAATGTCTGTATTCTTAGATATTGTGTAGAAGCAACCCTAGGATCTCATGGTAATCAAGGTTGATTACCTCAGCCAGTACTATAACTCCTTTCTGTGGTAGCCATTGCCATGGAGAGTTCAAGGGATCCTAGTGGTAGGTACAGCTTCTAGTTCAGTGGAACCACCATGGCATCCTCTGGCAAGTGTTCCTCTTCTGGGAATTGGAACCTGAACCCAACAGAGCCTAGGGTTGTGGGACTGAAAGTACAAATGCCACAAGTGGGCTATTGAGTGTGATGATAAGAGGGACACTCATATTCGTCTTTGTCCTTGAACTCTTGTATTCAAGTTATTGGAGACATAGCACCACATGTCAAGTATTGGTGTAGCGTCTACACTGCATCTTGGAGGGCAGAGTCTTAAATCTTCAGTGTGTTGCTCCTAAGCTGGCACCTTAGCTGAGCCTTTAACAGATCATTCCACTATTTTTTCTTTTCTTTTCTTTTCTTTTCTTTTTCTTTTTTTTTTCACATGGCTTCTTCTGAGTGATAAACCCATTTGTTAGAAAGGCATGGATGATCTTAAAAATATTCTCCCTTAATCAAGAATATAATGGACAGGTTCTCTTACATTGGCTACTTAAGAGTCATGCTGTAGGAAGCAATAACCTCTCCTTTTCTTCTCTGCCATCTGCCTGGCAGCTGTGAAGCAACAACCATGTGTGAAGGCATCTCAATCCATGTTGGCCAGGCTGGTGTTCAGACTGGCAGTGCCAGCTGGGAGCTCTATTGCCTGAAACACAGTATCCAGCCTGATGGCTAAGTGCTACATGATGAGACCCCTGAGGGAGGAGATGTCTTCTTCAACATCCTCTTCAGTGAGCCAGGTGCTGGCAAACATGTGCCTGGGCAGTGTTTGTAGACCTGGAACCTACTGCCAGCTCTTTCACCCTGAGCAGCTCATCACAGGCAAGGAAGATGCTGCCAATAACTATGCCCAAGGGCACCATACCATTGGCAAGGAGATCATTGATCTGTCTTGGATTGAATTCATAAACTGGCCGGCCAGTACACAGGTCTTCAAGGGTTTCTTGGTTTTCCCTAGCTTTGGAAGGGGAACTAGTTCTGGGTTCACCTCCCTGCTGATAGAACATCTCTATGTCAATTATGGCAAGAAGTCTAAGCTGGAGTTCTAAGCTGGAGTTCTCCATTTTCCCAGACCCCAGGTTTCCACACTTGTAGCTGAGCCCTACAACTCCATCCTTCTTACCCACACCACCCAGGAGCACTCTGATTGTGCCTTCATGGTAGACAATGAGGCCATCTATGTCATATATTATAGGAGCATCGATATTAAATGCTCAACCTACACTAAGTGATGGGATTGTGTCCTCCATCACTGCTTCCCTCAGATATGATGGAGCCCTGAATGTTGATCTGACAGAATTCCAGACCAACCTGGTGCCCTATCCCCACATTTGCTTCCCTCTGGCCACATATGCCCTGTCATCTCTGCTGAGAAACCCCGCCATGAGCTGCTTTCTGTTGCAGAGATCACCAGTGCATGCTCTGAGCCAGCCAAACAGATGGTGAAATATGACCTTTGCCATGGGAAATACATGGCTTTTTGCCTGTTGTACTGTGGTAATGTGGTTCCCAAATATATAAATGCTGCCATTTTCACCATCAAGACCAAGGGTATCATCCAGTTTGTGAATTGGTGCCACACTGGCTTCAAAATTGGCTTACTTACCAGCCTTCCACTGTGGTACCTGGTGGAGACCTGGCCACCAAGGTACAGCAAGATGTGCGCTTGCTGAGCAACACCACTGCTATTGCTAAGGCCTTGGCTCGCCTGGACTACAAGTTTGACCTGATATATGCCAAGTGTGCCTTTGTTTACTGGTATTTGGATGAAGGTGTGAAAAAAGGAGAGTTTTCTGAGGCCCATGAGGACATGGGTGCCCTTGGGAAGGATTCTGAGGAAGTTGGTGTGGATTCTATTGAAGGATAGGGTGAAGAAGAAGGAGAGGAATACTAAAGTTAAAAATATCACAAAGGTACTAGTTTTATAGGGATGCATATTCTGCTTTGAACATTGAAAAGTTGTGCTCTGATCAGTTAATTTGTATGTAGCAGTGTATATTCTCATGTATAATTATTGATTGATGCTTTAAAACACAATGCTTTGTTATAGATCCAAGCTATCCATTTCTCTGATGGGTTTGAATAAAGTGTTCCAGGTCTTATTTGAAAAAAAGAAAAAAAAAAAAAAGGAAAACACAAAACAGGGTGTGTCAATAATTTCATAAGCCTAAGCTTTATGTGAAGAATCTGAATACTGTACTCTTAGCAGAGAAAAATACTATGTTTTATTATTGGATAGAAACTTAAGAGATCAACTAATTCTACTGCACCATTACAAAAGAAAATGGAGGCCCAGATGGAAAAGAGTGGCTTAATGTGGAGTAACAGCTAGTTAATGGATGAATTTGTTCTGCATCCAGGTTTTCTGATGTCTAGGACCTTGAAAATTTCATTCTATAAAATCATCTTTAAAACAAACAAACAAACAAACAAACAAACAAGCAAAAGCATGGGTTCATCTTTTGAAATTTCAGAGTGGATTTTTTAGATGCATTTTAGATTAGTTTCAAGGTTGCAATTGTCTTTGTTTATCCTTTGCCATGATATATAGTAGAATTGTGGGAGGTTTTTTTGGTTGTTGTTTCTGGAAGTAGTACAATTTTCCATGGGGAAGCAAGGGAAACATTCATCTTCAGGCAATAATTACTTTCCACTCCTTCCGGAGTTGTTGAAACCTCACCTCCTAGCAAGCCTTCCCTAAATTCTTTAGTTTATGGCAAACTTGTCTCAATTCCCATAGGAACTATTGGCCATCTTTTTGTTATTTTTACTGCAAAACAATTATTACAAGATCACAAGAAAATAAATGAAAAGAAAAAAAACGTTCTAACATCTTGTCATTTCAACAAATTAAACCGTTTTATTTTTCAAAATTGCATTCAGTATTTTGTATGCATACATTATTTGTATGCCATTGGATATTTTTGTAATTATGTCATAGATATATACTTGTAGTCATTTCCTCATATGGCAATGCATGATCACTTTTTCAAGTTGCCACATGATTTTCATGGTTTTATTTAAAATAGCATTACTCATTACCTTTTGGATATTTCATAGGAATATTGCAATTAACATGTCTGAATGGACTCAGCTTTTCCATTCAGCATCGTGCAATTTTAGGCAGAAAAACTCCTCAGCTTCTCCATTTCATTGATATCCACTACTTCCATTTGGTTAAAAAGTCTAATTTTCTACTGCCTAAATATTTCATAATTATAAACTCTTTTTCCCCACATCATCACTGGCTTAGACTCCTTGAGGCCCACCAGTCCAATTGCAGTAGTACTGGTTACTAGTATCCTTCTTATGGATGCGCAAGTAGTCTTTCTAAAATGAAAATGTGATACTTCTCTGCTTAAAAACATTCAGTGATTTTCCTTGGTCTGTGAGGAGGTTGTCAGTACTTAAAACCTGGGTAATTTTGCACAAAATGTAGATTTCTGGTTCCTCTTGGGGCACTGAACATCTGGGCACAGTAGGTCTGCATTCCAGCATGGCACCAGAAGGCAGAAACTGAGGGGGGGCTGTTTCTATAGATAGGTCAAATGCTCCCCAATCTGACCTGGAGGTCCCCTCAATCTGTCTTGACACTTGTGGGTTTTGAGTGTGAGACCCTTTACTGTCCCCGCTAAAGCCTCGATTCCTGTGAATGGCCTGTAAGGTTCTTCATCACAGGCCCTGGTGAGTTCTTTAACCTCATTACTGCACTTATCCAGAGATAGAGAGTGGCTCCCAAATGTGCCTTGCAATGCCCACCATCTTTCCTCACTTTCTCATGGCTAGGGCAAACTCCCTCTCCTCCTTCCAGACTTGGCTACATTGTCACCTCCTCTACGAAGACTGTCCTGATTTCTAAAAGCTACCAGGTGGCAGAATGATCTGGAAGAGCATTTTACTTCTCATCGTATTATACACCTAGTGTTTCCCTGCTCAGGAGAAGACCGGGCAAGAAGCTTTCTCTTGCTGCTGCCTCCTTAATCTTTCTCCTCTCCTTTTTGTCTGACTCTCTTTCCTGCTTTCCTAATCTTTTCCTGTCTATTTAATTCAGGAAAAATTTATAGAAGGGCTGTTGAAGGCACTGGATGCTCCAGGGACTGAGTGATGTTCCTGCAGTGGTAGGGTCTCACATCTGTGTGAGACCAGCCAATGTGTGATGGACAAGGGCTTTAAGTCAGGTATAAGCAGTGTGTGGTGAATGGGTGGGGGACAGGGTGTTGGCCAGCCCTCTTTGGCAAAAGCAATGAAAGGTGATTGCTTACATTCAAAAGGATTTCTTAACAGGATAATGCAATCATGTGTTCCTCATAATTCTGTCTTATGCGTTATTCTCATCTTTAGATCCCCATCTAAGCCTCTCTAATATTTGTGACAGCTTGTCTGATTCTGAATCTAACCCCATTACTTATCTCTGTGACATTGGCTAGACCACTTAAATTCTCCATGTCTGTTTCTTCATTTTATTCTATTTAAAATTTTTTTTCATTTTAGGGAGAGGGACAGGGGTAGAGGGAGAGAAAGAGAGAGGGGGAAGAGAGAGGGAGAGGGAAAGGGAGAGGGAAAGGGAGAGGGAGATAGGAAAGAGAATCTTAAGCTGGCTCCATGCACAGTGCAGGGCCCCTACTCTCCAGCTGTGCAGGCCAGAGAACTAGGGGTTATACTTGATTGTTGCTCTTCATCCTCACCTATTCAGTCAACCACCAGTACCTGTGGCTTTGTACTCTGAAAAGTTTCATATTTGTCCATTTCTTTATGTTTTCACTGCCTTCCACCCTAGTCCAAGTTATTGTCATTTCTTTTAGAGTAAATTCAATATGAGCTATATAATTGCTTAATGAGACACAGAATATTGTTTTCACCTGGTTTCCATTTAAAGCATGCTCTCTCTTCATTGGAAGAATGATTGGAATAGAGGACTCCCCAAACACAGTGCCCACACTCGAATCATATCACTGTTAAGGTTATTAGGTGATACCAAGGTTTGGTAGGGCAAAAGGAAAGTAAATTTTTTATGACCGTAATGGAAAGAATTTTGTGGTCAAATATCCAGGAGAGAAGAGGAGGATAGAAAAAAAGGAAAGAGAACAGAGGAGGAGTAAGGGTGAATAACTAGCAGATGATAAGAATATGAAGGCCAGTGAAAATTCACAGCATGGAGAGCCAATAAATATATATATATTTTTAATGGTATAGTTTATGTCTCTAGGGTTTAAAAAACATAAAATGCTATAGCTTAATTGTCGTTCTCATTTGCTTTTCTGAGAAGTAAATCCTTCCTTCTTCCTTTTTATTCTTATAGAAGTTTTCAAAATCTTTTAAGAATTTGTGAGAGTATAATCTGTTTTTGAGCCAATGGAACCCAGTTTTATGAGTAGGTTAATGCAGTATGTCACAGAGGAACCATGAACCCGGAAGGCAGAGGTGGCTATGAGCAATAGTCCCATGGGAAGTTCCAGAAACTGGAGCAGAGATTTGGACTTCTGTCAGGTCATGGAGTTGTTGAGAGCCTAAAGACAATTATTCCTAGATCTCCAAAGAGGTGAGGGGTCTCCAAATGACATCTGATTGACATTTGCGTCTACATAAAATTGATCCTTCCTACATGAAAAAATGATAGTATGAGAGAAGCATGTAAATCTAGAATTTCTTTTCTTCTTTGTGAAAATACAGCCAAATAATTAACTGTTTTAATTTCAGGATTGAATAAATCAGAAACTGATTTGGAAATGTCATTCCAACAAGCTGGATTTTATTCACGGCTCTGCTTCTTAACGGGGTTCCAAGGGATTTGCCAATGGGAAGTAATTGAACGTCCCTGTAGCCTCCTGTTTCTCATCAGTAAAATAAGGGATGTAGGCCAGCCATTGTTTCCTAAGCTTTGATCTGTCTATCCATACAACTGAAGATGTAGCAACTTCCACGTTTCCATTCACAGCTAGAATGACTATATGTCCGATTTACTTCATATCGGCCCAGTTTGTGGTATCATTATTAATAGTGCCCTGATATTTCACTCTCAGAGATGTCCAGATGTGGATAATATCATCACAATGACCCTATTAATAGGAGTTCCTGGAGTAGAAAATTTTAGGTTAAATAATTTTAAACAGGCATTTTAACGGCAAAAGTTTGCAGATTCTCTAATATGCTAATGTGTTTTACAATTGTTCAAAAGAGAGGGCTTGTAGTTTTTAGGATTTTGGCTTTGGAATCCTTATTTTGCTTCTTCTGGGAATAGGACAATGGGTCTTAGTTTGGGAAAGAGTATTAAATCATCCAAATTCAGTAAATATTTATCAGCTACTATATGCCAAGCCCCGGAAGAGACAATGGAGAAATAGCGATGGATAGAACCCAACTTTGCCCCAAAGTAGTTTATAGTCTGACCCGTGGGAATCAAGATTGTCTGCAAGGAATCACAGTTCAAGGTCACATTCTAGTTTTAATATTTTACTATGATGCCGTGTAATTAGAGGCCAAGATAAGACAAAGAGTTTAAATTCTAAATGAGTGGTATAATCTGTTAGCATTGTGTCAAGTGAAGGTTTCTTTCTTTCTTTTTAAAAATTGTCATTATTAATTTTCTTGCTCTTGGGTCCACATTTATTAGAACTTGGAAGCCCACCCAGCAGGTCTTCTCCTAGTTCTAGAAGTGTGGCCCCAAGGGCCTAGTAACTGGCCTTTCCAAAGCAAACAACCCAGAGGCTTTACTTGGGCCAAAACAAACAAAACTGTCACAAGTGTTTTCTAGAAGGCATATAGCTCCTCCCAAGCTTGCAGATGTTCACTCTGGTCTGAGTGCACATCCTCCCCAGAGCTTCCAGACCACCAGCTCCATTCTACTACATCCTCCTTCTCCCTCTAGCTCCCAGGCTTCCTTGTGCTAAGGCAGCCACTTGGCAGGAACCTGGGGCCAACAGAGGCTGGGAAGTCAGAGATGGAGACTGAACCCATGTCTTTCCCACTGTGTCTTCTCCAGAGCCTAGCTGCTGAAGTCTTCCTGCTGGAACTTATGGAAGTCTTCCTCCATGAACATGATGACCTCAGCTACCTTCTTCTTCATCTTGGCCGTAGGCTGGTCACAGGACTTGCGGCTCCAGTTCTGGCCCACAGTCTGCTGAATCACTGACTCAGCCGCCGTGCTTCTTGCACTGGTCATAAACTAAAGGTTTACTCTAAGGTAGCCTTGACACTCTCAGTTCTGGAACTCAGCAAATGCCAAATTGGGCACCTTTCCCTTGGCTGAATTCTGCATGTTTCTGGGCTTGGGTTGTCTTTGCTTACCAGGTGCGTGTCACTGGAGCCCCACTGGACATGGCCTGGCCTGCAGCAGCTCCAAGCCCCACTGCAGCAGGGCCAACGACATGGCTGCACTTAGCTCCACTCACAAGCCCACAAATTCTTCTCCTTCTAAATTCCAGTGTAGCTAGCATACAGTGTTATATTAGTTTCAGGTGTACAATATAGTGATTCAGTCGACACTTCCATACATCACCCTGTACTCGTTACAAGTGCACTCCCTAATCCTTATTCCTTATTTCCCCCGTCCCCACCCCCCCCACCTTCTGGTAGCCATTAGTTTGTTTTCTATAGTTAAGTCTCTGTTTCTTGGTTTGTCTCTCTCTTTATTTCTATTTGTTTGTTTTGTTTCTTAAATTCCACATATGAGTGAAATCATATAGTGTTTGTCCATCTCTGACATACTTATTTTGCTTAGCATCTTATACTCCCTAGCTCCATCCATGTTACTGCAAATGGCAAAACTTCATTCTTTTTTATGGCTGAATAATATTCTATTACATATATATTCCATCATATTATTTTATGTATACATATATGTGAATATATACCATCTCTTCTTATCCATTTATCTCTTGATTGATATTTGGGCTGCTTCCATAACTTACTGTAAATAATGCTATAAACATAGGGGTGCATGTATCCCTTTGAATTTGTTTTTGTATTTTCGGAGTAAATACTCAGCAGTGGGATTATTGGATCATAGGGTGGTCCTATTTTTAACTTTTTGAGGAACCTCCATACTGTGTCCCAGGTTGACTGTACCAGTTTGCATTCCCACCAACAGTGTCAGAGGATTCCTTTTTCTTCATATCTTCACCAAAACTTGTCTAAGTGAAGGTTTCCTAGACTCAGTACTGGATGAATATATTCACTAAGTCTTTCAGCATATTCATATAGTGATCCAGAGAACCAGTATTTTCATGCCTATGTAGACCATATTATTTTAAGATTCAGAGTCTCGACCGTGCCTACAAGGAGACGATTGGAAGGGTTATTTGTAAAACAATGTTGAAAATGCTACTTTATTGAAGGTTCTTGTGAGTAGACTGTGATTAGACAGTTACTCGGAGATTAAATTTTGGTAGAATTGTTACGGCTAACAATAGTTAGCACTTAGGGGGAAATAGTCACATGATAATTTATCCACATATTAATTTATTCCTTACAAGAATCAGATTTTATTAGTATTTGCTCTTCACAAAAGAAAAAGTGAAGCCCTGACAGGTTGAAAAACTTACCAAAGTTCTCGTAGCAGAACCGGGATTTACACCCCGGCAGTTTTTGCCAGAGCTTGCAACCTTCTTCACCACTAAATAACGGATATTTGTGTGGCTGACTGTGTGATGGTCTCAGTGACCTCACCTTAGTAGCCTGAAATCAGCCATGGTGAGAGTGTTTACACCACAGAAACCAGTGAACACTACAAATCACTGCTTCTCCTCCCAACCAGAGGTGATTGTTAAACCTTTACCCCCACACTCATGCTTGCAGACGCGTTTGGGAAGCTGGGACTGAGTAGTGCAGGTATTCGCTGGGGAATTGTTAGTGCTGTATGGCTGTTGTCTGGGTATTTTCATCAAATGAGGATCCATTTTAGTCTGAATTGGAAGAGGATATGGAAAATGAGAATTCTCATGATCATTAAATAATTGGATCTGGGAGTCTTTTCAGAAAATTAAGTACTCTGTGCAGGTATTTCATTTCAAAAAAGTTAACTCCTTCCTGGGAAGGAGGTATTGTCCAACTACAATTCTATTGATGGTTCTTTTGCGTTTCTGAAATCCACCATTTGCATATTTCTCATGGTAATTACACTTTGAATTCATATTCTAGTTATTTGTGTGTGTACATTTTCTCCCAACTAGACTATACAATCCATGCTAGAATCAAGTCAGATCAGATACAACCCAGGAGACTGCTTAGTAGTGTTTCCAAAGTGAGTTAAATGCTGATTGCATTAATGACTTTTCTCTTTCAAATACTAATTGATGATTTAGGTAGAATGGTAAAGGAAACACTTTAAGAAAGCACTTTTGGGGCGCCTGGGTGGCTTAGTCGATTAAACATCCAGCTTCAGCTCAGGCCATGATCTCATGGTTCGTGGGTTTGAGCCCCGCGTCGGGCTCTGTGCTGACAACTAGCTCAGAGCCTGGAGCCTGTCTTAGATTCTGTGTGTGTGTGTGTCTGTCTCTCTGAACCTCCCCTGCTCACGCTGGCACACACCCCCTCTTTCTCAGAAATAAATAAAAGAAAAAAAAAAAAGAAAGCGCTTTACTTTTTATGTAATTCTGAATCACAAAGATTTTCTCAAAACAGACAATCCTATCTATTAACCTATTGAAATCATACATGCCTTCACCATGTTTCAGATTCTATACTTAGAGATGTAACTTAATTATAATTTTATTTTTATTGTTTCAAGTAGTATTAAAAGACTGTTTTGTTTCAAGGCCTATACTAAGGTAACTACTGGTTTGTGTTTATGCATCTAGCTTTAAACCGGTTTTGTTTTGTTTTGCTCTTTTCTCTTGTTAACTCTAATCTTAGCAGTTTGCAAACCATTTGTTTTTCTAGGTAAGCAGCCCTTTAAGCGTTAGATTACAGATTCTATTTTAAAAGCCTTTTTAAAAAATGTCTTGATGGGTGCGCCTGGGGGGCTTAGTCGGTCTGACTTTCGCTTAGGTCGTGATCTTGCGGTTCGTGGGTTTGAGCCCCGCATTGGGCTCTGTGCTGACAGCCAGCTCAGAGCCTGGAGCCTGTTTCAGAGTCTGTATCACCCTCTCTCTCTGACCCTCCCCTGCTCACACTCACTCTCTCTCTCCTAGAAATAAATAAAAATATAAAAAAAATGTCTTGATGGCTTATATTTATTCAAAGATTTTTAGGCTCAAAAACATGATTTTATTTTTTAAAATTCCTTTGATAATTAAATATATTTGGAGTATTGTTTAAAAAAGATATTCTTTAGAAAGGGTGAAGGGGCAGATTTGGTCTTTACCCCTTGTTACTCATCAGTCAGCTAGCTATCAGCTAAGGACCCACACCTTTATCTCTTTTTTTTTAATTTTTTTTATTTATTTCTAGGAGAGAGAGGAGAGACAGCATGAACAGGGGACGGTCAGAGAGAGAGGGAGTCACAGACTGAAACAGGCTCCAGGCTCTGAGCTGGCAGTCAGCACAGAGCCCAATGCGGGGCTCAAACCCACGAACCGCAAGATCACGACCTAAGCGAAAGTCAGACCGACTAAGCCCCCCAGGCGCCCCAAGGACCCACAACTTTAGTGTGACCTGGGAATTTGATAGAAATGGTCTGTTTTAGGCCCCACCCCAGACCTATTGAATCATAATCTGCATTTTTATAACATCCCCAGGAGATTTGTATGCACATTAACGTTTCAGAAAAGCCAAACAATTGGGTCTTTTCCTGAAATTCACCCTGCTGCAAAAGCAGCTGACTATAATGTATTCTTCAATGCAGACCACATTTTGGAATTCTGATTTATTTGATGGCTTAATGTTTATTGACTGCACCTGGTGTGCTAGATGCTGCAAAGAAAATTTGATCCACCCAGCCATTGTTCTATAGTTACTTTGCTCTAAAATAGGAAGATACAGGCAATTCACTGGGTTTCTTTTTTTCACTTTCATATATGCTTTCAAAAGTGTATATATATATATACATTGAGTGTATATATATATATATATATATATATATATACACATTGAAAGAAGGAAGGGAGTTGGGTCGAGGAAACAGTGAGAAAACAATCCCACTACAGAGGATGTGGTCCATTGTTAAAATAAGAGTAAATGAAGGATATTCATATACACAAGTAGAAATGAAAGGAATTCTGTCAATTATCTGTGTTTGCTGGGGGGAAAGCAAACATCTGGATGGCTGAATTTTGTGTAGACGAGGTATCTGGATAATTGCTTGTATTTTCCACTTTTCCTTCAGATGTTTTAGCATTGTGTTGATGTAGCTCAAACCCATTGCTTTCAGACATTTCATGCATTTTTAGGAGAAAAATTCTGGAAGCATTGATTTTATGTCTCTATTTCATTCTTTATGAAAATTATAGTATTCTATATCTAGTATTTGGTCAAGTTATGCCCCCTTGTGTAAAAGTACCATTTTATATACTGGATGTAGAAGACATTCTTAGTCTCTATTATAAAGATACGTTGAAATAAAAGTAAGAATTTTGAAGAGGTCCAGAATATGCCACCCCCGAATGTACCACTCTGACATAAGGATTACTTTGAACTGAAAGCAGTTGGGAATCTACAGATCAGGAAGTGGTGGGGATTTTTTTGTTTTTGTTTTTTTGTTTTTTGTTTTTTTGTTTTGCATTCACCAGATCAGCTAATAGTGGGGCATACATTTCTCTGTGAAGGTGTCTCCCTCCCCTGTGCCAGGGAGAACAACTCTTTTACTGCAGTCACACTGAGATGAATCTGCACAAAGGAACCTTACTAAGATAACCTTTCTCTTCCATTAGTTTTCCTCATACATTTCTTAGTCACTTTCATACAATTTATTATTCCTCAAAGCCTAACTCCCTTTCCTTTGTTAAAATGGTATATAAATCCCACAGTTCAACTGCTTGAGTTTCACTTCTTTACTGTGAACTCCTATGTATGCAAAATATTAATACATTTGTATTTTTTTTCTCCAGTTGATGGGTCTTTTGTCAGTCAAGTTTGCATGCCTCCAGTCTCTGAATCTAAGAGGGTAACGGAAACATCTTCCTGCCTACCAATTTTAACTCTACTAAAACTGTCTTTTAAAACCTTAATAAATCATTTTAAAAGAGGAAAGGAGGAAGTCAAGAAGGAAGGACATGAAGGTAAGATAAACATGTGGAAAGGCTGCGACATTAGTAGAAATGGAATGAGAATTTTTTGGAATTAGCTATTTAATCATGTGTTTCATCTAATCATTACGCACACAGTCAATGACTGCAGGCACACTGTATGGAGAGATTATTATAGTCACACCCTGAGCCTGCAGTGAGGTCAACTGTTAGATCAATAACAACTCTGCTCCATCAGATAAGGAATCTAAATGAGAATTGCCACTGTTAATCAGGTATCTTGAAATCCTTGAACAAGGCAGTGTGATAAATGATTGCTGACTATTCTTCTCTCTTTAACCTCAGTGGACTTTGCTCACCCACATTTTTAATTAACTAATTTAGTTCAGGATGTTTAAAATGCTCAGATCCTTTTCAAAATTCTCTCCAGGGAGGTTATTCCTGGAGTAGACATCAGTAAGAATGTCCTTCCTTTCTTTGTAGAGCTATATTTGGCACATTTTGATTTTTGTCTCAAAGAAGTACATTTCGAAGGAAGACTATGGTTTCAGATTTCACTTAGCCCTTGGTTCTTTACCTCCCAGAATGGTAGCATTTTAAAATTCAGCAGAAATGTGTTCTTTACGGTATATTAAATGAAAGTCAAAGCTACAGAAAATTACAACCTTTTTGCAAAAGGATATACCTTCTGCTTTTTTTGAAAGTTAATTAGTAATGAAAAATCTTTTAGAAAAATTATTGAGTTAAACTGGGTTATGGGGAAGTGTTAACAATTAAAAGATATTTTGTGCCTTAAAAAAGATTCAGATTTTGGCAGTTATAAATACTCAGTTTTATATTTTATAGTCATGATCTTTTTTATTTTTAGTTTTTTAAAATGTTTTATTTATTTCTGAGAGAGAGAAAGAGAGAGAGAGAGACAGCGTGAGCAGGGGAGGATCGGAGAGAGAGGGAGATACAGAGTCTGAAACAGGCTCCAGGGTCTGAGATAGCTGTCAGCACAGAGCCCAACGTGGGGCTCGAACCCACAAACCATCAGATCATGACCTGAGCCAAAGTCGGACACTTAACTGACTGAGCTACCCAGGCACCCCTCGTCATGATCTTTTAACATGTGTTAAGATCTGAAATTCAAAACCTTGAATTTACATCTTCTCTACAACATTGTGAAAAGAGCATGATGTTATTTCTTTCTTTCTTTTTTTTTTTTTTAGTGCTTATTTTTTAAGAAAGAGAGAGAGTGCAAGCAGGGAAGGGACAGAGAGACAGAGACATAGAATCTGAAGCAGGCTCCATGCTCTGAGCTGTCAGCACAGAACCTGATGCAGTGCTCATTAAGAGCCTAAAATGAAGTCCTCCATTAAGAGCAACCTCGGGCTGCACGTAGCCTCAGTCCCAGTTCCAGGAAAAGCCTCAGACTGTTCAAGGCTAAAGCCATCCTCCGACCACCCTCAGGTCAGCTGATCAAAAAAACATTCCTATGGTCTGAGTCAAAGCTGGGAACTGCAGTTATTTTATAAAAACTAGCCAATTTCTCACCGCTTGCCTGAACCCCACGTGGGCCCTTTGAATTCACCTCATAACTGGTCATTTTCAAAGGATTCTCAAAAGTTATGATTGGGTCCCACCAAAAGTAATGAACACCTCACAGATACTGAATGGTCAAAGCTGTTACCAGGGGGTGCTGTACAATTGTAATTGGTGCTTATGTGATGTTGCTATATGTACTGTAACACCCCCATCCCTTACTCCTTAAAAACCCTGTTCGCTATTGTTCTTGGCTTCACCTTGCTGCCCCTACACTGGTAGGCTGGTGAGCCCCTGCTCGAGCTTGTAATAAAGACCCTTTTGTATTTGCATCGGTGTTGGCTCCTTGGAGGTCTCTGGGGACTCGCGAATCGGGCACAACACTCGAACCCACAAACCATGAGATCATGACCTAAGCCAAAGTTGGATGCTTAACCAGCTGAGCCACCCAGGCGCCCCTATTTCTTTTGAGTAATTTTGTAACATTAGAGTTGACGTAGTTGACAGAAACAAGCCTATCACCTGCAGTTTTGCTTTCCCGTTTCTCTCATATCCAGGGAATGAGATTGACGAGACAGTAAAATAAAAGGTCATGACTTTTTTTTTCTTTCTTTCTCTGACTTGCCTGGTGTTGGGCCAGCTGAGAGGTAGGGCAGAGACACCACGGAATGGCAGACTTCTTGAGATGGCTGACCTTCCTGCCAATACATCGGTGACCATTACGACTTCAGCAGGAGACAGAAACTTAGGCAAGAAACCAAAACCTCCTGCCTGGGACTTTCCAGTCAAGAGACCGCCCCTGTTATCTGGACTTCCCCACCCCCACCAACAGGTTATAAAACCCCTCACCACCCAACCCGTGCGCGACTTCCCTGACTCCCCTCTCTGGAGTCGTGGAACCTCGCCTGAGGGTGCAGGCAATAAAACTCCTTTTACAGAACATTTTTCCTTGGAGTCTTTTTTACTCACCTAAAAAATCTTACACCTGGTAAGTTAGCGAATGCAGTTAAAACACTCTGGGTTGTACAGTGTCCCACCCACCTGCAGCTCCTCAGTCCCAGACCAGAGGCCCAGATTGGGGGAACCTCGCTGCAGCATCCCTGGAACACGGCAGCTGCTGGACAGGAAGTGAGAAAGACACTGAAGGCAGCAAGTGGGTTGGGGGAGTTGGGGACCCAGATGCAGAACGTTTGTGGAGTCCAGACATGGAGCAGAATTTCCAGGAGACCCTGGCCATCTTCCTGCCGTGTGGCTGATGGAAAATCATCCTGCCTAGTGAAAGCCAGGGGTATGGTGGGAATGAACGGATTGCCTGCTACAACGGGCTGAGAACAGGGAAGACCCAAACCTGCGTACAGGTCTTTAGGCACATCCGGGTTCTGGCTTGAAGGAAGGCAAGGCAAGTCCAGTCCAAGCTCAAGGCCTTACATGTTGACCAGGCCTTGGAAACAAGGACAAGGCTTTCCAAGGACAAGGTAGCACCACATTCACTGCCTGGTCGGGGACTGAAAGGGAACCCCAAAAGTGGCCTTGCCCCGGAATACCTTCCTCCCAGGGAGGACCTCCAGCTTTCTTCATGCTTATTCGGGGAGCGGGCTGCACCCTCTTGGAGGGGACCTTAAAAATTGGGTGGTGAGTTGCAAGGATGAATCCTGCATCCACTGAATCACAGTGGTGTCTGAAGGGTCAGGTCACTCCAGAGCCTCAGGGACTGGGGATAAGAGTGAGACAACCGTGAGACAATCATGGGGTGCTGCACTGGCTTCTCAGGCTCTAACACGTGCCCTCCCCCAACTTGGCTCTGGATGGTTTGGAGGGCCTTAGATATGTTGGTCTGTCCCTCTGTTTTCAGCCCCCACCCCTTTCCCAGTCTCCCTCTCTTTGCCACCCCCACCCTGTGACCTGGAGATCAAACATCGAAGGTTAACCCTTTCTGTGCAGAAGCAGAGCCAGATGAGCCCTGGAAAAATATTTTTTTTCATATTACAAGATATAAGTGAGCATTAGGGTCATGACTTTTTCTCAGCTGGACAAGCAGTGGGGTGTGGCTTTTAAGTTTTATCCTCTCTTTCTTTTTTTTTTTTTTAATATTTATTTTGGAGTGGGGGGAGGGAGAGAGAGAGGGAGACACAATCTGAAACAGGCTCCAGGCTCCACGCTGTCAGCACAGAGCCTGAGGCAGGGCTTGAATACAAGTACTGTGAGGTCATGACCTGAGTCAAAGTTGGATGCCCAAATGTGAGGGCTGTAGTCCGTTGCTTCCCCTTCCCCAAGCTGTGTTGGTTTGTGTTTTGACAGAGGGTAAATCTATTTTACGAAAAAAAAAAAAAAAGCCCATAAAACAAAAAAGCAAACCCCAAAAAACCCCATTATGAGTTGTCCCAGCATGTTGTTGAAAACTTTTCTAGGTTTGAGTCCAGCTTTCCATTTCCAGAAATCTTTTTATCTGTTCAGATGAGCTCTATACAGCTTCCAGCATGAAAAAAACACATTTATCTCTTCTAATTATCTTAAAGCTAGGTATTTTAATTGTAACAATTTATGGCATTTATGAACCACTGTTTTCAGTGACTTATTGTAGCAAAACAAAGTATCCCCGAACATAGTAGTGTAAAATAACAATGGTGAATCAGAAATTCCAAATATATAAATGGAGATGGTTTGTCTCTGCTGCATACAGGCGGGGGCCTCATCTGGGAAAATGCACGTGGCTAAGTGGTGGCTCAAATGGATGGGGGCTGGAATTTTTTGGAAACTTCTCACTCACGTGTCTGATACATGGGCTGGGATGATGTAAGGGCTGGGCTCAGCTGGAGCTGTTGAGAGGCACACATACACGTGGCCTCCCCATGTGGACTGCACTTCGCAGAGCCGGGTGGCTGGGTTCTGAATGGGAGCATCCCAGGAGGGAGCATCAAGAAAGTGAGAGTTCTGAGACCCAGGTGGAGTTGCATGGCCTTTTACAAGGTGCCCTCAGAAATCACAGAATGTCACTTCTACTCCATTTGATCAAAGCTGCCACAGGTCTGCTCATGTTCAAGAGAGGTGGTATAGATCTCACCTCTTGATGGAGCAATATCAAAGAGTTTGTGATCATTAAGATTTTTTTAATGTGTATTTATTTTTGAGAGAGATAGAGACAGAGAGAGACAGAGATAGCGAAATAGAGACAGAGTGAGAGTGGGTGAGGGGCAGAAAGAAAGGGAGACACAGATTAGAAGCAGTCTCCAGGCTCCAAGCTGTCAGCACATAGCCCAACGAGGGGCTCAGACCCACGAACTGTGAGATCATGACCTGAGCTGAAGTCTAATCCTTAGCCGACTAAGCCATTCAGGCGTCCCTGTGATCATTTTTTTAAAAAACCACCACAACAACCAATTCATAGTGTGTTTTTTTTCTAAGAGATTTTTCCCTACTAATTATCTTAACAAGCAGCAAAAATATATAGCATTTTAAGGGGGAAACCAGAGGTGAGTGCTGTGTTTGATGATGAAGTGCAGGAATCTCATCAATGAGTTCCTTTCTCTCTCCCAATATTATCTAGTTTATCAATATACATACTGGGTTCCAGAAAAAATGTTGGAGGGGAAATTAATTGTTAAGAGAATTTTGTGTGAATTATGTTTCTTCCAAGTACCCTTATGGTCTATCAGGCTGTTACATTAGCGTCCCTTCTGATGCAGCCTTCAGTAACTATGGCTCTATTAGCTGTTCATTTGAGGCATACAATAGACCCCAAAACAGAGGATTGCTTTTGAACCCAGCCATTGTTTCTTGAATATTAGAACACAAATCAATGCATATTGACTAGGGTTGTATAGATGAACGTGATAGCATTACCCTCAACAAAATATCAAAAAGATGCATAAGGCTAGAACAAAAATAAGAAGCACTTAAGTTTTTCAAGGTATTGAATTTTCGGAACTCAGCTAATAAGTTCATTTCTTCAGAGGCTTGAAGCTGTATGAACAGACACTACTACACTTTCTAAAGCACTCGTTTCTGTGTGGATAGTGGGGGACAAGAGGCCAAAGAGGCACAATTTCCGTAGGTAACGCTTCCCTGACACTTTAACGAACATATATCATTTTATTGACACTCAAAACAAACATGTGAGGCAAGTTTTAACATCCCAGATTTACCGATGGGCAAACTGATATCAAGGATTTTCTGCAGCGTGTCAAGGTCACTCTGTTTCCTTACTCTTCCTCTGTGTTCTTATAATACCTCAAAATCTCTCCATTTCCACCACTTCGTGTTACAATGGTCTTCTGTGTTTGTTTCTCTCCACTTGACTTGAAGGGAAGGATTGCATCTCATCTATCTGTACCCACTAAGGATTTGAGCTAAAGTGACTTGTGAGGGTTTGTAGAATGAATGCATAATGGAGGGTCCTTTAATATTAAAATTCTCCCTACCAATCCATGGTTCATTTCAAGAAAGAAGTGTTCTGTTAGAATATGGTGAAGAAGAGCTGATGTTTGTGGATAGGACAGAAGGAAGCCATAAAGACCTGTGAGTCATTGGTGGCATTGTTTTAGCTCATTCTCTGGAATACAGCAGAAACAGTAAGAGGGCCTGTGTACCTGAACAGAGTGATGTAGAGGGAAATATTAGGAATATTAGGAATTGAGGCCTAAGTATTAATGCAATGAGAACCAGATCTAGTTGAGTCTTGTAGGACAGATAAGAATTCTATTATGACCAGACTTAGCTGTTGAGTGATCATTTATTATTTTAATTAAAAATTATTTTAATGTTTATTTATTTTTGTGAGAGAGAGCATGAGTAGGGGCAGGGCAGAGAGAGAGATGGAGACACAGAATCCAAACTAAGCTCTAGGCTCCAAGCTTTTAGCACAGAGCCTGACACAGGGCTCAAACCCACAAACTGTGAGAGTATGACCTGAACTATCTATATTGGACGCTTAACCAACTGAGCCACTCAGGTGCCCCTGAGTGATCTTTTTAAAATCTATGATGAGAAGCAGGTCTGGGCAAGAGTGGAAGCAGGGAGCCATTTCGTGACCGACTCCTTGCGGTGAGTGAGAGGCTGCTATTGCTTGGACAAAAGTGAGAAGTTGGTTGGATTTTGTATATATTCTGAAAGTAGAGCCAACAGGACTGATCAGATATAGGGTGAAAGAAAGAGTGAAGGTGAAGGCAAGCCTTTGGGCCATAACAACTAATGGGATGGAATCCCCATCAGTTAAGATGGGAAATGTATAGATGACATGGGTGTGGGAGTGCTGACAACACTGACTCCATCTTTGGCTCTCTATCTTGTTCACGCCGGTGCGATGACTTCCCTTGGGACAGCATGGGCCGGATCCCTGTAGAGGTTAGTGTGTGCCCTTAGCAGAATGTGGGACTGCTTGTTTTGATCTTTCCTAATGTGACTCACCGAAGGCCCCATTTTAGGTAACTAGTAGAGGTGACTGGCACCCAGAAGGCCCCATTTTAGATAAATACCCTGTGACCTCACCATCATGCCCCTTACTCTATAAAAGCCAGGGATTAAAGTCTGGACTTGGTAAAGAATAGTTGCAGTGTTTGTCTGCCCAATCCTCCCTAAGTTACCCTGAGTAAAGCTGTGTGTAAATGATATGGAGTGGCTTCCTTCATGTTTTGGTCTTAAAGTGCCTTCTCAGTCTGGAGGATACATTACTGACCCCTCCTTCACCTTTTAATACACAAGTTTTGAGAAGGAAGATGAAGAGTTCGGTTGTGGACACTGTAAAGCCTGAGGTGAATGTTAGACACATAAAGGGAAAACATTAAGTAGACAGTATTATTGGCGTTTATGATTCAGTTGAGAGAGATGATTCTTGACTTTAAGAGAGAGAGGTCATGTGGGAGACATCTCAGGTAGAGATGGTAGGAAAAGCCAGGAGACAGAATGATAACACCAAGCAAGTGTGTACATACAATAAGAAGAGAACCAAAGTCTGAGGCTTGAAGCATTCCAGATAACAGGTCCAGGAGAGATAAGGAGTCTGAAAAAGAGACCAGTAATGACCTACCAGTGAGAGGGGAATGTAACTATGATGTTTGAGCCCAAGAGAAGAAAGGACATCAAGGAGAAGGCGTGGTCAGACATCAGTGCTATGTCAAGCGTGCTGTGGATTGAGAATTGATTATTGGTTTTAGCAATATGGAGGACGTTGGTGACCATGAAAAGAATAGTTTTGGTGGCATGTTGGGGTGTGAAAGTCTGACGATAAGTAGTTCCAGAGAGGATTAGAACTGATGCTAGCAATTAATATATGATACTTCAAGTTTTGCTACAAAAAAGATCAATGAACAAACTGGAAGGTGGGGTTCTGAAAGTTTTTTGTTAATTTTAAGAACACACACACACAAACATATATATATAATGTTATATAACAAACATATATATATAACAAACATATATATGTGTATATATATATGTTATATAACAAACATATATATGTGTGTGTATATATATATATATAACATATATATGTGTTATATATATATATATAACATGTGTATATATGTATAGATAGATATATATATAACATATATATATATATATATCTCCTAATGAAATGCAGTCTGGAGTACACAACATTACCTGTCAAGTATATAACATTTCCCTGCATAAAAGTTTAAAGGCTCTATTAGACCAGGTTAAATACTTTTGTCAGCAATTGTTCATGGGTGATGTTGTGTGCTTTATATTGCATTTCACTAGGAGGCGCTAATGTCAGGTTGTCTAGTGATTCTACATTTCTATTTTTCTGTATTATTTGGTTAGGGTTGTGTCCAATGGCTATTTCTATTTATAAAGGCACAATTTCGTTTTTGCAATTAGCAAACAATCTGTATAGTGATATTTTGGCACTGTGTGGACATTTTGTTTCTATTTCATTTAGTTCCTGAATCAATTGTTTAATTGGAGGACTTTAGATGGTGATTTTCAAATTTATTGTTTTTCCCTACATTTTTAGCTGTTTTTTTTCTTTTGGAGGGCTTTTTTCATCAACTGAGAATAAACTACTTTCTCCTAAAAGCTTAATTCTTTCCCTTCAATTACTAATTGTGAGATAAGAAGTCACTTCCAATTATAGAAAATGGTTATTTTTTAAAGGCAAAGGTATATGCGTGTGTGTAGGAGGAATGTTATTGTTTGTTTCTTCAAATAGGTGCAATAATAGCATGTTTACAAGTTGAAGGGAATGATCCAGCAGAGAGGGGACCATCGATGGTACAGGAAAGAGAGGGGGAGAACCACTAGAGTAAGTCCCTGAAGAAAAGAAGGACATGGATTTGGATATACAAGGAATGGCCCACTTATTTTAGTGAATGAAGAGTAGATGGCTCTGATGCTGATAGGTAGGCAGATGGATTGGGGGAACGTCTGTGGAAGATCTAGTCTGATTTCTTCAATTTTCTTGGTGATACATAAAGCAAGGCCAGAAATGGAATGCACAAACTAGAGATATGGAAGGGGTGAATTATTATAACGGTAGGGTCTTCTAGGCAGGACTGCTGGAGCAATGGGAGGCATACTTTATGATACAGAAGTGGTCAAGAAACTGGGCAAAGTGTTAGATTACTTACTTATATATTGACATTGGCAAGAAATCGTACAATAGCAATCAGAGGGAAAGGGATAGTGAATCAAGAACTAAACATATTAATGACAAGGGGCAGTAGATGACAACGAATGAAGGGTAGATGGTAACTTATATGATGATGTAAAATTCACAGGTGAGACTATTTTAAGGGAAGTGTGAGAAAGAATGGTCCACGACTGATGATGAGGAATAAGAAGGACACCTTTCCATATCCAGGTGCAGCAAAATGGGCTGTAGGAAAGCAATTTCCTTGGTGGAGAGGCATATTTCTAAAACAATTTTCCAGCCATTTGATTACAAACTGTTTGGTGTTGATTTCTTCATATTGCTTGTGTTTAGAGAGTTTTGAGCTTGAATTTGTGGTTTTATCATATTCGTTGAATTTGGAAAAATTTGGGCCAAATATTTTTTCTGTCTCCACCTCGAGGAACTCCAGTTACATATATTAGGCCTCTTGGAAGTTTCCCGCAGCTCACTGATGCTCTGTTCCTTCTCTTTTTTCATTCATTCTATTATTATTATTATTATTATTATTATTATTTTAAATAGTTCTATTGCTGTGTCTTCAATTTTATTAATTTTTTCTTCTCTAATGTGCACTCTTCCATTAATCCCATCTAGTTTATTTCTCATCTTTCACATTAAAGTTTCATCACTAGCATTTTGATTTGAATCATTTTTTATCTTTGAAATCTCTTCTGCCACATATTCTAGCTCCCCAAGTATGTGGCATACCATTATAATAACTGTTTTTAGTGTCCTTGCCTACTAATTCTGTCATCTGTGTCATTTCTGAATCATTTTGTATTGAGCTTCCTTTTCTTTCTTTTTTTTTTTTAAATGTTTTATTTATTTCTAGGAGAGAGAGAGACAGCGTGAACAGGAGAGGGTCAGAGAGAGAGGGAGTCACAGACTGAAACAGGCTCCAGGCTCCGAGCTGGCAGTCAGCACAGAGTCCGACGCGGGGCTCGAACCCACGAACAGCGAGATCATGACCTAAGCGAAAGTCAGACGCTTAACCGACTAAGCCACCCAGGCGCCCCATGAGCTTCTTTTTCACTAGGTGTCCTATTTATCTGATTTTTGCACATCTAGTAAGTTTTGATTGTATACTAGACACTGAATTTTACCTTGTTGAGTGCCAGATATATATTTTTTAAATGTTTATTTCTTTATTTTGAGAGCAGGAGAGAGAGCGTGTGAACAGGGGAGGCACAGAGAGGGAGGTAGAGAGAGAATCCCAAACTGACTCCCTGATACTAGCACAGACCCCAGCTTGGGGCTCAATCTCACTAACTGTGAGATCACGACCTGAGCTGAAATCAAGAGCAGGATGCTTAACTGACTGAGCCACGCAGGTACCCCTAATTTTCTATTTCTATAAATATTCTTGAGTTTTGTTCTGGAACATGGTTTAGTTAGTTTTAAGCAGATTGATTTTATCAGGTCTTTTAATGTTTGTTAGGTGGGACTAGAGTATTTAGCATGAAAGTAATTTTCCCCACTAGTGAGACAAACCCTTCTGAATATTCAACAGAATCCCCAGTCAGTTATGAGGTTTTCCAGTCTGGCTGAAGGAGCTGGATGAAGGGATCAGGCACTGTTCCTAGCACTAATCCCTTTGGGTAATTCTTTCCCTGTCTTTGGATAGTTTTCTCACATACATATGCTGATTAGCACTCTGCTAAAGACTGGAGGAGGAACCATTTGCAGATCTCCATAGTTGTCTATGTGTGTAGTGTTTTCTTCTCTGATGTTCTGTCCTATAACTCTAGCCACCTCAGCTTCCTTGGACACACAGCTTAATTTCTTCAACTCAGGGAGACCAATGTGTTCTACCTGGGGTCTCCCACCCTGTTCCGTGACCTAGAAAATTACTACAGGCAGTAAGCTGAGGCTGTTATAGGACACACTTCCCCTTATTTCCATCTTTCAGGGATAATTGTATTTTGTTGCCTGATGGCCACTGTTTTGAAAACTAGTTTCATGTGTTTTATTTTATCTTGTGTCTTTTCTCCCCGCCCCCAAATCTAGACAAATATGAATAGCTTATTTTTTGTTTGTTTTAGTAGTAGCCTTTCTGTAGTAAGGTTAAGATAAAGCATTGCAATTACAATCAGTATAATACTTTCCTGGCCTATATCCATTTGCAAGAAGCAATATTCATGAAAGGAAATAAATGAAGGCTTTAAAAGAGTAAGTAAAAGGAAGTTAGATTTGCAGAGATAGATTCTTAATATCTTAATAGAAAAATAATTACTGGTAAAAGTTCTTATGAAGGAAAACTCAATCACAAATTTGCATAAAGTATTTCTAATTATGGTTTCTGTTGGGGTAGAGGGCACTCCCCGCAAACCCCATCCTTGCACCTCTATCATTACCATCAAGCAATGGCCTTAGGAAGATTTAATCAATTATAAAAACATAGATTAGCTATGTTTTCTTTGGAAACCTGAGTGTTGGACAAAAGGATTGTGCTACCTACTCAGGGACTATAGATTATGCATTATCTTGATTCTCATCTGCCCACATTCTTTTAAAAAACAGGATATCCTACTCATATGTTATAGTTCGTAAGTGAGAGTTGGGAACAGTTATCTTCCATGATATAATGAGCTATTCAATTTACTTTTTTGGTAGAGAAGTAGGAGAGAAGGAAGCAGAAACTAGGAGACTGAATTGAATATAACAGAATTTTGTCAGTGCATTGATAAGTTAAAAATAAAAGTAGGGGCACCTGAGTGGATCAGTTGGTTAACTGTTTAACACTTGATTTCAGCTCAAGTCATGATCTCACGGTTTGTGGGTTTGAGCTCCGCAATGCACTCTGCGCTGACAGCGTGGACCCTGCTTGGGATTGTCTCTCCCTCTCTCTCTCTGCCCATCCCCTGCTTGCTCTCTTGCCTTCACTCTCAAAAAAAATTTTAGTTAAAAGAAATAAAATAAGTAAAAATGTAGAGTTAAAAATTAAGCAGGGTGGATTGGATTTTTAGCTCACGGTTCCATCCTTAGTTGGTAGGGAGTCCTAGGGCTACGTAGGTTGCCAGACTGCAAGTGAATTGAACTGGCGAGTGCCTTGGAATGGCTCCTGCTCCCACTCAGCACTGGAGTGCTCATCTAAATGTGCAAAACTTTGGATAAAGCTGGACACCTCCTTTAAATCTGGGGATGTAGTAGCCAGTTGTGCTGGTACAGGCACCGTTTTGAGGAAAAAGCAAAAACAAAAACAAACTTTCCAGGGAGGTTTTCCATGCGAAGGTAGCCAGATCTATATAACTAGCAGGCTCCACTGTGTAGACAAAGGGCTTTTGCACTCCACATGGGCACGGTGAGGGCCACATCTCTATTCATACACAGCACATGAGGCAGCATTCCATGGAACAAATGCCGGGTTTAAGCATTACAAAAGTTGCTGGCAAGGACCTGGTATGGACCGTATTCAATTCATCTTCATGAGAGTATTAACATTTCCAGCGTGAAGTTCTTGTACTTTAGTTAGAGACTTGAGTTCTAAGCTGATTTCCTGGAGAGTTGGTATTGTTATAATTCTCCACAGACTGCGGCTACAGTGGTCTTAGCACCTCTGCCAATTTCTGTATATTTGGGCACAGTGTGTAGGGAGTGAAATTCAGTCCTGAGAAGCTGAAGCATGCTGGAGTAAGTGCTATGATGAATGTTTCTTTCCCTTTAAGTGTATCAAATATAACTAATGAAAATTTTTTTTGATGTTTTATTTATTTCTGAGATAGAGAGAGAGAGAGAGAGAGAGAGAGAGAGAATGAACAGGGGAGGGTCAGAGAGAGAGGGAGACACAGAATCTGAAACAGGCTCCAGGCTCTGAGCTAGCTGTCAGCACAGAGCCTGATGCAGGGGTCAAACCCATGAAATGTAAGATCATGACCTGAGCCGAAGGCAGGCACTCAACCGACTGAGCCACCCGGGCTAATGAAAATTCTGGATTCTGATAAAATATCTTTTATGTGTAATAAATGCTCACACGAGTTCTATGAGAAATGAAGGTTCAGTTTTCGAATATACTTCAAATGTCCAATTATTCTGAAAAATTGCTCAGCATGTACATATGGTAGCACATCACACTCACACCCACTATACACACATGCATGCATATACACATAAATGGATTTCCATGTAGTCACTCAGTCAGCAGTTAATGAGCTTCTATATTTGCACTGTGCTAAATACTGGGGATGAAAAGATGAATAAGACGCTCTTGGACTTTAAGGTTCTTGTGTAGAGTTAGGTATGATTGTAGTGTAATTTTTATTTATCATATGGATTTTGAAATTACATTAGCTGCAGTGATCAGAGTCATAGAAAAGTAGTGGGTATGAATTATGAAGTGAGTTTCATACTGTCTTCAGAGAACCAGTACTAACATAGATGTGAAGAAAGGGTTAGAAGTCATCTGTTTTATTAAGAAATTGAATTCTGACTTACTTTTTGCCTTCAGGGGCACAAGTAATTTGCTTTCCGGGAGTGGGAACAGATCTGTGTTCTGCTCTCCTGATTTTTTTTTTTTCCAGGCAGTTCCAATCATTTGAAAGTTATAACTGATGAGTAGCAGAGTCGCACAGTGGAAGCGTGCTGGGCCCTAAAGTCATAACTGATGCGTCGTCTGTGCCTTCATATCCCTGATGGCACCAGGGATCACACCTTCCCTGTGAGGGAAGCCAGGCCAGTAGTGATTTTATTTCCAAGTTACAGATTGACATCCAAACAGAGTAAGCCATTTAGTCCAAGGTCACACAGCTACCAAGTGTTGGCATTAGGACCAGGTGTCTTCTGTGCCCAAAGCCCACTAACCGTATTAAACAAGCTGAAGTTTCCTCAGGTAGATAATCTTTCAGTTGCCTTTGACAATTTTAAGAGCAACGGACAAGTGTTCCTTCCACAAAAACTTGCCACCTTCTTTCCTCTCTATAGAAGGCTGAAGATGAGCAAGATGGGCAATAGGAAGTGGGTACCATCTGCCCAGTTTCTTACTTCAAAATGTTGGTTTTGAAAGGGAAAAACATTCACTCAGCTGCAGGTGCTACAGAAGTATCCCACTCGACATCTCCATCATCCAACAGCAGAGAGGTAGGATCATGTTCTCTCCCTACAGCTGAGGAGACCGAGGCTCAGAGGGTTGAAATCACTGGCGCATAGTTACACAGCTTATAATTGCTCATGTCTATTCAGGTCATATCAGCCTTCAGGTGCTCTTTATCCCCTGATACTCTAGGTCCTGAAGCAGGAGTACAGAAGAAAAAAAAATATATATGGGGATAGCTAGGTTGTAAAAGGAAGTGAGAAGAGCCAGTGAATTAGCATCGATATAGGACAGCAGGAGGGTGGCACGAGGAGAGAAGTTGGCCTGTGCACAGAATCTTTGGTGTGTGTGACTATTTAACACACTGGCTTCTCTTCCAGGTAGAACAATACTGTATGCTCTTCCTTCACCTCAGATGTTCTGTAATTCTGCCTATGCTCTTTTCATGGGTTTAATTACAGGAAACCTCTTTAAAATACAATTTACTTGAAGGGAAATTATATTAAGTTGTGTATATATAAAACATATTATCTTAGTGGTTAAGTCCTAAAATTAAAATTCCAATGAAGGCTTTTTATTCACAATTATAGCAGGGTTTTTCACATGGCTGATATTGCTTCTAATGTTTTGGACCCATAGAATACCTTCTTAATAAGGAGCTCAAATTATTCCAGTGGGTGGTTGCTTAGCACGGAGGTTAGGAGTAGACAGATTGCTTTTGAATCCTGGCTCTAGCCCAGCTGTATGACCTTGGGCAAGGGTCTTAACCTCTTTTAACTTATGTACTTATCTACAAAATGGGGGTAATTTCTGTCACACCGAGATGTCGTTGAGGATTAAATGGCACATGTAATATGGGGTCTAATGCAGGGCCTCGTGTAAAATAAGAGCTCAGAAACTGTTAGTTTTCTTCCTTTTTCCTCCCCACAAGATGGAGGGTTGGCTTCTGTCTGTTTGCCTCATTGTACAGAGGGAGAAATAGAAATGGAAGTGAAGGATTTACCAAATTTCCCAGCAGAATCCAGTCCTATTAAATTTCAATTTGCAGTTCTAGCTACTGACTCTGTTAAACTTGGATCTGTAGTCAGGGAGGAAGTCCGTAGGAGAGAACAATCTTATTCTGGGGCTGTTGAAAGATGGCAATTCTGTCACTTTGACATTTTCTGGGGTTCTGTGGGAAAAGTACTTGCTGTGCTTCTAGTTCTCTCACTGAGGAGCTGTGTGACTTTGGTCAGGTCATTCGACCACTCTGGGCCTCGATGCTTTTGGAACAGTTGGACTTCATCTCTCTTTTAGGACTGACATTTTTCCCCTTCTACCTTCATTACATACGTACTTGCCCATTTCCACCATTAGATCATAAGTATGGGGAGGACAGAGGTGTATCCACCTACCTGGCATCCCGCACTGTGTCTCTTCCAGCTACTCAGAAAAGCTGCAGTAGGTTTTGTATGAGATGGCGTGATGGTGTCACAATCAATAGCAAAGTAATGAATCTATTGTAATAATTGAATACACACTCGCCTGCACTCACACTCCCGTACCCGCACCCATTCAAGATACTGCCATCAAAGGGAAGAGTGTGACCAATATGGTTGACTGCGTCCTTCTCAAATGAGCTTTCAGGTGAAATCTTCCAAGGATCCTCTTGGGTGTTATGAAAATAGCCCTTGTCAGACTTATTTGTTTGCTTGTTTATTGTTTCTCTTTCCTGCTAACACAGGACCACCATGAGAACTGGAGCCTGTTTTGTCTTGTTGGCTACTGTATCTACTGTACTAGAATAGAGCCTAGACATGGGAAGAGTTCAACATATGTTTGTTGTATGAATTATAGCGAATAAAGGAAAAGCCATCACTTCCTCATACTTTTTGCCTGGAGGGCAGGAGTACCAGGAAGACGACAAGATTCTAGCCCTTGCTACAGCCAGATCACTGTACAGGCAAGTTTCTAGATTCCTGTGAGGAAAGGGGCCTGTTAGGACTGTTATGGGTATTGAGGTTCACAACACCTGTAAGTGACCCCATCAACAGGTTAAGTAATTCCAGTAAGATCCATGTTATGGGGGCCTCCCATATTAACCTAGCAGGTGATAGAAATAGAAACTTGATGTAATAACTCTAAACAAAGACGACAGAAGCTACATTTAATAGCTCTAAAGCGAGATTATAGAATCAGATAAACTGTTTTCCTTTTAATTTTGTCTTCAGTTTACACCCTGATTGAACCCAGGTATTGCCTTCCTCCTGTCTTAAGCTCTTCCAGCTTCACACTGTAGTCAGTCCTGTCGTCTCTTACATCTTTTTTATTTACTTTTTACTCACTTGTACGTTGTTTTTTTTCTCTTTTGGTCTCAGGCCACATCCTTGCTCTTCTATTCATCCTGTGAAGAGGAGGAGCCTCACACCTAGGATGATGCCTTCTTTCTATCCCCAACTGTACAAGCTTGCACACGCTAAGTCAGCAGGATAAATCCTTCTCTATGTCGTCTGCCTAGGACACTTGGGAATTTTGCGTAAGTTTCTCCTGCCTGGGCTTTAATTTCATAATACTGATATAATCATGTATTTCAGTGGATACAAGCTCCAGATGGATGCAACTCTACAGCAGAACCCAGGCCTGAATATTCCCGAATGCCCTGGGGAGAGGCTACAAAAGAACCAAGTGAGCTGAGGGTCTTTTAGGAGCAAGAGGCTGCGGGACCAGAGGTAAATGGTCAGGATCGTGGACTCCATCCAGGGGTGGATGCATGAGTGTTAGCTCCTGCCCACGCCAAAGGCCAGTTTCACCGTGGCTCGGCATCAGTGCAGGGAAAAGCAGAGATCGACCACAGCATAGCATCTACAGAGACACTAGAAATTGGAGGATTTCATTTCCCAGCCCTCACTCTGTCACAAGGCCAGATTAGCCATACTTCTAATAGACCCAGGTACCATCTTGGAGAGCAGTAAGGGGGAGTACAACCTTAAATATTTGAGCATTTACCTAGCTCATTCAAGCTGGGGCTAGATATAGACCAGCACTGTTTTCATTACTGAATCTCATTGAGCAGATGGGTTTTGGCAGCAGAGCTGTAGGAATCACCTGTTCGCCACTACCCCACAGGCCAGTAAACTCTTTTCACGTGAAGAATGTCCGTTCTGTCATATAGCAATCATTCTAACCATCAGCAAGACGACCTCTGGGCCTAGCTTCAAATCAGTACATGTGAAGGTCAAAGAGTTTTATAAATGATACATTATGACTATTTCCCGGGGCCAATTCATATCTGTTTATTTGCAGTCTTCTTAATGTTTAAGCCTAAAATATTCACTAATGCTGAGAGCAATAGATGTTTTTGGCATTTGACCTCTGTGAAAGCCAGTTTTCCTTAAAAAGCTTTCTTTATGCCTAGATCTGTCACTTTGGGGTCCAGTTTCTAATGTGCTAATGTTCCAACTGGTTATACTTAAAAAATACCAACCCTAGAACTGCCTAAATATATGAGATTTATGTCTAAATGATATTTTTGTTTCATTATAACTGTTATAACTATGGAGAGCAAGGGTTATTGTCTGAACTACCCGAGGAAATTTCAAAGGTTTAAAGAGGTTAGACTTTGGAGAGAAACTCTTTCCCCTTCTTAATCCTTCACCGGTTGCAAATGTCTGTGGGCCATACGGTTGTTTCTTAACATTGTCCGGTGGATCAATATGATGCTTTCATGCCCTTCAGATTAGAAACTTCTGGCTCTAAATCCCCAACCATCACTTTAGGATTAGGGCTAACGTCTAACGCGCAGTCTGTGACCACACAGTGCTGGGTCACACTTCACAGGTCACATCAGTGATTACTCAGGTGCAATAGGAACCTCGCAACCATAGAGGTGAAGCATGGGACCTCCCCATTATTTCAATGATATCTGTCTTTCCTCCTTCACTGAATCGGGTATAAGTGTGTGTCAGTGTAACAGTGACATGACAGACAAAGGGCTGTCAGGCAGGCATTAAATTTAAACTTTCAGGGTGAATGGAGGGGAACAGTGCCCTGCCAGCCGAAGCTGTGACGTTTGTCTCTTGCAAGTTTCTGTTTGGGGTAACAAGTACAGGCCGGCTACGTATGAATCACTCTGTCCGGTGCAGGGCACAGTGTGAACAGTGGCTACATGTGTGATGATGGCTTTTGGTGTCCCACTGTAAAACTATCTGAGAACCTTCTATATTAAGTTCAGATCAGTTCAGTTAATGACTCTGTGGCTTGCAGAAGGGGGCTATTTGTCAACATGTTCATCAGACAAGAGACTGCAAGGCTGAGCATCTAAACCTTGAGATGACAGTATTTTCCTGGTCAAAGATCTATAAAATTGGACCTTGGGTTATCATTGCTTTGTTTTATTGCAACAAGTTTTAGAACATGCTGGGAACATTAATTCTTTAGAGTTTTTAAAAACTCGGGTGCCTGGGTGACTCAGTCGGTTGAGCATCCGACTTTGGCTCAGGCCATGATCTCACAGTCTGTGAGTTCGAGACCTGCGTTGGGCTCTGTGCTGACAGAGCCTAGAACCTGCTTTGGATTCTGTGTCTCCCCCTCTCTCTGTCCCTTCCCCACTCACGCTCTGTCCCTCTCAAAAATAAATAAACATTAAAAAGTCTTTAAAATTTCAAATATCTGAAAGATATTATTTGGGGTGATAGTATTTGTGTGTGTATATGTATATATATGACATGTCTGAAGGCACAGAGGCAAGACAGTTGATTTAACCATGAATTTCATACATAGTATACTTTGCCACCTAAATTTGTTTGTTAATATTATCCGTTCTATTATTTTTATTTTTGTTTGTTTATTTTTAACATTTATTCATTTTTGAGAGACAGAGTGTGAGTGGGGGAGGGGCAGAGAGAGAGACACACACACACACACACAGAATCTGAAGCAGGCTCCAGGCTTAGAACTGCCAGCATGGGCTGGGGGCAGGGGATGTGGGGGAACTCAAACTCATGGACTGCAAGATCATGACCTGAGCTGAAGTTGGACACTTAACACACTGAGCTACCCTGGTGACCCATGTTCTATTATTTTTATATGATGAATGGCACATTTGAGCTGGATATTCCAAAATACTCTTTATATTAGTAATCTAGATGTGACTTTATTTTTCAAAGATGGCTGTACAAATACATATGTACATGTATATATCCTGTGCCATATATTATTTTGATAACATGACTAAATCCCTTCTGCCAGAAAGGGAAACTATGTTTCTTTCCCTTGAATCTAGGTAAGGAGCTGGTGATTGCTTTGACAACTAGTGCGTGCCAGAAGTGATGCTATCTGACAGCCAAAGCCAGATGATAAAAGAATATAGCATCTGTGTGGCTCTCTTTTGATGGGATGCTTGCCCTTGGAACCCAGCCGCCATGCTGTGAGGAAGCCCAAACTAAATCATGTACAGTGACCACCCGTATGGAGTGGAAGCAATGTCCTCAGCTGACAGCTAGCAGCGATGACTGAGTCTTCCAGTGATTCCAGCCACAGCCTCTACGTCTTCCAGCTAAGACCCCAGACAGATGTTTTGGTGCAAAGACAAACCTTTTCTGGCCCACAGAAACCATGAAGGAATAAATCATTACTGTTATTTTAAGCCAGTATGTTTTGGGGTGATCAGTTATACAGTACAGGAATTGGAACACTGGAGCTTTTTCGAGGTTTCTTTTGGTATGGTTTGGAGAACTGTAGGTTACTCCTGACATCTGATTTGCATAAATGTCCCTGTTCATATGGGGTGAATATATTGATAAGTCCTCTGGCCATCTGCCTTCTAACAAGTCTAAGAGGTAAATTCTTTTTCATGCTTTTACATAATTCACAGTCAGGGCCTTTTCCAAGAAACTTTCCCTAAAACTCCTAGGTTGATTTAGATACTATTTTTCTGGGATCCCTTAGCAATCCCTTAACTGTGATCACACTGTGCTGTAATGACTAGTTCACTTGCCTTTTCTTTCCTTTAGACCCTAAGTCTTAGACAGTCTGGGTTCTTTGTCCCTGTTTTTGTCTTTTACAGAACTTAACACCATTCTGGCACATGGCAGGTCAGTCCTTAATAGATTCTCACTATAAAATTATGCAATCAAGACTTAGTTTATGCAGGCCTTGACTCAGAAAACAATGGAAGAGAGCTGAAAGAGTTTCTAGAAGTGGAAAATCATGAAATAGTATTTCTAAGTGGAATTCTAGATAGGAGATTTTTAATAATGTCCCAAAGAGAAGTTTTCCCTCTTAGAAAGTGTGCAAAACTCTAGCTGCCTCCAGAGAACATACAAGTCACTGTGTTTTTAATAAGCTGCCCAGTTGAATTCAGGACCATACTTTGAAAAAAAAATCCCCCAAAACAACATGGTAAACTAAAGAATAATATTTTTTTTCAGATACTTGTGGAAACTGGGGCTCAGAAACTTTGGAAGGTACTGGAACCGATTATGGAAACCATATACAGAAACCTGATCCTTGAATTTCTAACTGGGAGTACGTTGAAGATTATTCTAGAAATTACTAGAAAGAAGTGACATTGCTGAGTTGTGTTTAGGGTTTAGTTTAGTCTCTTGATGATATGTAACACATTCAAAGTTTGCAGTGAGAACAGAATTGGAGCCTGAGTGCAGTTCCTCCCTGGAGTGCTGAGTATTGATCTCCCAGCATTCCTTTTGCATCGCCTCTAACCCCGTGTAACTTCTTTATTATCTCACGACCTCCCACCCCTGCCAGTGACACCTTCTGCTTCCTCCCAACCTTGTGTTCCCTTTATGTATTAACTCCAGCCTGACAATTTCCAAAGCCAATTAATTTTTAAATGTTTTATTTATTTCTAGGAGAGAGAGAGAGAGACAGTGTGAGCAGGGGAGGGTCAGAGAGAGAGGGAGTCACAGACTCTGAAACGGGCTCCAGGCTCTGAGCTGGCAGTCAGCACAGAGCCCGACGCGGGGCTCGAACCCACAAACCGCGAGATCATGACCCAAGCGAAAGTCAGACGCTTAACCGACTGAGCCACCCAGGCGCCCCTTCCAAGGCCAATTTATCTCCAGAAAGATGTGACTGTGGTTTCCAAGATTTCAGCCCCATTCCAGGGGGGACAGCAATACATTCCTGAGGTAAAGGACTGTGACATTTACTGCATAGCAGCTTTTATAACATTTGGCTTTTAACCTCAAATGTTGAAAGGGTAGTGAGAAAACTCACCCGAGTCAACTGTGATTGAACCATATGTTAGCTCTGTTTTGTACCTTCCGTGGAACCGGCCTTCTGCTCTGATGGTCGGTGCCCTCATCAAGTGAGGTTTCAAATGGCTTGATTCCTAAGTGGCTGCATTCCCCTCAGTATGGTTTCTTGTTTTTAGTTAATGTAATGAATGATTTTTTTTCTGCAGGCTCATCTGAACAGTGTGTTGGAAGCAGCACTTGACCCATCTGTCTGTCCTGGCTCCACTGCACTACCTGCCTTGACCAGAGCCTGTCCACCAACAGGAGATCGCATTATCACATCAGAGAGGTCTGAAATCCACATTTCACCTTTTGTATTTACCTAAATTCCTGTACATGAAGGATCTAGGGATGTTTTTCCCCTAAACAAAAACAACGGGAAAAATGAAGAGAAAAAAGTAAAAATTGAATTTCTTTTTTTACAATTTATTTTGAGAGAGAGAGATAGAGAGAGACAGACAGACAGACAGAGAATCCCAAGCAGGCTCTGCACTGTCAGCACAGAGTGAAGCGGGGCTTGATCCCACGAGCTGAGATCATGACCTGAGCATAAGTCAAGAGCTGGTGCTTAACTGATTGAGCCACCCAGGTCGCTCTGTCCCCTGCCCCCAAATGGAATGTTTTAAAAAATCTTTTTTAATAGTTATTTCATTTTGAGTGAAATAGACAGAGTTCAGGCAGAAGAGGGGCAGAGAGAGGGAGATACAGAATCCAAAGCAGGCTCCAGGCTCTGAGCTGTCAGCACAGAGCCCGATGCAGGGCTCAAACCTATGAACCATGACATCGTGACCTGAGCCAAATTCAAATGTTTAACCAACTGAACCACCCAGGTGCCTCTAGAATGTTTTTAAGTGCAGAACAGCCTAAGGGCATGTGGGTATGTGGGGACAATGAAGAGAGACTCGTTCTTTCCTGGACCCTGGGAAAAGCTAGTGCACAGGTGTCTGATGGATCTGGGAGAGTCAGGGAAGCAATAACAGGGCACCTAGACTATACAGGATCAGCCAGTAGGCAAGAGTTTGTCTTTGCATTCATGCCAAAGTATTTATTTTAGAATGGGCACAGCATACTAAAAATGCAACTTAGTTTTGTCCCTCACTAGCTTAGGGGTCTTTAAAGCAAAGCCTGAATTATAGATTCCTATGCACATGACTTATCGAAATGGCATTGTTAGAAGGGGAGTGACGGAAACAAAATAAGGTGAGGGAATACGACTCAGTGAGGATGTGGCCTTGACTGAAGTTTGCCAGCAGCCTTGTCCCATGGGGATCTGTGGCTCACAAATTGCACCATGGAGTTAAGCTTCCCTTGACGTCCCAGCTTTTGTACTCCTGAGTCTCTCATTGGCCACTGCCTGTTTGGGGGTGGTGGCGCACAGTGATGATGTAACCTGGGTGAGGTGGCCGCTGTTCTGTGGAAGGCAGTTCTTCAGAGGAGATTGTGAGCCAATGCTCACAGCAGGGTGTGCGGAGAGATGTGCTGAAGGGGGTCTGGGTGGGACACGAAAGACATTCAGTATGCTTCCTGTCCATTTAAAATTTCTTTGGTGTGGGATTCCCCCCCCACCCCCATCATGATTCATAGTTTTCCAGGTCACTCCTGGGAAGCTGATGGTTCTACACTCTTTAGGTAGAAAGACAACATTTTGATTAAAAAGCTAAAATGTCCTGTCTCACATATAACATAATACTTCTGACTTTATTCTAATATAGGTCGTACCTCCTCTCCCTCCCTTTCATCCATGCCAACTTCGTTAGGAATATCAGGATAAGGCTGGTCACGTGCATGAAAATTTGCTTGCTCACCACCTTCCCTGATCGAGCTGCTCTTACTGACTGTTGGTAGGGTTACAGTGGATCAGAAATTAGTGAAAAAGTGGTAGATGTTCTAACTTGACAAGTACTAGTATAAGCTGACTGTGTTCTCTGGTCCCCGCAGGTACGTATTTTCCATCATGAGCACTTGTGTGAGTTTTCCAGAAGCTCTCTTGCTGGGCCCCTGTGACTCTGAACCTCCCATTGTGGACAGTGCCTTCTGTTCTTCTAGCCTTTGCCCTCCCAAATGGTCGTCTTGGGCAGAAGTCACAGTGACTCCAGACTGGTCTCTTTCCTGTAGAACCCACATCTGGTCCATAGGAAACACTCACTCACACATCCTTTGTCCTTGCAGCCTGGATGGGTGGAGAGGAAGGCAGACCAAACACAGTGGCAACCTTTTATCTACCACCAAGGCCCCTGGCCAGCCTGCTCTGTTGCCCTTCGAGTTTGCAGACCAGAGACAGACACTGATCTGTTGTGCTTGTCTAATTCCAGGAGACTGAAATCAAGTCCAACAAGGAGTCTTGTTGAAGCCATTATTTTATTCTTCTCGTTAGTTTATCATGACAATTTTCAACTATTCAGTGAAATTGAAAAGATGTCCAGTGAACACCTATACACTCAGCACCTATGATTATATTTTACTTTGCTCCTCTTCTTATGTACATATCTACTTGCTCATCTTTTTATGCATCTGTCCATTCATCTTATTTTTGACACACTTCAAAATAAACTGCACACCTCTGTGTACTTCTGTGGAACACCTTGGCATGTACATCATTAATTAGAGTTCAGTATATGTTTTTACATGTAAAATTTACATACAATGAAATGTAAGCATCAAGTAAACTTTTACTGTGTTTAGAGAAGTGCATATACTTCAAAGAACTGCACAAAATCTCATCAAGATGAAGACATTATCCCAGAAAGTCCTTTTATACCTTTTCAATGTAAATCTCTATACCCCTCCCCCACCAGAGCAATGGCATTGTGTTTTTTTCCCCATCATATTAGACTTAGTGTTGTAAAGTCTGTGAGAAATGAAATAATCCAGTTTGTATTCATTTGTGTATGCAATCTCTCACTTGAGTGTTCCTGAGACTCATTTACATTGTTATGTGTATCAGTACTTCCTTTTTTGTGTTTAAAGTTTATTTATTTATTTTGAGAGAGAGAGAAAGAACACTAGTGGGTAAGAGCAGGGAGAGAAGGAGAGAGAGACAGAGAGAGAGAGACAGAGAGAGAGAGAGAAAATCCCCAAGCAGGCTTCACACTGTCAGCACAGAGCCCAATGCAGGGCTGGAACTCACAAGCTGTGAGATCCTGACGTGAGCCAAAGTCAGATGCTTAACCAACAGAGCCAGCCAGGTGCCTCATCAGTATTTCCTTTTGATTGTTGACTGACATTCTTTCTTATGACTGTGGCACAGTTTGTTTATCCATTCTTCTATTTATGGGTACCTAGACTGTTTCCAATGTTTGGCTGATATGAATACAAGGAAGCCTCTGTCTTGGTTTGAGATGAAGAGAGGAGCCAGTCTGCTTGCTGTTGGCTATTGGAGAAATAAAGTAGGGCATGAGGATTGTAGGAAGGGAACAGTTCTCTCCAAAGAAATTTTTTCACAAATCCTCTCTCTATAATCTCTAATACTCTTGATCCTTTTACATTTTCATAGAAGCTCTGTCATCAGATTAATTTACATTGCCTACTTTGAAAATCAACGTTTTGTTCTGTTTGGCAGCATATTTTGGTGTCTGATATTTATGGTATCTTCGTGCCTGAGTTGAAACTTCCGGTCTAGCAAACCGTGATACTCACTATTCTTTGAGTTTCAGCAGGAGGAAGGAGCTGTTTTGGTGGAGAGGGACTAATGAGGCTTTATAGGCTGGATAGTTCAGAGATGCTGAAGAGGAGAAATTTGCTCACTAATAGCCATGGCTGTCAAGTAGTGTTCCAGACCTGAGTTTCTCACATAACGTCAAATAACAAAACCAACTGCAAGGCTGCTCTTACTCCTAGCGTCTTGCTGAAGGAGGGCGCCGAATTCCTGGCATTATGAGTTGGTTGATGACAATGATCTCCATCAGTCGCTATAAGTGAGGATAGCCACAAACACAAAGTAATGGATTTTGTGGCCAACTTTGGCCCTGTGACAGACATGGCACTAGTGTCTTTGCCACATCTTGCATTATTACCAGCTGCACTACTACCATGGAGGTGAAGATCTGTAGAGACACAACAGGACGCATCCCTTAGTGTGAACCATACCACTGTGGTCATGCTATGAGAAGGGATAATTATCAAGGTCATGGTCTTATTTTAAGTAAGAACAAGTAATAATGAGAATCTTAAAGTAAAATGGATTCTGCTTCATTTTAGTATGTAAATTTGCTATGGATCTCCGTTAACCTTAGTAATTTGGTTCAATAATTCTAAAATCTTGGGATTGTTAGCTAAAGTACATTGGATCCAGTGAAATGCAACAGAACATTGATTATATATGCAACAAAAAGTAGAGATGAAGAATAGTTGGAAGATAGGTAATAAAATTATACCTCTTCTGTGAGAGGATGTAGGAAATGAAATGAGACTTCCAAGCCTCTAGAGGATGGGAACAGAGACTTAAGTGTTTTAAATACTCAACATATTTTTGTTACTGATGAAGAAGAGCATGGTTCTCTTTAAAGCCCAGTTATTATCAAGGAAATAACTCTGTAATTTCTCCTTATCTTGCCCCCAAATTCAATCTTGAGAATCGTTTACCAAAGATTGCCTTTATCTCTAAGTCCCCCAGTCATTGTGGAATAAGATTTGATTCAATTTATTTTTACAAATACGTAATGAAATAAAAATGTACTTAATTTATCAGGAAAGTAATGGCTCTTAACAGCTTTGTTTCTTTTAGGGAGAAACAATGATAAGGTTCTAAACATTCCCAGAGTAATCTCTTTTATGATCTTGAAAATCCTTAGAGAATTTCCCATCCATTCTTGTTATTGATGGATATTTGCCTGGGCCTAAATGTTCAGATGCCAGTCAGGTATTTGGATTATAGGATGTCATAGAAAAGGAATCATGGTACCTAAGGAAATGCTATATAAAGAGTAGATGCTCAGTTAATTGAATTAAATTATTTTTAGTAGTATTATGCCTCCTCCCAAAAAAAGATTGACATACTGCTATACAACACTTGAAAGTAACTAATCAAGGAAAACACAACACTAGAAATAAAGGTAGAAACAAAGGCGAAGGTAAAGGTAAAAATAGGTGAAAGATAAAGGTAAAAATAAAGGTATAAAAAGGTAGAGCTAGGGGTAGAAATAAAATGCAAAGATGTGTACTGTAAGATCCTGGGAGAATGGTATCAATATTTGCCTCTGAATGTTCTGGCAATCAATAAAGTAGGAGAGCAATCAAGACATACAGTCACACATTTGTAAGATTAAGCCACTTGTTCAAAGGAAGCAATCTATTAATTGTTGAAAGAAATCTTCACTGATAGTGCATTCTTAGGATGACACAGGATATGGCATGAATGATATTCTCAACAGTATCCTTACGTTAACATGACTCAGCGTGTGTGGATGGTATAATACCAGTATGATATAGTAGAAGTAGTTTTACATTTTTCCTTTAGGAAAGAGGGTGCAGAGAAAGTGCCACATAGCTCTGTCATGGTATGGTTCGCTCTGAGGATAAACGGTTTTGAATGTTAGAGGGATGGATGGGCTACTTGTTCTTTAAGGCTGTTTTCCAGAAATATTATTTTCCTTGACCAAAATTTTGATTAAGTCCTAAGTGTCAGTGGATTTGAGGTTATCCTTTCTGACAAGCACTTGGACTGGAAATACTCTCTCAGACTTAATATGCCTTTACTGTTCTGTTGTGGTTTTTGGGATAATGTTGACATCCTCTCACAAAATTTACGAAGTTTGATAGGAGAAAGCCTTCCCCTATCAGGAAGATGAGTTGAGAAGAAACCCAGGGCAGTGATATGATTTTCCTTGGAAAGAAAGTGGAATCTGCTCCAATACATGAAACAAGTGGTTACCGGTGACCTTTTAATTTGACATCACAGAACATAGCCCTTGTAATTTTAATCTGGAAAAGATTTCCAAATGCCTACTTCAGCCATAGAGAAGTCTCAACAAGGTTCCCATAAAATGTTTAAATTTTAACAGCAAATTTCTCAGTTGAGTTCTTCAGGATAAAGCAGTTTGCAAAAGTAGTAACAGAGTGGGTTGATTTGCTGAATGGAATTACTAGCTTTCAGTGTTGGAGATGATTACCTTGTTTTTTAGCCTTGGAGAAGTTGATAACATGTCCGTCTTCCTAATAGCTATTACAAACCAGGTGTAATGTCTGCAAAAGTTATGCCTACTACTAGTGGTTTATCCAAAGGATATAAAAATATTAATTTGAAGGGATACATGCACCTTGATGTTTATAGCAGCATTAGCAACAATAGCCAAATTATGGAAACAGCCCAAATGTCTAACAACTGATGAATAGATAAAGAAGATGTGGTTTATATATATAATGGACCATAAAAAGGAACAAAATCTTGCCATTTGCAACAATGTGGATGGAGCTAATGTATTATGCTAAGAGAAATAAGTCAGAGAAAAACAAATACCATATGATTTCACTTATATGTGAAATTTAAGAAACAAAACAAACACACATGAGAGAAGAAAAAGAGAAAAACCAAGAAATAGACTCTTTAACTATAGAGAACAATCTGATGGTCACTAGAGGGGTGGTGGCTGGGGGAGGGGTGAAATAGGTGATGGAGATTAAGGAGTGCACTTGTGATGAGCACAGGGTGACGTCTGGAAGTGTTGAATCACTATATTGTACACCTGAAACTAATGTTACACTGTATATTGACTAACTGGAATTTAAATAAAAATTCAAGAAAAAAAGTCATTCTCAGAGTATAATAATAGGAAAACATTATATTTAGATTGGGACTTGACTAGTATATATACAAAAAAATTCCACTAAAGAAAACATATTTTCTTTGATATAGCATGAGTAGCAGGTAAACTATGTTTATTTTATAGGTGGCTCTGTTGAGGGATAGTCAAGTTTACAATGAATGTTTCTGGTCAGCCTCAATCTTGCTATAGGACTGAGAAACAGTCATGGTAATTAGCCAGCTAAATAATCAATCAGCTAACTAGTGCTGCATATCTAGGTTTCTCTCTTCAGTGGTTTCCATATATATGATATATGAGCAATCCTGCTACTATTCTTTTTAAATGAAATTAAGTGCAGAAAAATGATACTGAACTCCTATCTTATAACACTCAGAAAAATTAATTTGAAATGGCTTAAAGACTTAAACATAAGACTGGAAACCATAAAACTCTTAGAAGAAAACAGAGAGAGAAAGCTCCTTGACATTGGTCCTGGCAATGATGTTTTGGATATGACACCAAAAATGCAAGAAACAAAAGCAAAAATTAATTAAAATTAATTGGGATTATATGAAACTAAAAAAGCTTTTGCACAATAAAATAAACAATGAACAAAGGAAAAGGCATCCTACCAAATGGGAGAAGATATTTGAAATTATATATCCAATAAGGGGTTAATATCCTAAATGTATCAACAACTCATACAACTTGATAAAAAAAAGCTGCAGTCAGATTAAAAATGGGCAGAGGAACTGAAGAGACATTTTTCCAAAGAAGACATACAGATGGCCAACGGACACATGAAAAGATGCTCACCATCACTCATCATCGGAGAAATGCAAATCAAAACCACAATGAGATACCATCGCATACCTGTCCGAATGGGTAGTGTCAAAAAACAAGAAATAACAAATGTTGGTGAGAATGTGGAGAAAAGGAAACCTTCATGCATTGTGGGTAGGATTATAAATTCATTTAGCCACTACAGAAAATAGTATGGAAGTTCCTCAAAAAATTAAAAATGGAACTACTATATGATGTAGTAATGCTACTTTTGGGATTATATACAAAGGAAATGGAAACAGGATATTAAAAAGATACCTGCACCCCATGTTTGCTGCAGCATTATTCATAAAGCCAAGCTATGGAGACAACCTCAGTGTCTGTCTGCAGATGAATAGAGAAAGAATGTTTATATAATACATATACATATACATACACAATGGAATATTATTCAGCTATGAGAAAGGAAATGCTGCTGTTTGTGATAACATGGATGGAGCTTGAAGACATTATGCTAAGTGAGATAAGTCAGATCGAGAAAGACAAATACTGTACAATATCACTTATATGTGGAATCTAAAAAAGCTAAACTCCTAGGAACGAATTGCAGAATGGTGGCTACTAGGTTTTAGGGGTAGGGGGAATTGGGGAGATGTTGGTCTAAGTGTACAAACTTGTAACTGGAAGATCAATAGGTTCTGAGGTGCTAATGCACAGTCTTGTGATTGTAGTTAAGAATACTGTATTATATCCTTGAAAGTTGCTAGAAGACTAGATCTTAAATGTTCTCACCCCAAAGAAGACATGATAATTACGTGGTGTGATGGAGGTGTTAGTTAACACTATGGTGGTAATCACATTGTCATATATAAGTGTATGAAACCAACACGTTGTAGATGTTAAACTTACAAATGTTAGATGTCAGTTATGTCTCAATAATGAAGAGAAAGAAATTGAAGCCTATTTGTGAAGTGTATCTATTTTGTCCGATCACTTGACAATTCAACCAGCTTAGATTTATTGATATTAATTAGTATAACAAGGATTCACATTAGAGAAGACCCAAAATGGTTTCTTCTCTCCCTCTCTTCCTCAGTGGGTCAAGCATTAGTCTGGGCTCTTAGCCATACCCAGGCCTATAACCAAGGAAATTTTAGCCTAGAGAGAATTAGGAACATGTTACTGGAAGTGTTGGTTGGATATAGTTTTCTCTCCTTGTCCTCTACTCAAGCAAGGCTACTATATGGTACTAAAAAGAATGATTTTGCTGAGGCTTACCATGATGAGATTATCAACCTCCTGTCATAAGCCAACTGACCTGGGTTGGCTGTGTCTGCTTCTCCTTTCATTCTTCTGCTTCTGTATTCAGTTTTCTTTGCTTTGGATGAATGGCTAGGCTAACAGTGGTGCCCTGCACCTGCCTATCTAACAGCAGGCCTCTATCATAGTTTGACGGTGTACCCCCTTAGGATGGGATTTCCCTTAAATGGGATGATCCAGCCTCATGGAGTCATTGCCATATGCTTCAAACCTGGGAAGCACATTCATCCCCATGTATATGTGTGTTTACCAAAATAAGGTCCACAAAGACGTGGTGGCTGGGGAAATAGGAATCTTCAGTGTAAACATCGATAATTATTGGTAGACAATTGACCTTTAAAAGATAGATGTCTAGGGACGCCTGGGTGGCTTAGTCGGTTAAGCGTCTGACTTTCACTTAGGTCATGATCTCGCAGTTCATGGGCTCGAGCCCCGCGCCAGGCTCTGTGCTGACTGCCAGCTCAGAGCCTGGAGCCTGTTTCAGAGTCTGTGACTGCCTCTCTCTCTGACTCTCCCCTGCTCACGCTGTCTCTCTCTCTGTCTCCTAGAAATAAATAAATAAATAAATAAAAGCATTAAAAAAAATAGATGTCTAATGTTCTTAGACAACAGAAGCTAAAGATAAATCAGTCAAAAAACAGACTGCACTGTGGAATTAAATATCGTGACTTTCTTCTGTTTCTGAACATTGGTGTGAAACCCATCCCCTGCTTTCTACCTAGGAGCAGAAATGAATATTGGAAAAATTATCTGGGACATAAAGTCCCTACCACAAGCCTGAAGATTTCCATGACCCAGAGGAGACTGGGTCTCGTTAACTTTGTGGGGAAGAGTTAGCAGTTGGAAAAGATGAGAGAAGTGGGGATTTTAGAGGGGAAGGCAGGCAGATAGAAGCTCCCTGTTATTTTTTTAAATTTTTATTTATTTCTAGGAGAGAGAGAGATAGACAGTGTGAACAGGGGAGGGTCAGAGAAAGAGGGAGACACAGACCGAAACAGGCTCCAGGCTCTGAGCTGGCAGTCAGCACAGAGCCCGATGCGGGGCTCAAACCCACGAACCGCGAGATCATGACCTAAGTGAAAGTCGGATGCTTCACTGACTAAGCCACCCAGGCAACCCAGAAGCTCCCTGTTAAAGAACCATGGGCATCTGTGTGGAAGTGCTTCTGTGACCTGAGGAACGTCCAGCTAGACAAACAGTTCTGTGCAGCGAGGCATCAAGCCTTTCTACAGGCCGCAAGTCCCAGTGAGCAACGCCAGGGCGCACAATGTCTAGGTTTGTACTTCCCGCAGCTTTCTCTGCTTGAAATTTTATCACATGGATCCACCTACCAGAGAACACGCAGCAAGAGGAACAAACAGGTCCCCCTACTTTTGAAATGAAAGAAACTCAGCAACACTCCTTTGAGAAAAAGGGCCCCGTGCCAGGTTATCTAAACACTGCGACACGACCAGGATCACCCCCACCCTGCTGTCTACATTGCCCATCTCTAGTTGTTATTAAAATGGCTTTTTGCACCAATGCTGATTTATGAAATTGGCTTAACTTTTTCAGCCAGTCTCCAAATGAACAGTCACTCTGCATTAATAGGACTTGCAGTAGTCAGGCCTCCCTGGGCATTCCATCTCTTTTACCTAGCTCTGCCATCTGTCACTGTGTCACCGAGTTTTGAACCATAATACTTATACCTCATCAGCTTCCAAATGGTTCCATGATCTGTCAGCAGTGATCAAGGCAGTGCAATGAGACATGACAGGGCATTTCCAAGTAATTTTTAAGGAGGCCCGAGAAGGGAAAAGTTGAAGCCTGAGGACATTTGAGTCACTCCACCTTGAGATGCTTTTACCGAGTCTCCAAAGTTCTTGATGTGTTTTTTTGTGTGTGTTTTCTTTTTTGTTTTTAAATACCCTGAAGCGAAAGCTCATATATCTGGCTTTAACATGGCGTGGTAGGCAGATAGTAGCCTACCACTGCACCTCTATATACCTTAGTGGGTTATCAACGTAGTGACACAAATCAAAAGAAAGGGTAGGGACATGGGTGGGAATGGGAATGGAAGTGTTGTATGTGTCTGTGTATGATGAGGGGGAGGGGCTTGGGAGGTAGTTCACCTTGAATGGTGGAATATTTCACAGATGTGGATAAGGGAAGGTCACTCATATTGATTTATGTAGAATCTGCTTTCTTCTAGGCATTGGGCTAACGCTTATGTACACATTGTCTTATTTAACCCTTAAAAGAATTCCATAGAATTAAGCAGCAGTGGTTCAGTAGCAGAATTTGTATTGGTTTTTACAGATGAAGACATAAACATTTTTTACATACATAGAGATTGGATCTTGATCAAGGTCATACATGGAAAGAGAGTGTGCGCCAGTGATATAAACTTGGGCAGCTTAAGATGTGTTGGATTATAGACTATCTGCTATTTCTGTAATGAACGAGGGGTGTGGGTATCAAGATTTTTCAGCTGTCCCTTTGAACCCCATATCCACCAGAACAATTTTGGGATGGCTCCAGTTCTCAGGAACTATTATCTAAATATATCCAGCAAGATCTTTTCCAGCCCTATTTCCTATCATTTGAAAAACATTTATTCTATCTTTACCACTGTGGCAGTCTGCCTGGAAATAGGTGTAATGTATCATTTTCCATAATAATGGAAGGTGGGCTAGGATTTACCTGCAATTTGTTTCTCCATCCAGCCACGTCAAACTCAGTTATGACGAAAGTGGAGCGGCAACCTTGATCACCTACCGTTTTATAGCTGATGTGATTGTTTTTATGAAGCCTGTAACGTTTTTAACGTTATGGTTGTGATGATCAGAATTCTTGTCTCAGCAGAACAATATTACAAGAGTTGAGTCAATTCTGATTGCAGAGGACGGGAGTATGGTTTGCTAGTGATAGGGATGCAGAGAAAATTTCACAAAGCCTGCTCCACAGACAATGGAGGAAGCTTTGGCCAGAATTTTGCTGTATCCGTGAATTATTCAGTTTTCTGCTTGGGGGGGGAATGAGTTGCAAGCAAGTCATTCTCAGACAAGTAGGAATTTAAGATGAAATTTTCTCTAGATCATTCTATTCAAATTGAAGACATGGGTCAAGGGTATTTAGTGAAACCAGCCTCGTGTTTTGGGGAGATTTTGGAGCAAGATACTATAGCTGTTTTCTCTTTGCTGAATATCTGTAGTAGAAGGAAGAGAAATATGGGGAATTATGGAATAGCATTAGCATCCCAGTCATAATCCTTAGTATACAATATTTTGAACAAGTATGTACAGAACACCCCCTCTTGGCCATACTGACTCTAGATTCCATGGATAAAATAAAGAAGATATCATCCCCAATGAAACTGAGGGCTCCTGACCCTTACCATTTTTAATCCATCTTGGTAAGCGACATAATAATGTTGAGACTTCTAGGAGAAATGATTAAGGAAGATGATCAAGAGGTGGTATCACTTGAGCTGATCCTTGCTGACTGAGTAATGGATTTGACAAGGCACGACAAGAACAGGGGGGATACTGTGAGCGTAGAAGCCAGCCTGATAATAAGCACAGAAACGTGGCACGTGCTGTGGGAGGATTGGTGGTGGGAGGTGTTTGTGGGAGGAGTGTGGCTAGAAATTAGGCCCGGCGTGTTTCAGTTGGAACAGTATTGTGAAAGACTTGGAAAGCGACGATAAAAAGTCTAGATTTGATACCGTAGGTTATAGGTCGTAGAGTTATTTGTCTACATAGGTCAGGAAGGTAATATAAATGAGTGATACTGACCAAGTAGTGACTCTGGTAAGTTGGGCAGGAAGGGATCCTTCTAAGGAAGACAATTGAGGCTCCATTCTCACTGATAGTGGTTTTTATAATGTATGAACACTGTAATGCTGATATCACAGTTTTCTAAGAGGAGCCTGAAGTCACATTTTTTTAAAAAATGTGAGCTCTCATGATACTTAAATGTTAGCAGCTAATAATTTTTTTTTTTTTTTTTAACATTTGAGGGCCAAATGAAGCCAATCTTAAAGGTTTGTGTCTGTCCATATGCCAGTGGCTTGTGATCTGGAGACAAATGGAAACCCTTAAATATTTATACTTAAAGAGCTGACTCAGTTGTATGGAGGATGGCACTTGAGACAAGGAGACAGTTGGACAGCTGGAATCTGAGAGACGATAAAGGCTTGACCTCAGGCAGTTGTGTGTGTGTGGGGAGGTCTGGAGGGAAGAGAAGAGTGGAGACAAGCCTTGAAGCACCTGGTGACCACTGGACGTAGGGGTGAGGATGTGATGCCATCATAAGTGACACCTGGGAAGTAGTAAGACTATTAATGGAGTTGACGAGACAATGACACAAGCTACTGCTGTGTGTCTCCTGGGTAATGATTCCATTTTGCTTTTTACCATATATTTTATACCTGTACTCTACCACATACTCTACATTTCTGGAATACATTATATAGATAATATATTTTTTCCTTAAATGAAATAAATTATCCTTTCCCCTTTTTCCTGTTCATACTCCAAGATGAACCATTGCCATTAGCTGCTAGATTTCAGGCTTTCCCTGTATAGCATTAAACATATTGATGTGGTTGAAGCAATGAGCTGAAAGTATTTTAATCCTGGATGGATAGCAGAAGAAGAGGAATTGATGAGTCCAATTCTTTTCAAGTTTGAAGATAATGCTCTTTGCCTTTTCTGCCTCTGCTTTTTTCTTCTGCATTTTACATTTTTGAGACAGTGAGTCAGACATACTATTATTCTGTTCAGCAGCTTTGACATCCACAGCAGATTTGCATGAACTAAGAAATTTCTTTCATTCTATGTGCTATTTTATCGCAGTGGAGATTTTAGGTGGTCTCTCCAGTAGAACATCTCATTTATAGGAATCTTCCAAATTGTCTGTTGATTTGCTTATAGGACTATTAGAATAGCAGAGAGCCTGGTTTCTTGGATGGTGAGTTGGCCCAGAGAGATGAAGGCATTAATTTAACACTGCTCAGTACAGTTATGAAGAAGCTGAATCTGCAGTAGAATCCCATCTAACATGCCGAATTTACTGGAGAAAGGCTTCTGAGATGTCTCCTGTGTCAGCTGCCTTTTTGTTACCCATCAAAGTTAGGACCCTTGCTTGTACCTGACACTGTCAAGGGCTGTGGCTCTTTTTTTTTTTTTCCTATTGCTCCACTCTCAGGCTTTTCTTACTACACCAAGAAAATTGGGTAGATTCTCCCTACATTGTAGACAATCTTTTTACATGAAGATGTGGTGAACTCGGCAGAGTTTTTAGTTAACTTGAGACATGAGATTCAGGGAGGGACTTGAGTCATCTTTACATGTGACATCTGTGCCGTCTCAGTTTCTCTGAAATAGTCCAGTAGGGATCCATGAGATATGAATCTACACAGTCTGTTCCAGCATTCTCTTCCTTGTACCATAGCAGGAAATAAGCAGTTATACAGGACTGTGTGCTTAGAATTTAATAGAGCCTGCACTCACCTGAGAAGATTGTCAGGCAGCATAAAGCCTTTGGTACTTTTATGGCTGGGTGGCCGCCATGTCGGCAAAGAACTAGTAGCAGAGTCCCTCTCTTCCCTCTAATGAGACTGCATGTTCTTTTAATATCCTTTTAGTTTTTTAAATTTAAAAATATGTCAAAATTAAGATTTTTTTGGTCACGTAATATATGCACATGGTAAAAAATTCAAATAGCAGAAATTATTCTTTAGTATTTCTTAGATAGAAAAGAAGAACAAAAGGTAGATTTCACTTTCAACTCTGCCTCTGCTTTATTTGGTAGCATTGGACCAGTGGTATGTTTCTGTGTCTCAGTTTCTTTACCTGAAACCTGGGAGCAGGAATCTTTCCCCAATAATTCTTGAGGATTGTCATGAGACCTTAACAAATATGCTATGTGCAATGGTTTAAGTGCATAGGCATTAAAGGACTTTGGTTATCGTTTCCTCTTGTCTCAGTTGAGTCTGCAGCCAATATCTACTGTGTGCATGGTAGAGGCTGGACATTGAGGTAGAACTTTAAATTATTAACTCAGTCTTCATAATGATTCTATCAAGTAAATACTAGTTTTTAAAAATGTTTATTTATTTATTTTGAGAGAGAGAGAAAAGGAGAGAGAGCGAACACGAGCTGGGGAGGGCAGAGAAAGGGGGAGAGAGAGAATCTCAAGCAGGCTCCACACTGTCAGCGCAGGGCCTGACACAGGGCTTGAACTCACAAACTGTGAGACCATGGCCTGAACTGGAATCAAGAGTCAGGCTCAACCGACTGAGCCACCCAGGTACCTCAAGTCAATACTATTATTATCTCAGTTTTACAGTGTAAAAATGGAGGCACAGAGAAACTAAATAACTTGTCAAAGATCACACAGACGGTAAGGAGTAGCAAAGTTGGATATAAAGCTAGTCTTTTTTTTCCTTCTCCTTGCTTCCTCACTTTCTTTCTCTTTATATACACATATATATCGTATATACATATGTTTACATACATATCAGTTTCTCTATCGAATCTATTTATGATGTAGCCACTGGCTCTTTTACTTAAAATTTTTTGCTGAACACTGTGTTTATATCATTAAACATTCCTTTAAAACATATTTTCTAATGATTTCAAAATATGTCATATGTCTGCAGCAGTTAAATGTCTGCTAGGCACCTTCCTTCCTTCCGTCATTATTCATAAGGCAAATGTCCTGCCCCACTTTGTGGGCACCTGTGATTGTTTCCTTAGGGGGAAAAAGAAAACAGACATGGAATTTGTATCTCACAGAGGATGGGCATTTTTAAGGCTCTTGATATATATTGCCAAGTTACCCTCAGAAAAGGTTGTGTCAATTTATTTTTCCCCCAGACTCTATATTCCATTTTCATGATGACAGAGTAATTACAGGAGGGTAGATGAGAACAAGACCTTACAGATCAGCCCTGCACCTGTGTGTGCACTTGTTTGCACGGACTGCAGACAAGGAAACAGAAGGTGGATACCTTGTCCAAGGGCACAAGGCAAATTAATAATGGTTGAATCCAAGTGATACTGGTTAATGGTAAGCAGTAGATAAGGTAGGAAATGCCTACGTGGGAGTGGGAATATTATCTTTTAGTCATTTTACAGTCTCATTACCAGATGTCGCCCTTCCATTTTCTAGTTGCTTTATTTGGATGACCTCAGAAGCTTCCCATGCAGTTAGAACAGAATCAGTCCTGTACCAAGCAGCAGTTTCAAACGGCGGTGGGAAACCTGAGAGGAGGGAAATGGAGAGAGCTCGGCCCCATCTACAAAGCTCCCTGCAACTCTTGTGGGACTGTGTATCTACAGGGTGAACACCAGTTGTTTATAAATGAAATGTTGTTGCACAAACAACCTAATAGCAGCATGAAAAAAAAAGAAATTAAAAGAATTAAAAAAATTTTAAATGTTTATTTATTTTTGAGAGAGAGAGACAGAAGGACAGAGAGACAGAGCATGAGCAGGGGAGGGGCAGAGAGAGGGGAAGTTCATGGGGCTCGAACCCATGAACCACAAGATCATGATCTGAGCCAAAGTTGGAAGCTTAACTGGCTGAGCCACCCAGGCGCCCCAAGGATTTTTTTAAACTTAAAGTTTATCACTCACAGGTCCTGGAGGGCATGTGGCATGCCCCATGGCCATCTGGGAGGTCTGAGAGAGAGGTGGGGGGAAAATTTAAGAGGGAGAGAGAAAGAGAGGGCTGCTGGTCTGTGGACAGAGAGGCCAGGGGTTTGCAGGTTCACTTTTTATTGGCAGATTTAAAATGCAGAATGTAACTGGGGGGTGTGCAAAATGGACAAAGGGGAGTGGGAGACACAAGCTTCCGGTAATGGAATGAATAAGTCATGGGAATCAAAGACACAGCATAGGGAGTGGAGTTAACGATATTGTAATAACATTGTATGGTGACAGATGGTAGCTACCCTCGTAGTGAGCACAGCATAATGCATAGAGAAGGTGAATCACCACATGTTACAGTTGCAACGAACACAACACATAGTCGTGTATCAACTATACATAAAAAATTTTAGAGAAAAAATATTTTCTTACAGTGCTTAAAAATAACAACAATAAAACTCATACAGAAAGCATGGTAATGGAATTTGGGCACAGAGAGGGAAAAGTAGGGTCACTCATGGTCAGTTATCTAGATTACCCAGGCCTTTCTGAAGGGGTACTTCATGGGGGGGGCTGACCTCGGTGTTTATATAGTGATTGTGTCATAAAAGTGGCATTATATTTCTTTGAATGGTGGTCCTTTAAAAATTATTTACTTTATTTTATTTTACTTTATTTTAATTCCAGTATAGATAACACACAGTGACACACTAGTTTCAGGTGTATAAAACAATGACTCAACAACTCCACACATTACCCATGCTCACCACAAGTGCTTTCCTTAATCCCCATCACCCACTTCACCTATCTTCCCACCCACTTTCCCTCTGGCAACCATCAATTTGTTCTCTTCAGTTAGGGGTCTGTTTCTTGGTTTGCCGCACTCTCTTTTCTCCCCTTTGTTCATTTGTTTTGTTTCTCAAATGCCACATATGAGTGAAATCATATGGTATTTGTCTTTCTCTGACTTATTTTGCTTAGCATTATACTCTCTAGCTTCATCCATGTTGCTGCAAATGACAAGATTTCATTCTTTTTAATGGCTGAATATAATTATCTATATCTATGTATCTATCTATCTGTCTATCTATCGATCGCTCTTTATTCATTTGCCAACCAATGGACATTTGGGCTGCTTCCATAATTTAGCTATTGTAAACAATGTTTCTGTAAATGTAGGGTGCATATGTTCCTTTGAATTAGTGTCTCATATTTTTTGGATAAATAACCACTATTGTGACTACAGGATTATAGGGTACTTCTGTTTTTAACTTTTTGAGGAACCTCCATCCTATTTTCCAGAGTGGCTGCAGTTTACAGTCCCATCAACAATTAAAGAGAGTTCCCTTTTCTCCACACACTTGTTTCTTGTGTTTTTTATGTTAGCCATTCTGACAGGCATAAGGTGATATCTCATTGTAGTTCTGAATTGTATTTCATGATAATGATTGATGTTCAACATCTTTTCATCTGTCTGCTGGCCATCTGTATGTCTTCTTTGGAGAAATGTTTGTTCATGTCTTCTGCCCATTTTTTAATTGTCATTTGCAAATATCTTCTCCTATTTAGTAGGTTGCTTTTTAGTTAAAAATTAAAGACACCTACAATTCTGTCACTATAAGATTTTTTCATAATTTTTGCATGAAGTATGCTTTATATGTAATTTTAATTATATCATAGATATAATATTGTATTTTACTTTTTTCACCTCTCAAATCATATTTTTAAAAAATTTGCTAATTCTGACTGTGAAATTATTATTTTTTAAAAAATAGCTTCCCGGTCATGTGTCTTGTCATGTTTAATTAAACATCCTCCCCATGTTCACCATCTAGGTTGTTTCCCAATTTTTAGCATCATTAAATGATGTGGCTGAGGTACTTAGATGATGTCTATGTATTTCCCCTTTTGTTACATCATTTGAACTCTTCAGGAGGAGATTAACTACCTTAAAAAATATGAACATTTTATTGCGTTTTAATACATGCTGCAAAATGCCTTCCAGAATGGTTGGATAACTAGAGTGCGTCAACACACAGTACCGAGCATTTTTAGATGTACTGCAGTGTTCAATGATTTGTTTTAAAAAAATTAAATAATCCAGCCCAACTCTTACTTCTGCCTTGGGAGCCATGGCTGCCAGCCTTATAGATGGTTTACTTGTAACATTCTTGATCAGGTGACCTTGTCATTTTGGCCCAGCTTGGAAGGAATGCTACAAGATTAATGGCTATTTAACTGATTCCGCTCTTACATCTGGCTGGCTCATAGCTGACCTCTGTACATTTTGGCCTGGACTTGTACTGCCTGGGGCTTCCTGGTTTGTGAGGTTAAGGGCAGAACTGCTCAATTTATATACTTATTCATCTTGAAATCCTCTGTTTATTTGAGTTGGAATTAGTTCAGTGTTTTCTAGGGCCATCCTGAATTCAATAAGCAGCCAACAACTAGCTCACTGGCTAGAGCACCATTCTGATTATTTCCTCCATAATAGTTGAGTCATTTTGATGAGATCCTTTCTTCATGATAAAAGAATACAATAGTTTTCCAGGCATATTTTACCAAACTGCTTCATTGGGTAAATACTATTAACACAAATTGGGATGTAGGGAGATTGGGGAGAGAAAATGAGCCCAAATTTGTTATTCAGTCTGAGGGCTAGGAGGACATCTAATGGAGATGCAAAGCATATAAAAAGCTGTGTAGGCTGACACCCTGGAAAGTTGTGGTAAACAAAAATGAGATTTGGAATTCAGAGAGGTAGTAGGAAAGTAGTTATGATCCTTGAAACCAGGGGAAAAAAGGCATTATAGGATAGAGGTTAACTATGGGATGAACTTGGGTTAAAAGTTTGATTCTGCCTCTTACTTTGTGTCTTTGGGCATGTTATTTAACTTTTGGAGATTAGTTTCCATTTTTACATATTGGGCATAATAACCCCTGCCTCATAGAGTGGATGTGAGGATTGAAGATAATAATAGAGTTTTAAAAAAATCAATGGATATTAGCTATTGTTATTGCTATGATTGATGGCAGAACGTTTGTAAGTTGTCACAGGAGGGGTCAGTAGAAGACAAAGAATAAGTGGTCAGAGAGAAAAAGAAAACCAGTATGATCCAGGAAGCCAGGCAAAGAGGGAATCTAAGGAAGGAAGAAATGAGCAACAGGGTCATATATGAGACAGAAACCAACAGAGAGCAAATTCAAAAAAGGTTTTTTCAATTTGGGGATCACTAGGTCTCCTATAACTTCCAAGAGAATGGTTTTTGTAGGAAAATTGGGCAGAAAGTACATTGGAAGATATTAGCCAGCAGTATGGAATGTTTCCTAAGACCTACTGAACTCAAAGCAGTTTAAGTGTATTTCCAAAGATAGGCGAAACTATTATCTATGTGATTGTCATTGAATTGTCTATGGACTTAGATTTTACAAGTGCTTGCTTGTCCTGGGTACACCCAAAGAGGGTGACTTCCATGGTTATATGAAGCTGAAATATGTGATAGTTGTAGCCTTCCTTGTGGCCTTGCTTATATGCCAACTTCTGATTTAGCAGTAGATACACTTTCTGCCTCTGGCCACATTTCAGCTGCTTATGGGAAAATATGATGAAATCAGCAGCCATAGGTTTGGATTCAGCACATTTACAAAAAATTGATGGCATTGGGCTGTTAGGTGCCTACCACACACACACTTCTCTTAGAGCCAATTTGCCTGCAATTAAAAGACAGAATGTTAAGTTAAACCCACCAACCCCTCCATTCTGTGGACTTATTAAAAAAGTCATTTGTTGGGAGTCACTTTTTGCTTTTCACTTCATTTTTTCTCTGGCAGCTAAAAAGATGAGCATCTTTCTGACATTTTGCTGAAAATTGGGGTGGGATGGACTCATTCAACTCAAACTGGAAATGAGTTAGAAGGAAATTGCAGATTTTCTCAATGACACAAAAAATTATGGCACACAGTCTTTTAATTTCAGAGAATTTGATCTAACACAAACAGATAAGAAACCAACCAGAATCATTTCAGTTTTGGAAAAACAATTGAAACCACTCCCTTCTTCTTCCTTCCTTCCTTCCTTCCTTCCTCTTTCTTTCTTTCTTTCTTTCTTTCTTTCTTTCTTTCTTTCTTTCTTTCTTTCTTTCTTTCTTTCTTTCTTTCTTTCTTTCTTTCCTTTTTTCTTTTCTCTTTCTCCCTCTCTATTTTTATCTCTCTTACCTTTGTCCTCATTATTGCAACCTCATTCTGGGTTCAGAATATTCAGACTTTAAGCACTTGTTTGTACTAACAGGTGATATGTCCCTATTCATAGGTTTGCTCCTAAGCCTGGTTCATCATTTTGCTGCCCATAAATTGGGACATTTCAGATGCTTCAGTGAAGTGGTTTGATATTGACTGAACATATAATTAGCCATCTATCCTTGGGAAAGGATGCTCTCCACATGTTCCACATCAGTTGATTGGCATTTTGGGTAGGAGTCGTATTTCCTTTAAAGTTCAAGAAAAGGAATCAAGGTGTCTTAAGCACAGCCCTCTCCCTGTTGCTGACAGAAGGTATGCAGTTGTAGGCTGAGTTACACTATTTTTTTAATGTTTATTTATTTTTGAGAGAGAGAGAGAGAGAGAGACAGAGTGAGAGCAGGGGAGAGGCAGAGAGTGAGGGAGACACAGAATCCTAAACAAGCTTCAGGCTCTGAGGGGTCAGCAAAGAGCCTGATGTGGGGCTCGAACTCAAAGTTGTGAGATAATGACCTGAGCCAACATCACCCACTGGCTTAACTAACTGAGCCACCCAGGTGCTCTGGCTGAGTTTTACTGTTTATTGGCTTAATGAAAACCTGCCTTCCAAATTTTCTAGTCACATCAAGAAGTCTAATCTAAAAGTTGCTATCATGGGATGATTTAATGATAAGCCTACAATTCTCTTTCCAGAGAGAGAGTCTTTAAATAGTGATGGGAGACATATGAGTTACTCTTTCAAAGGTTGATTGGAAAGGCATCATAATAGCTCAAAGAAGGAAATAAACAAGGTGCACCTGGGTGGCTCAGTCAGTCAAACATTTGACTTTAGCTCAGGTCACAATCCTGCGGTTTGTGAGTCTGAGCCCCACATCAGGCTCTGTGCTAACAGCTGGGAACCTGGAGTCTACTTTGGATTCTGTGTCTCCCTCTCTCTTTGCCCCTCCCCCCCAAATAAATAAACATTAAAAATGTTTTTTAAAAAAGAAGAAACTAAACAAATGTTTATGGAATCTACTCTATGTGCCAGGTAGTGTTGGTATTTTGTAGAGGGACCTCTTTTGCTTCTCAGTAGAACTAGGAATGTAGGCGTTGTTTGAAGTTGGCACCAGGAACCCTTTCAACAGTCATGATTTCTGCCATTTCACTTAGTGATAGAGGCAATGATGCTCACAGTATATGAGAGATAAATTCCCCTCACAATACAGACAGACATCCCCTCACACCCGAGCTCAGGGAAATAATCCTGCACAACAACTGATATAAGAGGCTGGGGCCAGCAGTTCTAGACTGAATCTGGTTTGCTGACATAAGTATTTGTTTTTCACAGTATTGAAAAAATTCATTTTAGGTGGTGGTCAGTATTTAAAAAAAATTTAGAGATTTTTATACATAAATTCTGATTTGTGACTCTTGAAAAAATCAGGTGATCTGATATCAGGCTTAGATCCTTTAGGTCACTAATAACTGGAGTTGAGTAGCAGCTGTCCCCATTAAATGGTCTGAATGCCTTCCATGTAGCATTAGTTTTGGAGCTCCTTATTCATGTATAACAAGTGTCTTCTTATATATCTCCTCTTAATTCAGCTTCTTCCAATAGTCTGGTTATCCCATATTGCATAACAATGGAAACGATTAGGATAAGAGTGCAAAGGGTGAATAATCTAGTTATTATTTTTAGGGTTTCATTCAGAATCTTATCTTTACATCCTTGAGAGAGTTGCATATTTGCTTTTGCCAATCAGCACATTAAAGAATTCCTCTTTGGATCAAGGTTCTCCTTTCGTCATTGCTCTAAGATTAATATCCAGAGCAGTAATGTCTTCTCCAACATCAAGCATCAGTTCATCAAAGATAAAGGTAATGCTAAAATCACACTGATCCTACAGAACAAATACTTGGACCACAAACCATATCCTAAGCATGAAAGTCTATAAAACATCCCAAGATAGAACAGGATATAGGATGTCACATTGTGTTTAGACCAGGTTTGAGGGGCAGGCTTCAGAGAGCTCAGGGAGCCAAGGGAGTTTGCTAGCGTTAAACTCCAAACATCGTCATTTTAAGCCCTCTTAATATCATAGTCAGCATAGTTTCCATTGTACAGAATCAGAAGTTTAGGAAGTGCATGTAATCTGACCTGGGAACTGGCCATGAACCCTGACAATGTATCTCTATGTCTAGATCTATATCTATCTATACTTATATCAATGCATATCTATGTTCATGCCTATGTATGTATTCCATGTATAATATAATACACACACACATATAGCTTTCTCTATTTAAAATTACATTCATTGTTAGCATTAGACTTGAAAGTAGTATTACCACTAGCAACGTTTTCACTTACTAAAGTAGCTGCAGTCTCCACGGGGCATCCTAAGTGTAGGCAATTTGATGCCTGAGTGACAGCTGAAAGAAGAAAACTTGAACAAGCTGTCAGAAATGAGCCTGCAAATGGATTTTTTCCCTCCAGTCCCTCTAGTGTGTAAGAATTATTAACAAATGTATCACTGGGTAATCTCATGAGGCCTTGACATACACTGGCCCATTAGTATTTGAAACACCCATTTGGGGTCAGGGTTTCTGTTGGGTCCTCCCATGTCTATGGACTAATAGGCAAGACAATGAATTTCAGCTTTGCTTATTATATCCTAAAGTTAAAGAGAATCTAAGATGAAAGGGACATAGGGTCTAAGAATAATAAAAGCACCATCTAGGGTAATTCAGGGATTTAATTTGTATAGACCCTTAGTCCTCAAGCTGGATGTCCAATAACTCTTACTTTAATTGTTAGAATATCTTTTTAAAATAAGCCTTCCCAGGGAGCAGGTCATGAACTCATGGTTCATGAGTTTGAGCCCCACATCAGGCTCTGTGCTGACAGCTCAGAGCCTGGAGCCTGCTTTGGATTCTTTGTCTCCCTCTCTCTCTGCCCCTCCTCCACTTGCACTCTCATTCTCTCTCTCAAAACTAAATATAAAAAAAGCCTTCCCAACACTTAGGACATCAGACTCTATCTGCAGAGACTACTCTTTTTATTAAGGCATAGATTGTGAGTATTACTATTGCCTTCATTAATAATATAACTTTTGGCCATTGCTTTAGTCTCTTTTATGGTGAGTTTTCTTATCTATAAGATGAGGGTGATAAAACACTAAGACATAGAATTATAGTATCTCCTTGACAGGGTCTTTGACAGATTTAAATAAGGCACAAAGCTTATAAAGCAATTAGTAGTGTGCTTTTCACATGCTAAGAATTTATTAAATCTAGTTGGTGTCATTTTTATTACCCTAAGGATAGGAGTAAGGGACCAAACCCTAGATATTACACTCTAGGGCAACTATATTTTCCTTTTCTCAGTAATTGCCAGAGATACAATTCTAGTGTCTCCTTATAATAACCCTCATAAGGTGGGGCACCTACATAGCTGGCCAGTCTGTTGGCCAGGAGGAGCCATTATCATTACATCTGCCACTATCCACATCCTTCACCTTGAAGGATGCTTCACCTTGAAGGATTCACCTTAACTTCTTTGGGTCCAGGGACAGAATCTGTGTCCTTCTTTGCCCCACGTGCCTCAAGTAAATTTACTTCTGCTTTAGGAGCTTGGGTGTGTGTAATTAACTTAACTTAGTCTTTGCGGGAGAGTAACAGAGAAAAGTGAAAGAGCCAAGTCCACTACTGTGATAGATAGTTCTTTGTGTAAGCCTTGTTTCTTGTTCAAGACTTTTAAGTTCTGGAAGCCAATACCATAGTACCTTAAACTTGCTTAAAAACAGATGACCACAGTGGATCTTGGGATTATAGTATTGGTGTTTAAGAATGTTTATTCTGAAACAAATATACAGAAAGTTTGGCTAGAAGAAAAATGTCCTGAATGTCCTATGTATCTTTTGTGCAGTTTCTCAGGAGGTGGCCTCTACCATCTAGTGCTTGAATGAATTTCCCATTCTGTGAGCCTGGGATTCCGTCTATCATCCCTCTAGTTGGAATACTTGATATTACATAAGTAAAATGAGATATCTAAAGAAATGTATATGATAATACCAGTGAAGTGGAAGGGAGAGAGGATAGGAAAGTGAGTCAAATCAGATTATTGAAATCTGCCCTTAAGCCATTGAATATTAGACCTTAAATATTATGTAGGCCAATCCCTTCAGTTTAATGATGATGGTGCCAAGGCATGGAGAGATTTGGTGCATGGCCCAAGGTTATTTCATGAATTACTATTTAACATAGAGTTACTGCCTTGTTTCTTCAAAAATGGACTTCCTTACAACTTCATAGCCTTCTGGGGTGCCTGAGTGGTTCAGTTGGTTGGACATCCAATTCTTGGTTTTTGGTTCAGGTTATGATCTTGCAGTTTGTGGGACTGACCCCACCCCCCTACCCCCCCATCGGGCTCTGTGCTGCCAGCATGGAGCTTGCTTGGAATTCTCTTTCTCCCTCTGTCTCTGCCCCTCCCCTTGCTCTCTCTCTCTCTTTCAAAATAAATAAACAAAAAAACCCTTCATAGCTTTCCATTAATAGAAAGTCAGTTCATCTCATAACAATTAGCTAGACTAAAATGTGAAAATGGATATGAAAATATTTTTTATATCATCTGATTCATAGTAGGTGTTGACGGAATGTCCCTTTGCCCTTTTTCCTTCCCTCTTCTAGCTAGTTTGGAAGGCACTAGATGTCAAGTATTAAATCAACCTGGCTATTCTCAAGCAGGTTACTGGAAATGAGAGTTTCTCATCTCTGCCAACTTCAACTGGGTCTTAGCAATATTAATAAGATATTTTTGTTTTGTTTTTAAGAAACTTTGAAAAGTTTCCTAGCCCTTCCATTTTCTTTGTTGTTTCTCCACTTTAACCAGGTCAGGGACTTTGTCCACTGGTCTCTTAACACTTCCTGAATGGGGGGTGGGGGGTAGAAGGGGTAGGGTGTTTGGACTCATACAGTACAAGATGTTATCTCAGTGTTTGAGACTGTTTTGTCTTAAAGAGTGAGGAATAAAAATACTTTCTCTCGGACCTACTGCAAATATTTTTAAAAAAATGTTTTATGGACATGTAAGAATTCTTAGCCTTTGAAAGAAAAATAGACCTGACTGCCTCTTGTTTCTAAATGATTTTAGAAGGGCTCAGTATCAGTTTATTAAGAGAAATCACTGGTTTACTTCATCAAGGTCATTGATGGGCCTGTTTCCCTGTAGGGTTCAGAGACATTTCCTCCCTCTCTATCCCTTTCCTTTTTATTTATATTGAAGCTTTGATCTATTTAGGGAATACAGAAGTAGAAGAAAGACATCTGGTAATGTCGTTTTCCAGCAAAGATTGAGAATTTTATCCAAGAAATCTTACTAGCCTAGTTTTGAACTGCTTATATCTTTTCACTAAGAGTAGAGATTCTCCAGGGGGATAGAGCCAGATGTGAACACTTTGGCCCATATTTTATTCCTTCATGGGATCTCCTTTTATCTTTAATCCAGGCCCAATTTAAGAATTTCTTGCATTCAGAGTAAGCCAATAAGTTGAGAAAACAAGTCTACAAATCCTCACTGGTGCCCTGCTGAGGTAAGATTGTAATTTTTATCTTGGAAAACTAACTGTACTATATTACTTGTTGGGAAACCATAGTCCCACATTTCTCAGAATTTCGATGTCTCAGAAATTGGATTAATGATGAAAAAAAATTCTTTGTGGGGTACTTAGGTGGGAAATAGCTTAAGACAGAGGAAGAATATGTGACTAAGAAAGAAAGCATTTTGGGCTTGAAATATGCTCTGTTTTGGTTGTTTGATTGCATTAGCCTGTAAACTTCATTATTGTATGAGGGATATAGGAAAGATAATTAGAGAAGATTCACTGGTTGTAATTATAAAAGAGATAGGAACATGAGTCCTTATCAAATATTACTCAGAAAATGCACTGTGAATGTCAAAAGGTTGATGCCTGAAATGAATCAGACAGAGTCAAAACCACATTTTAGCTAGAAAAACTTATTCGGTGTATACTGGATATGAACATTTTCTTCTTTTAAATTATAGTACTTTCTGTCATGAGCTACATTAGAGCTAGTCTCTGCAGAACCATTTGGTAAATTATCCATGATCATGATTGTGATTTTGTGTACCATGTTCTCAGCCCCACTGCATATTCCAGGCACTGCTGTGGTGACCAGGTCCAAGTAGATTCTGATCGGTTCCACACAGAAGCAACCCTGATGGTGTCTTACTTTGCATCATACCACATACTTCTTGCTTCCTCCCCTGTAAGATCTTTTGATATTAAGGGAAGAACATCTGCTCAGCCTTCACATATGTGGAACATGGAACGTGGCTGAGTTAAATGCCTATGGGGTTCCACGAACAGTGAAGGGCAGAAACCCATGGGTAAACGCTTCCCTCCTTTATACCTCAACTGGACAGACTGAAATGTATTTCACAAATGCTCTCAGAAGTTACCAGAGAATTGAGCATCAATTGTTTGTGGTGGTAACTGAACAACACATTCTTGCATTTGCATTCTCTGGATTCTGAGGTGTTAGTCTATACCCCTGGACGCTGTGACAGAAACCAGCATAGAATATAAAGATGAGAAGACAGAGTAGTCATTATGTGAAAGAGCTAGAGGGATGGGCAGAAGCCCTGCCCATCTATGCTCTTGTTTATAGACATATTTTATTTATAGTGCCACATCATAAGTTCTCTGAATGCAAGGACTGCATTTTATACCTATTTTAACTTTATAGTACCAGGAGACTCTTGGGTGGGAGGATGCATATCCAAATCAATCAAAGTCAGACATTGTCAGTCTCCATTATGACAGAACCTACTCATTTGATGGACACCAGGAAGAGAGACTACTAAAGTCAATATGAGTCATTTAGTTCAGTTTTTAAAATAAAGAAAAATGAGACTCATACTACAAATACTGTCCAGGTAATTATTTTTAATGAACACTTGAAGAAATTTTCTTTAAAATTCAGCTATCATATAACAGTGAATTAGTTAAGAAGAATTGAATCCATTGTAATAAACTGCACATTTTTTTTAGCAGCTAAACTAAGAATACTTAAATATAGACCAATTCAGTCATCCATTCAATCTACTTTCATTTCAGAAGGCATATGAATGCGTGCTTAGATAGACCAGAATGCCCAAAGTGTAGAGTGTTTTCACTAGGTTTTGGATGAAAAGTTGACAGGTGGCTCGTGAAATATCTGAGTGCACCAGGACCCCCTTTCCATCTTGAGGATTTAACATCTCTTACTTTTATGTTTCATATCGATACTAGCTGGCCTTTATTGAATGAGACTTTTTTAAATCAAAACTGATAGACAATTTCAGTGTATCCTGGTCTGTTTTTATGCAGCTACACTAAGTTTGTAATTAAAGTTCAGTGATGGGTCTTACTTTACTACATGGAACCATAACCAAATGGATATTTTTAGTTTTTTTCCCTATTTTTATTTCTTTTGATTATGGTATAGAATTGTATAATGTAGAGTTGAGACTAGTTGAATGGAAACCATTTGCAAACTGTGACTGTATTCTACAAAATACCTTCTGTGGTTGTAATAGGGATGGGTTTATAGGCTCATGAATGCCTTTACTCTCCCTATTCCCCAAATTTAGGCAGAGGATGTGTGCTTTCTGAGATGAATGTGGACTGGAATACATTTCCCCACTGCTTAACTTTTTCTTTCTCTCCAATTCTTTCTTGCCTCTCTCCATTAAGAAATTTTCCTCAATTCCTAAAGCAGACCTTAAAAACTTTCCACTTACTGCTGAGAGTTCACTCTATTACTATTTCAAAGTCATTACATGTTGTGGATTATACTCCTTCCAAGTCTGCACTTGGTATATTCACTTAGATGAACTGGATGAAGTAAAATAAAGCATGAGAAAGTCAGCTGAAAAAAAAAAATCAGTATGGAAATACAAATGGTAGTGTTAATGGCAAGAGTAATCACTTATATATGATGAGTTTTAATATATATTTGAGGGGCGCCTGGGTGGCTTAGTCAGTTAAGCGTCCGACTTTCGCTTAGGTCATGATCTCGCGGTTCGTGGGTTCGAGCCCCGCGTCGGGCTCTGTGCTGACTGCCAGCTCAGAGCCTGGAGCCTGTTTCAATCTGTGACTCCCTCTCTCTCTGACCCTCCCCTGCTCAAGCTGTGTGTCTCTCTCTCTCCTAGAAATAAATAAATAAATAAAATTAAAAAAAATAATATATATTTGAAATCACACACTCTTTGATTTTCAGTGGGACCACTCTCCAGGTAGTATTTTTCATATTTATATTCTGATGTCTCAGATGTTTCAGTGATAATAGAAAGAGTAAAGATAATGGTTATTTTTATCATCATGATAGTTTAATGAATATTCACAGAATGCCCAACAGAGTCTTTTACAATTACAAAGGTGGTAACTTGAAGCCAGAATTATCGGTGTTGACAGTTCTATCTCTTTAACAACACATGGAACTTGTGTTAACAGTTGCTTATTTGTCCTCTTTTGAACTGGCAGTTTAGAGATGATGATACATAAATATCCCTGCTTTTGTCTTACTTCGAAGACTTTAATAGAATATCAAAAACAACTGACATGAGAAAATAGGGAATCAAAGGGAAGCCAAGGAGGCAACAGAAGTGATAGCAGCCAGTTTCTTTAACCACATATGGGTGACTTCCTGGTGATTCCCAGCAGGGTTTCCAGGTCAAAAAGACTCCACCTGTCTCTCATGTCAGAAAAGTGGAGACTTATCCTTGGATTTCTGTGAATCTCATAGAGATGGAGGGTGATGGCAGGAAGAATGTAGAGTTTGGAGTCAAATGCCCTGATGCCCTCTTGGTAGGTCACTCAAGCCACTCTTAACGTCCTCAGCATCTCTATCTACTTGACCTTCTTCTGTGTTTACCTTGCGAATGTGGGCCCATCCAAACACCAACTTTTCTTATTCCTGTGACTCTCCCAGCAGCTACAGGGAAGAAGCCCAGTACATCACACTGTTACAGAGGCTGCTGTCTTCTCTCCTCTGCTCCCTGACTTCAGCAGGGCTTCCCAGATCACTTGAAAATTCTCCTTCCAGCTTCAGTGATTTCGTCCCATTACCCACAGTGGGCTGCTAACTTCAATGTTCACTACTCCTCTGAATTCCCACTAGTGCTGCTTCACTTTTGGTAGATGATCTTACCTCTTATTGCACAGAATGTATGGAGTTCTCAGATGGTGACTCGTTAGCCTTCTGTGTAAGCCGAGAAATTATATCTGAACCACCTTGTCTCCTTCCATTCTGTCCCAGAGCAAGAGGGAGGTTAAGCCCTCTGTGCTCTTTATATGATCTCTTATTTTTTCCTCCCAGAATCATGCGCCTTATCCCTCTCTTCCACATTTCTACTCTGTCTTTTTCTGTAGACACCTCCTTCATAGCCTAAAACATATAAAAAGGGAAGAATTCCTTTACATCTTGATATTGCATGTCAGCTGCTGTCTAATTTCTTTCCCCTTTGGCTCTTGCTCAGTTTCTGTAAAGCAGAGTTGTTTCCAAGGGTCACAGTCTCAAATGCCTGTTGGAGACCAGAGAGGCAGTAATGACAATGAACAAAAGAAGGCTGAATGTAAGGTAATCATGGGCTCACCTTTGTCTGAAACTGACACTGTTCTGCCTTTTGCTGTCATACAGGAGTGGAACTCCAGTTTTGCTAAAACATCTGATTTTTTCCCAATAAAAGCAGGAAATCTGGATTTCCATTTGCAACATTTCAATGTTTAAAACAGTGTACAATCCTAACACAGTACATACGTGGGCTGAACTTGGATCATGTACCCCGGTTTTAAACTCTTGGCCTGTACCATCTTGATATCTCATTTAATCAGCTTACTGCAATCCATTTTCTGTCTTTAATACTCCTCATAAATTGCTTTATACTAGCACTTCTCAGAGGTTTGTGTGCTCAAGAATCTTCTGGAGGTTGTGTTAAAGTATAAGAATGAATTCTGATTCCGTAGATCTGGATTGAGGCCCGAGGTGTGCATTTCTAACAAGCTCCCACACGAAGTTGCTGGTCTATAACCCAAACTGAATAGCAAGGTGTGAGACCATTGAAGCCTCCTCCCTTCCCCCACCACTAGTCCAATTGACCCTTTCTTTTCCTGTGCCTCTGCTGTATCCTGATCCACTGTCTATAAAGATGCCTGTAATTCTTCACTTCATTTACATTTTCATGTGCCTGCCTACTGGTCTGTGAGCTCCTTCATGGCAAGGACCAGGTCTTGTCTTTTTGCCTTCAAGCACTACTGCAGTGGTAGAAACATAGTTAGTACTAACCAGCTTTGTCCATCTGCTCTCATTCCACATTAGGCAGTCTCTAGGCATGTGTGTGCATGTTTGTGTTCATAGGAGTTAGATTGAAATGTGGAGGGTTCACTGTGTTGAAGGATAGAGTCTCTTTTCACAAAAACTTTGGGCTTATAACGGGTTCCCAAAGAAGGACTCAGTGCCATATATATATTTTAAATGTTTTGTTTATTTCTAGGAGAGAGAGAGAGACAGAGAGAGAGACAGCATGAGCAGGGGAGGGTCAGAGAGAGGGAGTCACAGACTGAAACAGGCTCCAGGCTCTGAGCTGGCAGTCAGCACAGAGCCCGACGCGGGACTCGAACCCACGAACCGCGAGATCATGACTTAAGCGAAAGTCAGACGCTTAACCTACTAAGCCACCCAGGCGCCCCCCTCAGTGCCATATTTGATAGATTTTTCTGTTCCATGTTCATATTGGTCTCATAATGTCATCTTTTCCATTTGTGTTGCCAATTTGGGAAAAACACTAAATTCCTTTAGTTTTTATCTTTTGAGTGTTTTCCACACTTCTATTTACCAATACAAGGGACATCTGGAAGTTTTGTGTTATCTCTTCTTATGTCTTGGTAAATAACATCCACGGTTTTTCTGCTTTAGAGGCAGCCTGCCAGATATTTTAAGAGATCTAATCGTGTTTAGGGGAAGAAATGCAGAGAGTGGAGGATAGCAGTGTAGGTAAAGGTGTGAATTTGACTGTATTCACAGGTATTTTTCTTTCAGTGACAACAGGCTTCTAAGTGTTGTGCTTCTCACTCAGGTGGTTTAACACAGTGCAGTGAAGTTCAAAGAATGGGATTCTTTAACCCTGCCTCATTCTGACTTATCACACCCATCAATCAATCAGTCATTAAGTATTTATAAATAGCCTCGCACGTGTCCAACACCGGGACAAAAAAACGGTACGCTATGTCTTTACTTGACATCTGCCTATGAAACGTAGATACAGTATCTTAAAGAAACCAGCACTGATTTAAGGAAGAGGGATTAATATTTGTTGAGGATTTACCATTTGTTATTCAAGGGTCTAGACTTTATATTATTTAATATAGACTTTATATTATTTAACTCCCACTTTAAAACATTGGCACATAGGTATCTCTAGCCTTGTTCTGTAGCTGAAGAAATTGAAACTTGAAGAAGTTAAATAACTTGTTCAAGATGCCAGATTAGTAGGTGGTACAGTCAGAATTTCAACAGTTCTGTCTCCAGAATCCAGAGAAGTTTAATCACAATCCCCAGCAGGGATCCTAATAAAATTTGACAAGGGAAATTCAGTAAAGTCTTCCCTGCCTTTCAGCTTCTCTCCATGTCTGGTTTCTAGAGGAATCTGGGCTTAAAGGGAATGGGGTTTCTGCTGTTTAGAGAATATTAAATAGCTCACTCTGGTGGTAGAAATGCAAAAAAAAATTGTTAAAAGTAAAATGAACCTGAGAGATTATGGTTTTTGAAGATTGCATAGTATTCTAGCCTGGTGCTTCACTTATGTCTATATGAGAATTACCTAGGAGGGCTTATTAGAATACAGTTTTCTTAGCTCCACCTCTAGAGGTTATGAATTAATAGATCTGGGCTGAGGACCCCAAATGTGCATTTGTAACAAGCCCCTGAATGGTTCCGTTCTTGCCAATCTGTGGACCTCAATTTGAATGGCACTGTTTTTTAAAAAACTCTTTTAATGTTTATTTATCTTTGAAAGAGAGAGAGAATGCAAAGAGGGGAGGGGCAGAGATAGAGAATCTGAAGCAGTCTGCATTGTTAGTGCAAAGCTGGGTGCACAGACTGAACCTACCAATAGGGAGATCATCACCTGAGCCAAAGTCTGATGCTCAACTGAGTCACCCATGCACCCCTGAATAGCACTTGTTTTTAAAATGAATGTTCATCTGTGTATTTAATCAGTTGACAAATACTTCTGTCTTCGATTTCTGCTACATGCCAAATATTGTGCTAGAGAGTGGGCTGTAGTGCCTGCTCTGGACAACCACTCATTGTTGGTAATGTTTAATTACCTGGGGATCTAATAATGAAATAGTCAATACTTTCAGAGATCATACATCGGCATTTAGATCTATGCCTGACTTTTTTCACCTTTGTGTAAACTTCTAGATGTGAAATTGTTTTGTCATCGGATAAAGCAATTTCAAGAATTTTGATATAAAGTTACCAAATTATTTTTCAGAATAGTTTTGCTGATTTATTACCCAACAGCAATGAATGAGAATTCCTGTTTTAGTAAACCTGCTTTACTGAAGGTATTATGATTTCTGTTTAGGTGTTTGTCTCTTCCTTATTGATATGTAAGAGTTCTTATCTATCAAGGATATGGACTTTTTTAAAAGTCTAATTTTTAAAAAAATTTATATCTGAGAGAGAGAGACAGCGTGAACAGGGGAGGGTCAGAGAGCGAGGGAGACACAGAATTGGAAGCAGGCTCCAGGCTCTGAGCTAGCTGCCAGCACAGAGCCTGGTGCGGGGCTTGAACCCGTGAACCGCGAGATCATGACCTGAGCCGAAGTCCGATGCTCAACTGACTGAGCCACTCAGGAGCCCCTAAAAAGTCTAATTTTTGAATTTCTTTTAACGTTTATTTATTTTTGGTAGACAAAGAGAACATAAGCAGGAGAGAAAAGAGAGAGAGGGAGACACAGGATCTGAAGTAGGCTCCAGGCTCTGAGCTGTCAGCACAGAAACTGATGAGGGACTCAAACCCACAGACCGTGAGATCATGACCTGAGCTGAAGTCGGATGCTCAACCGACTGAGCCACCCAGGTGCCCCTAAAATGTCTAATTTTTGAAAACTCTATCTAACTTGGTGCTAAATGACCTTGAAAAAAATTGCTTTGTGACTTCCTGCATCACAAAATAAAATAGAGTCTTGTCAGGAATAATTTGCCTTCTTTGATAAATAAGATGCTAAGTGATTTCTAAATCATGAATTCCTTGAGAGTGGACTGACAAATATCAAGCAGTCTTTAACGGTGATTGTGATATCTAGGTAGCTTCTTATGCATCCGCAGTGTTTTTGAATGGAAGATGTAAAACACCTTTACACAAGGCAGAATGGAATACCAATAGGTTCTCCCCGACAAATCTAAACATGAGAAGGTTCTTTTCTGCTTATATTCAGTAATGCAAGCAAACTGAAAGAGACAGCAAGCAATGACACTAATATATCATTGAGCTGTTTTGTATTCATAACTTTTCAGTGATAGCACCTTTCTTTAATGCAGTATTGATTCAGCCAAGAAATGTTACTCTATTACTTTCTTTAGCCATTGAATTAGGTTAAAGGACGCTGTTATGGTTTTCAACTGGAGATTGAGAATTTTTATAAACTAGTACGCCTTAAAAATTTCCAAAGGTCGCTAGCAAGAAAGTTGACTATTAGGTTTATGACAAATTGGGGAGATGGGTTAGTTATAAGGTACACAGTATTTTAGGCAGCAACATAATGGTGAGGGGGAGAAAACTTGGGAAGCAGAGAGCCTGCTAGTAACTGAAATTAGAGAAAAAGGCATATGTCGATTCTGTTCCTTCAGAAGTTTGATTCACTTTCTTTTTTATTTCTTTCTTTTTTAATTATTTTATTTTTATTTTTTTACAAATAGTTTCTTGTCAAATTAGTTTCCACATAACACTCAGTGCTCATCCCCACAAGTGCCCTCCTCCATGCCCATCCCCCCTCCCCCCCACATCTATCAGTCCTCAGTTTTTGTCATCATTCAAGAGTCTCTCATGGTTTGCTTCTCTCCCTTTCCCCCACCATTTCCGCCCTTCTTCTCCCCCTTGTTCCTCCGTCAAGTTCCTCCTAATCCTCCTATACGTGCAAACATATGATATTTGTCCTTCTCTGCCTGACTTATTTCGCTCAGCATAACACCCTCAAGGTCCATCCATGTTGCTACACATGGCCAGATTTCACGGTTTCTCATTGCCATGTAGTATTCCATGGTATAGATAAACCACATCTTCTTGATCCATTCGTCCATTGATGGACACTTAGGCTCTTTCCATGTTTAGCTATTGTTGAGAGTGCTGCTATGAACATTGGGGTACATGTGCTCCTATGCATCAGCATTTCTGTCGTTTGATTCATTTTCTAATAGTCATGACAAATATCGGATGAAGGTAGGCCACAGAGATCAATACTCAACTCTTCTTTATGGTGCTGGAAGGAGGGAATTATGACTTCCTCTTTTATCACTAATTTGTCTTTTTTTCTGAAGGTGTCAGGGATGAAAAAGAAGTCTACACTAATATGATAATGGATGCTCAGATGAAAATTGTGCTTGTTTGGATAAATGCAAATCCATAAAATGATAGTAAATATTTATACAGAGATTTTAGGAAAATAGATTTTCCTGTAATAGGATTTGACTAGTAGTATATATACATATATACGTATATATGTATATATATATAGCCAATGTAGTTTTATAAATATAATTTCTTGATGGCTAAGCTACACCTTTGGATCCTTCCCTTTGCTGACCACCAAAATTATGTATCTGTTTATAGACCAAACCCTATCTTTTCTAGGGGAGGCCTCCTCTTCAATGCAAAAATTGTTTGCATTTATTTACTCTTTAAAAACTAAGAATTACTTCTGGGGTGCCTGGGTGGCTCAGTCGGTTAAGTGTCCGACTTTGGCTCAGGTCATAATCTCATGGTTCATGGGTTTAAGCCCCGTCTTGGGCTCTGTGCTGACAGCTCAGAGACTGGATCCTGCTTCAGATTCTATGTCTCCCTCTCTCTCTGCCCTACTCCACTCACACTCTGTCTCTTTGTCTCTCTCAAAAATAAATAAACATTAAGAAAAAATAAATAAAAACCAAGAATTACTTCTTTCTTTATGGGAAAACAATTTTCAGACTCAGGAAATTTGTTGTGCAAAGATTCAATGCCATACTTTATTGCTTCAGTAATAACTTGTGAGGCTTGCAAGTTATTTTCACAGCTTGACCCACCGGTGTTCTCTGTGGGCTGCAAACTATATTCTCTTTCCTCTCACTCTCTCTAGTATTACTTTGTCTCTTCTATTGACAGGACAATAGAGTATAAATATATTTCTGGAGTAATTTTCTACCAAATGGGGTGGGATGATTATGAATAGGAAGACTTCTGTGTGTCTATGTTTTCAGGCTCTTTAGAAAGATATTTCTTCTCAAGTTTATTTATTTATTTTCAGAGAGAGAGAGAGAGAGAGAGAGAGAGAGCAGGGGAGGAACAGAGAGAGAGAGAGAGAGAATCCCAAGTGGCCTCCATTCTGACATTGTGGCTCCCGCCAGGTGGCTTGATCCCACGAACTGCAAGATCAATACCTGAGCCAAAATTAAGAGTCAGATGCTTAACCAGCTGAGCCACCCAGGTGCCCCAGGAAGATGTTTGTTGTTGTTGTTTTGTTTTTTGTTTGTTTTTTACCAAAATATGTTTGTTGATGTTTTCATTTACAGTATCATTCCTCTGTGTTAAATCTTGAAATCAGAGAACTCAGAGGGAAAGTATTCATCAAAGTGTTATTAGACATTTGTACATTAGTGAAAATCAGTTTTCAGGGCCCTGGAAGTTTGAGAAGAGGCTTCAAGACACTGTGATGTGGGCTGAAGAGGGAGAGGCTGGGGTGAGGGTGTTAATGGAGGAGAGTACTGGGAGGAAGGAGAATGTGGTACGACTTGGGCACAAAGTTCACATACTTTAATTCAGACTAAGATAATTCTTGGAGGCAATGCCATAGATTACTAGAAACATCCAAGGTGATTGGTTAAGATCTTGATGTTCACTCCTTGCTCCATTGTTGATGAGGCTTGAGACATGTCACCGAATGTCTAAGTTTGCTTGATTGACAAATTGAGTGATCTGTGCATGAGTAGCCTTTCTTCATGCCTCAGGTGAACCTTTTCTACTGACATGCTGGCATTTTCTTCACTAACACCTTTAGTAGGTTTCTTTTACCTAGAGATCATAGTCCATTGCTCTCCCTATAGTACCCTGACTCACAATGTCTCCTCCCTATCTACAACACTTTTACCTAGCCTTCAGGGTCCTGTCACTTCCCACTCTTACCTGAACATTCTGACACGAGATGGCCTTCCTCCACTTCAACTCTGACTACATTCCAACATCACAACTTGACACTCTGACTCATTGCCATATGTGGAAAGTTGTTTTATGGTGGCTAGGCCTCCATATATCATCTAGGCTCCAGGTTTTTTTGGGACAAGGGAGACATTTTCTATTTCGGTATAATTCCTTCTTATCTAGCAATTGGTATGTGATAATACTGTGGATCCCTCATATTATAAGGATGCTATTTTTGAAAATATTAAACCAACATGTATTTTATACTTCCCAAATCATGCTATAAAGGACGTTTTCATATAGATAAGGAATATCCGTATGGCTGCTTGGGATGAGGCTAAAGTGGAGAGAGTGAACCCAGAGTGAACCAGACTCTACTGAGGATGCTGTAGGGGGAAAGAGTGAGGTCCCATCTTCTTCCTTTTGAGAGTCCATATTCTTGTAGCAAACTGATCCAAAAGGTAATTCCCTCTGGAATCTGAGGGTAAGAAAACAATGTCAACATGCTAATAATCTCTTTTAAATTGCCACTTTAGCTTCATCTGGTCACTCTTGATATGTACTGGTATCAAAATCATTCTCTTGCAAAGCTTTCCTAACCTCTATAGTGTCTCTTGTTTTAGTTCACAAGCTATTTAGAAGTGCATTTAAAATTTCCCAACATTTGCGGCACCTGGGTGGCTCAGTTGGTTACGCGACCGACTTCGGCTCAGGTCATGATCTCGTGATTTGTGAGTTTGAGCCCCATGTCAGGCTCTGTGCTGACAGCTCAGAGCCTGAAGCCTGCTTCGTATTCTGTGTCTCCTCTCTCTCTGTCCCTCCCCTGCTCATACTCTGTCTCTGTCTCTCTTTCTGTCTCTCTCAAAAATAAACATAAAAAAAAATCTTTATAAAAAAATTCCCGGGGCGCCTGGGTGGCTTAGTCGGTTAAGCGTCCGACTTTCGCTTGGGTCATGATCTCACGGTTCGTGGGTTCGAGCCCGGCGTCGGGCTCTGTGCTGACTGCCAGCTCAGAGCCTGGAGCCTGTTTCAGAGTCTGTGACTCCCTCTCTCTCTGACCCTCCCCTGCTCCTAAAAATAAATAAAACATTAAAAAAAATTCCCAACTTTTAATTTTAACCATCTTTTAATTTTTAATTTCTAATTTAATCATGATGAAGTATATGATTTAAGTGATAATCATTTTCTAAGAATATTTTAAGAATGCCTTTGGGACTCATGAAATGGATAATCTTGTCATTCCTCCATGTGTACTTGAAAAGAGTTTATTTTCTCAGTATATATGTGTATAGAAAAAAAATTAACACATACATACACTTAATTCCAAGCCTGAGCTTGATGATTTTGTTGTTCAATTTTCTATACATGTGTCATTTTTTAAAAAGCTTGAACTATTAGTTTTTGACTGACTTGTGTTAAAATCTCCCAAATGATTTGGACATGTCATCCTTGCAATTATGCCATTAAAAAAAGTATATTTCAAGCTGTAATGTTAGGTATATTAGGTATATTACCTATTATTCTTGCTAGATTAGCTTTATTGTTATTGTATAATATTCTTCTATATGCCTAAATGATTTTTCCATAAATTCTATTTTGTCTGCTCATACTGTTGTCATTACAGCTTCCTTATGATTATTTGCAGGATATATTTTTCCATTCTTTATTTCCAAATTTTGTGTGTTTTGTTTTCAGTGTACTTCTTAAAATTGGCAGCATAAAGCTGGGTCAAAAATAATTCTAACTAATAATATTTGCATTTTCATATATGTATTACTAGCTTTATATATATTATTTATTTACTTATTTATATATTTTAAAGTTTATTTATTTTAAGAGAGAATGAGTGAGTAGGAGAGGGGCAGAGAGAGAAAGAAAAGAAAGATTCCTAAACAGACTCCGCACTGTCAACACAGAGCCCAATACGATGCTTAAAGTCATGAAACATGAGATCATGACCTGAGTCAAAATAAAGAGTTGGATGCTTAACCAACTGAGCCACCCAGGTACCCCAATGTATTTATTTTAGTAATTGATCTTTTGGAACTTTTCTTTTTAATGTTTTTTTTTTTAATTTTTCTAGGAGAGAGAGAGAGAGAGAGAGAGAGAGAGACATGAGCAGGGGAGGGTCAGAGAAAGAGGGAGTCACAGACTGAAACAGGCTCCAGGCTCTGAGCTGGCAGTCAGCACAGAGCCCGACGCGGGGCCCGAACCCACGAACTGCGAGATCATGACCTAAGCGAAAGTTGGACGCTCAACAGACTAAGTCACCCAGGCGCCCCTGGAACTTTTCTTTTTAAAATTTTTATCTATTTATCTTAATTCTAGTATAGTTAATACTCAGTATTATCTTAGTTTCTGGTGTACAAATAGTGATTCAACAACTCTATACATTACTCAGTGATCATCATGATAAGGGTATTCTTAATCCTCTTCACCTACTTTACCCATTCCCCCCATCTACTGCCCCTTGGTAACCATCAGGCTGTTTTCTATAGTTAAGAGTCTGTTTTTTGGTTTGTCTTTTTTTTTCTTTTGTTTTATTTCTTAAATTCCACATATGAGTGAAATAATATGGCATTTGTCTTTCAATGACTGACTTATTTACTTAGCATTATACTCTCCAGACCCATCCATGTCATTGCAAATGACAAGATTTCATTCTTTTTTATGGCTGAATAGCATTCCATTGTATATGTATACCACCCCTTCTTTATCCATTCATCTATCTATAGACACTTGGATGCTTTCATAATTTGATGGGTCATATGGTAATTCTATTTTTAATTTTTTGAGGAATCTCCATACTGTTCATCACAGTAGCTGCATCAGTTTGCATTCCTACCAATAGTGCACAACTCTTGCTTTTTCTCTACATCCTCGCCAACACTTGTTGTTTCTTGTGTTTTTGATTTTAGCCACACACATATATGTAAGGTGATATCTCATTATAGTTTTGATTTGCGTTTCTGTGATGATGAGTAATGTTGAGCATTTTTTCATGCATCTATTGATCATTTGAATATCTTCCTTGGATAAATGTCTGTTTATATCTTCTGCCCACTTTTTTCAAAAATTTTTAATGTTTATTTATTTTTGAGAGAGAGAGAGACAGAGCACGATCAGGGGAGGGGCAGAGACAGAGGGAGATGCAGAATCTGAAACAGGCTCCAGGCTCTGAGGTATTTGCACAGAGGCTAATGCAGGCCTCGAGCCCATGACCTGAGCCAAAGTAAGATGCTCAACTAACTGAGGCACCCAGGCATCCCACTTCTGCCTGTGTTTAAATTGTATTATTTGGTTTTTGGGTGTTGAATTGTATAGGTTCTTTATATATTTTGTCTACTAACCCTTTATGAGATATGTCATTTGCAAATATTTTCTCCCATTCAGTAGTAGATTTTGTTTCAGTTTTGTTGATTGTTTTCTTTACTGTGCAAAAGCTTTTAACTTTGATGGAGTCTTGATAGTTTATTTCTGCTTTTGTTTCCCTTGCCTCAGGAGACATATCTAGAAAAGTGTTGTTATACCCAATATCAGTGAAATTACTGCCTGTGGTCTCTTCTAGGATTTTTATGGTTTCAAGTCTCACATTTAAGTCTTTAATCTATTTTGAGTTTATTTTTGTGTATGTTGCAAGAAAGTGGTCCAGTTTCATTCTTTCACATATATCTGTCCAGTTTTCCCAGCACCATTTGTTGAAGAGGCTTTTTCCCCACTGCATAGTCTTGCTTCTTTCGTTGTAGATTAATTGATCATATAATCATGGGTTTATTTCTGGGTTCTCTGTTCTGTTCCATTGATCAGTGTGTTTATTTTGGCACCAGTACCATACTATTTTGACAACTACAACTTTGTAGGATATCTCAAAATTGGAATGTGACACCTCCGGTTTTTGTTTTTCTTTTTCAAGGTTGCTTTGGCTATATAGGGTCTTTTGTGTTTTCATACAAATTTAGGATTATTCTAGTTCTGTGCAAAATGTTGTTGGTACTTTAATGGGGATTGCATTAAATCTGAAGATTGCTTTGAGAAGTATGGACATTTTAATATTATATGTTCTTCCACATATGGAAGAGTATGGAATATCTCTTAAATTGTGTCATCTTCAATTTCTTTTATCAGTGCTTTATAGTTTTCAGAGTATAGGTCTTTCGTCTCCTTGGTAAGTTTATTCCTAGGTATTTTATTATTTTGGTGTAATTGTAAATGAGATTGTTTCCTTAATTTCTCTTTCTGCTATGTCATTATTAGTGTATAGAGATTCAGTAGATTTCTGTGTATTGATTTTGTATCCTGTGATGCTTACTAAGTTCATTTATCAGTTCTAGTAATCTTCTGGTGGAGTCTTTAGGATTTTCTATATATAGTATGGTGTCATCTGCAAATAGTGACAGTTTTAATTCTTCCTTATCAATTTGGATGCCTTTATTTCTTTTTGTTGTCTGATTGCTGTGGCTAGGATGTCAGGTACTATTTTGAATAAAAGTGGTGAGAGTGGATATCCTTGTCTTATTCCTGATCTTAAAGGAAGATCTCAGTTTTTCACCATTGGATATGATGTTAGTTGTGCATTTTTCATATATGGCCTTTATTATGTTGAAGTATATTCCCTCTAAACCTACTTTGTTGAGGATTTGAAACAGGAATAATGTTGTACTTTTTCAAATGTTTTTTTCTGCACTTATTGCAATGATTATCTAGTTTTTATTCTTTCTCTTGTTGATGTATCACATTGATTGATCTGTTAATGTTGAAACACCCTTGCATCCTAAGAATAAATCCCATTTGATCGTATTGAATAATTTTTTAAATGTGTTATTGGATTTTGTTTGCTAATGTTTTCTTGAGGATTTTGCATCTATGTTTATCACTGATATTGGCCTGTAGTACTCCCTCTCTCTCTCCCTCTGTCTCGTGGTGTCTTTATGTGATTTTGGCATCAGGGTAATGCTAGCCTCATTGAATGAATTTGGAAGCTTTCCTTCCTCTTTTTTTTTTATTTTTTTTTATTTTAGAATAGTTTCAGAAGAATAGATATTAAGTCTTCTTTAAATGCTTGGTAGAATTCACCTGTGAAGCTCTCTGGTCCTGGACTTTTGTTGTTTTTGATTACTAATTTAATTTTGTTGCTGATAATCAGTCCGTTCAAATTTTCTGTTTCATCCTGTTTTGGGTTTTGTAGGTTATATGTTTCTAGGAATTTATCCATTTCTTCTAGGTTGTCCAGTTTGCTGGTATGTACATTTTCATAATAATTTCATAATCCTTTGTATTTCTGTAGCATTAGTTGTTATTTCTCCTCTTTCATTTCTGATTTTGTTTATTTGAATCTTCCCCCTCCTCCCTGTCCTTTTAGTCTGGCTAAAATTTTTTGAATTTTGTTGATCTTTTCAAAGAACCAGTTCCTGATTTCATTGATCTGTTCTAATGTTTTTTTAGTTTCTATTTCATTTATTTCTGCTCTGATCATTATTATTCTCTTCCTTGTACAGATTTTGGGTTATTTGTTCCTCTTTTTATAGCTCCTTTACATGTAAGGTGAGGTTGTTTATTTGAGATTTTTCTTGCTTCTTCATATAGGCCTGTATTGCTATAAATTTTCTCCTTAGAACAGCTTTTCTCCTTAGAACATTGGGGTGGATGCACCCCTCTAAATCAATATTTCTCTATCCTTTGGATAAAGAGCTAGTAGTCAGTAGCATGTCACTTAACCTCCATGTATTTATGTTCTTTCCATTTTTTTCCTTGTGGTTGATTTATAGTTTCATAGTTGGAAAAGATGTATGTTATGACGTCAGTCTTTTTGAATTTCTTGAGACTTGTGGCATAATATGTGATCTATTCTGGAGAATATTCCATGTACACTTCAAAACAATGTGTATTCTGCTGTTTTAGGATGGAATGTTCTGAATATATCTGTTAGATCCTTCTGGTCCAATGTGTTATTCAAAGCCACTGTTTCCTTGTTGATTCTTTGTTTGGATGATGTATCCATTTATGAAAGTGGGGTGTTAAAGCCCCTACTATTATTGTATGACTATTGGCTACTTCTTTTATATTTCTTGTTTGTTGTTTTATGTATTTGGGTGCTCCCATGTTGAATGCATAAGTACTTGTCAGTGTTCTATCTTCTTATTGGATTGTTCCCTTTATGATTATTTAGTGTCCTTCTTTGTCCCTTGTTACGCTGTTTGATTTAAATTCTATTTTGTCCAATATAAGTATTGGTATCCCAGCTTTCTTTTCACTCCCATTTGCATGATAAATTCTCATATCTTCACTTTCAATCTGCATGTGTCTTTAGATCTGAAATGAGACTCTTGTAGGCATGTAGATGAGTCTTGCTTTTTTATCCACTCTGTCACCCAATGTCTTTTGATTGGAGTATTTACTCTATTTACATTCATGATAGGTATGTACTTATTGGCATTTAGTTACTTGTTTTATGGCTGTTATTGTAGTTCTCTGTTCTTTTCTTCTCCTCCTCTCTTCTCTCACAGTTTGTTGGCTTTCTTTAGTGATATACTGGATCCTTTTCTCTTTATTTTTTTGCATATCTCTTTCTGGTTTTTGATTTGTGGTTACCATTAGATTTGTATCTGACATTTTATTGTTGCCCTGACCAGCCTCCTAGGGTCTCTATCCAGTAACATCTAATAGTATGGGCTACTTAAATTTCTACCAGTGGTCATATTAGAACTTTCACAGATCAGTCACCAAAGCTTTTAGCTTATTTTGAACTCAAAGATGGCTTTATACTCTCAACAATAGCCAAAACATGGAAAGAGCCTATGTGTCCATCAACTGATGAATGGATCAAGAAGATGTGGTTTATCTATACAACGGAATACTACATGGCAATGAAAAAGAGTGAAGTCTGGCTATGTGTAGCAACATGGATGGAACTTGAGGGTGTTATGCCGAACAAAATAAGTCAGGCAGAGAAGGACAGATACCATATGTTTGCATGTATATGTGGATTAGGAGGAAATTAATGGAGGACCATGGGGGAGAAGAAGGGGGAAAATAGTGAGGAAGAGGGAGGGAGGCAAACCATGAAAGACTCTTGAATGCCAAGAACAAAGGGCTGATAGGGATGGGGGGAGGGAAAGGGGAGTAATGGGCATGGAAGGCACTGTGGAGATGAGCACTGGGTGTTATATGGAAACCAAGTTGACAATAAACTATTTAAAAAATTTTTAAAAAAAAGATGGCTTTAAATTTTTCTTTCTAAGATATATTATCTTTTAATGCCATGTACTTAGAGAAGAATATTTGCATCAACATGTGAATGTTCTGTGTCATCTTGAGCAGAATCCACTACTATCTAATTTGAACATATTTGGTTGATAGTGTTAACTTTGTTTGGAGAACAGTAAAAATGGAAAGTAGCAAGCCTAAGACATTAAAAAAGGAGGGCAAATTTATTTCTTAATATCTTCCTCAGAGAACTTGGATGTGATTTGACGATCATCCTATTGAGAGAAATATGTGCATGGCCTGATTTATTAGTGCTTAAGTGGATCATCTTACTGACAGGGACAGTTTTTCTCTCTCACTTTTTCATATGGACTTTATTTTTCCCCACTGCTGCTTTTAGTATTTAAGGGTAGATTTCACCATTTTGAATAATCAGTGCTACCATATTAATGAGAATTTCTACTTTGGTTTCAATGAAAGCAATCAAGGGTAAGCCTTGAAGATCTGCATAATTAATCACTTCTTTATTGTTATCTCTTTTTAAAAGTGTTTTGTAAAATAATCATCAACATTAATGTTGGAACATCTTTCAAAAGGAAGGAAATGAAAGAATATCAATTTATATTCTAATACCAAATATCATGAAACATTTCACTATCTTATTCAGGGGACCATCTGAAACTATTGAAATTCATCTTTCAATTCACACTTTTCGGGATATCGTTATCTGCTGCTACACATAACAGAAATGTACTCATGCCAACAGCTACGGACTTGCATTTCAGCATCAGCAAATTTGATAGCAATTCCAGTGAAGGATTGTAATAAGAACACAGTTTGACCTTGCTTTATGAATTACATGTGCTCTGTATAATGAGGTGTAAAATGAATATTTGTATATTTAATCATGACGTTAATTTTTATTATAACTTCAGAGATGTATGCCTAAATAATTGTCTCCAATGCTAATAAAACTCTACACATAAGAATCTGAATAATCAGGTCAGGGGGCAAGATACATTTGTCAAAGTATTGCCTCAGAGCATTTATTTCTCCTTTCAACATCTATAAGAAGCTAGTCAGATGAATAATTAGGCCATATAATCTTTGCACATTTGCTTATTTAAGAAGATACCTCAGTTAATGTCCTTTTCTGTTGGGAGCACTTAGTAGCTAATGGGACTTGGAAGTGTAAGCTTCACCTGGTAACATTTTTGAGTTCAGGCAAATATCTTTTAAAGACTTTTAAACTGGTGAAGCAGAGCAAAAGAGAAACAGCTAATTCTCAAATGGAAATAATCCTGTTATCATTAAGAGTTTATAACCTCAAAAACTGAAAATCATGCCTAACAAAGACAACTTTCCCCATAGTTAGTTTCAAAAGCTCAGAGAACTCATGGGGTTGGTGACTGAGGCAGGAAAGACATATTTGCTGATGGACTCATCTAAAAGTTGTTCTGTGCTTCCTCCAGGGTATGTGTTTAACTTCGGGTCAGAGACCTTGCAGAGGAGAGAAAGAGAGCAAAGAAATTTGTCTTTAATGTTTTTTTTTTTTTTTTAAAGTTAGGTACTAGATTAAGCTGAAATATGTAAAGGATCAAGCAAGCATCACCTTTTTCAAGTCACCTTAACTTTCTGTGTTTTGTGACTCTGTTTTATGAGAAGGAATTAGTACAAGGAGGATCCTGGATAGAGATATGAGTTAACTGTCTCAAATCCTGGATTGAGACTATATCTCAATTCATTATCTTATACTTAATTAATTGCTATAATAGAGAAGGGGCTGTGATTGGCCTTGGGATGATACTAATTGTGCAAGACAAAGCCACTGGGTTCAGGCAAAACAATCTCTTAAACTGGAGTGAGTATGAGGCCAAAGATGGGTGAGGGGGAGAAGGACCTACCATGATCTCATAACACATAGGAAAAGCATGGTTTTCCCTGGCCCGTATATTTAAGATCAATTACATATGCATACTTGAGATTAGATTTCTTCAGTGTGTGGCCCACCTGTAAGACGTTATGGGGATAAGCATTGGAATATGAACATTACTTATGAAATCATCACTGGTAAAAAAGATGTCCTTTCTGTGCATTGGTCAGTTCATGCTGGTAACTTCCATTTTTTGTGTGTCCATCTCCATTGATTGGACTATTTCTCTAGTTCTCTGCTCTTCTTCCTTGTGTTTAGCTATGTAGATCTCTGTTTCTCCTCACATTTTTCTGGTACTCAGTTTGATCTTGGACTCAGGTAATTATTTACTCAGTCTTTTCTGGGGTGTATTTGGCATAGTCTTGCTTTTACTTCTTTTTTGTCCCCAGATTTCCTGTCCATCTTTGGCTTTTGAATCAGTATTGGCAATAGTGACACAATTATGGAAGAAGAAAAATGATATGATATCTTAATGATGTTCTAAGTAGTGACTCCATCAGTTATTGTCCTGTAAGTTATCTGGTCTGGGTGGAGCCCTTATTTTTTAGGATAATATTTTTGATGTCCAGCATGAGCATTATCATCTAAGTGGTCCCCTTTTCAGAGTTCTCTAATCAAGGCATATACCATTTTTGTTGTTATATGTTACAAATGGAGTTCTTCCTTCTGGAGATATTTGAGCAGACACTGTACTTTCATCAGGGATGCTAGAGAAGACTTTAACATAAATGAATATTTGGGTTAGACCACCTGTCATTGAGTCATCTCCAAACTATGATCCCTTTTACCTTCAACTTAAAACTACAGAGATCAGGGGCGCCTGGGTGGCTCAGTCGGTTAAGCATCCGACTTTGGCTCTGGTCATGATCTCGCGGTTCACGGGTTCGAGCCCTGCGTCAGGCTCTGTGCTGACAGCTCAGAGCCTGGAGTCTGTTTCAAATTCTGTGTCTCCCTCTCTCTCTACCCCTCTCCCATTCATGCTCTGTCTCTCTCTGTCTCAAAAATAAATAAACTATTAAGAAAACAATATGGTTAAAAAAAACTACAGAGATCAGGTTATGCTTAGTTGATAAGAGCACAACTGTAGTGTTCTTTGCTATGATTCCAAACCTCCTACCCTAGAAGTTTTCTCTCTTGAGCCACTTAAATCTCTCACTGAAACTACTCTTCTAGTCTCAAGCTTGCTTCCACTCCTTGCATCCAGTCCCTGCATAGAAGGTAAGATGACCTTTGAAATAGGTAACTCACATGTTCTCCATGTGAAATCTTTAATGCCTTCCTTTCACACTTGGATTAAAATAGAAACTCTTAACCATGGTCTAGACTAGGAGGCAGCAAAGTCTTTCTGTAAAGATCCAGAAGATAGTAAATATTTTAGGCTTTGAGAGTCATGAGGATATTGTGTAAAAACATCTGTAACTATTTAAAATAGAATCCTTTAAAATGTATTACAAACATTCTCAACTGGTGGGTCTACAAAGTAGGTAGCACCTCAGATTTGGCTTGTGGTTTGCTGGATGGGCAATAGTTTGTTGGATGTTGCTTAGAAAGTCTTACCCCTCAGACTTGATCTCCTAATGTTTCCCTCTTGTACACCATCTCCAGACATGCTAGACTTTTTGTCTTATTCTCAGACACTCCAAGCTCACTCTCACCTCAGGATATTTGCACCTATTGGTGTTTATGCCGAGGGTGCCCTTCCCCGATTTTTCCATGTGTGCCTCTTTCTCGTTGGTTTATTAACTGTGAGATATCACCTCATTAGAGAGACTTTTCCAGACAGCTTTTCTGCTCTTGCTCCTGGCCCCCCCGCCAAGCACCGATTACTTCCTGCTGCATCATCCCTGGTTATAGACATATATCCCCTACTGCACTTATCACTCTCAGAAGTGATCTTGATTATTAATATATTTACCACTTTATTTACACTAAATGTGACCAACATGATAATATAGAGCTTATGTCCCTTATTCTCTCTACTGTGACTTTATTGAATTGGTGGTTTGTAGCTATGGCTACTGGAGTGTGTTGTCTCCTTAGAAAACCAAAGTGGTCCACAACTTAAAATTCTGAATAGTACAGTCTTATTTTGGAGTATTAATCTCAGACATTTAAATCATAATACCATTTGAAGTATATGTCATTTCTGATATATCAAAGTATATTTAGATTTAATTTATCATGGTAAATTACCCTTTTGGAAGCCCACTATTATGCCATAGTCATGTTTACTTAATGTCTAGTATCCTCAAGGCTAAATTTGTATCATATTTTATATAATACCTTCATAACTGTTATTTCTACTTTGCATTGCCATCCATTTGCCCTTCATTTTTTATTTTTATTTATTTTCATATATTATTATTATTTTTTAAATGATTATTTTGGAGAGAGAGAGACAGAGTGTGAGTGGGGGAGGGGCAGAGAGACAGGGACACAGAATCTGAAGCAGGCTCCAGGCTCTGAGCTGTCAGCACAGAGCCCGACGCAGGGTTCAAAATCATGAACCATGAGATCATGACCTGAGCTGAAGTTGGATGCTTAATCAACTAAGCCACCCAGGCACCTCTGCCCTTCATTTTTTAAATATGTTTTTCTTTTTTTCCTAAATCTTATGCGTATACCTGTTTGTGTGTGTATGTTCAATATAAAGCTCTAGCAAAGGGTTTCTAAGTATTTATCCAGGTATAGAGTTGTCAAATAAAAACCTGTACAGCAATGAAGGAGAATACAGAAATATTGCTCTCTCCAATATTGGTGAGACACATATTTTATATTTAATTCAAAAGTGAAGATATACAGCACACAGAGACATATGCATAAGGATGTTTATGGAAGCATTGATTATAACAGCAAAAATTTCTAAAGAATTTCAAAAGTCTACCACTAAGGGGTTGGTTATATAATTATGGTATGAATATATAATATATTGAAATGATGATGTGTATTATTAATGTGGAAAAATATCTACTACATATTTTTAAGGGAATAAACAAATTACACAGAGTCCATCTCATATGATTCTGTTTTTATAAAAAGAAAACAAGTTATATAAACACAAACACGTACACATAATATAAAGGAAAAAATGTCTTGAAGATCTTTTTACTTAGGATGCTTATAATGGATTACTGGGCTTAGTGGTATTACTAATTATCTTTAATATTTTTGAAATTGTTTTTTAATGTTTATTTATTTATTTTGAGAGGGAGATCGAGGGAGCAAGCAGGGGAAAGGCAGAGAGAGAGGGAGACAGAATCCCAAGCAGACTCTGTACTGTCAGAACAGAGCCCGATGCAGGGCTCAAACCCACGAACCATGAGATAATGACCTGAGCCAAAACCAAGAGTTGGATGCTTAACGAACTGAGACACCCAGGCACTCCTAATTATCTTTAATATTTGTATAAAAGCCATTTGTTATTTTTATTATTAGAAGTAATAAAGATATAAATATATAACATTTATAAGTATATAAATAAATTTCTATGAACATAAAAAGGAAATATTCTGTGAGTTAAGTCAAAATTCATATTACCTACCAGACACCCAATTTTATTCTCTTCCCATTTAGTAGCTGTATGATTGCCCTGCAGTTTGAGAAGGGATAAATTGGGGGAGCATAACTAGCCAATTTTACTAAACCCAATACTGGTGTAAGGAAGGAAGGAGATTCATGTGTTTTTAAAAAATTATCCTTGGCCCAGAGAAATACTCTAGTGGCTAAATTGAATTTCATTACTTATTTCTCCTATACTATGGTCTCTGTGCACTTAAGAGTTATTCAGACTGTGGTTTTGTTCTATGTATTTATTAGTATCATGTTGATTCACATCCACAAAAGTAAGTTACCGGATGAAGGTTCTCTTTTTGTCACCATAATTCACTCTTTCTTGAGCCTAACTATAATACCTTTCCAATACAGTATATTGAATCGTGTCTCAGGAGAGGAATCTCTCTCTGATTTATACAGACATCCACTTTTGTTGTCACTCAAATACTGAAATATCTACTGCTTCATTCTAGGCTTTATTAATCTTTTTTAAAAACTCCATTTCAGTGGAATTCTCTGCTACATGCACATATAAATGGTATTGGATGTTTTATACTCCCAGGAAGTATCTTCAACAAGGTTAGAAACCCTGAAAGGGATAAGGAGGGAAGCAGTCACATAGGGAAGAAGGAAGAAAGACAAAACTTCATAGTGGCGTGCTATATTTTTTCCTGACTCTTGTTGTCTATGTTATGTTATGTTATGTTATATTATATTATGGTATGCTATACTATACTATGCTGTATTATGATATTTTGTGTTTTTTGCTTTCATGGACTTGTGAGGCTTTTATTCACCTCTCTTCACTATGTATTTCTATATAAATATGACATTTAAAAATTTTTTTTAATGTTTTATTTATTTCTGAGAGAGAGAGAGAGTATGTGTGAGTAGGGGAGGGTCAGAGAGAGAGGGAGGCATAGAATCTGAAGCAGGCTCCAGACTCTGAGCTGTCAGCACAGAGCCTGACATGGGGCTCAAATCCACGAATCGTGAGATCACGACCTGAACCAAAGTCGGATGCTTAACCGACTGAGCCACCCAGGTGCCCCTAAATATGACATTTTGATGTGGCCATTTCATTTATATTTCAGCTAAATGTCCCCTTTTTTGTTTAGTCACCAAAGCAAACATTTTTTATATTTATTACTCGATCAGATATTAGAACATGCTTTCCTTTCATTAAAAATATAGATTGAATTAATTGATTCCTTTTTTTGTTCTTAAGCAACAAGGTTAGTGAGTGCTGCTTATTTCTACAAGATAAAGTTTATGCTGTTCTATAAATATCTTGTGCAACTGATAGCATACACTTTCTTTTTAAGTTAAAAGACTGGTTTTATTGAGGAAAAAAGGGAGAGAAGGATCAAGGCATAGGGAGAGAATATGAACACACCTAAGGGACGGGAGAGGGGAGGAAGAAGGAGAAAGTAAAACTTAGGTTAAAATGTGTTTTCTGGAGACCAAGGTTGGTCTTAACTTCTTAAGAAACAGAATTAATCTCTTCTGAGCCATCATTGGGTGGCTGTTAATTAAATGATACCACATCTTCTTATCTTCAGTCTTTCATAGCTCTGCAGCTAAGTGCTGAACTTGCTTTTTCAACAGATAAGATTTTCCTTTGGCGGCTACCTGTAACTTTCGATGAAAGCTTAAAGCTTCAACTGCTTTAAAGTTCTCTTTTTATTCACTTGCTAAGCAAATAAAAGTTGCTTAATTTTGCTGACTAAAATTAGTTAAGCAGTAATAGAAAAGATTAGGGGCTATCTTCGTACTCTCTAGTTTTTCCAGATTTAAAGAGTGAGATATTAAAGGTTGTATATTATTCTGCAGGAATTTCTAAGCCAGAGCTCCTTGACACTTAAGCTTTCTTGGTGATTAGACTTGTTTTGGTTTGTTTCTGTTTCTGTCTGATTGGCTTTATATTTAATTTTGCCTTCCTTCCTGTTTCCCCTCCTGTACTGGAGTCGAGCATCACAAATTTAGAAACTGTGGTACTTTACAAGACTTGCATATAATGCACTAAGACGCCATTGTGTCCCTTATGGAATTTTATATTCTCTGAGGCTGAGCCAGTGATGCGCCAGGTGCGCTCTGCTGTTTTCTTCTGCATGTATGCAATCCGGTCAGAGGGCCCTAGCCACGGGCATGGCAAACCTTTAGTCACTTAGGAGGCAGAGGGAAGAGGAATGAAAGATGGCTGTGTTTGCTTCTGTTTAGCTGAGAAATTAGAATACATACTCAGGAATGAGAAACGTGTAGTTTCAAACTAAAATGACTTTAAAGGATCTACAATATGTCCTTGTACTTGTCTCTGGGTCCTCTTGGCAAAGAAGCTGATAGGATACTGGGTTGAGGTTTGAATCAGGCTGGATTCTGTCCTATGTACACATCCTACCTTAGGGGCTTTTAAAAATCTGTTTATTTTTGAGAGAGAGCGAGAGACAGACAGAATGTAAGCAGTGGAGGGGCCGAGAGAGACACACACACAGAATCCGAAGCAGGCTCCAGGCTCCGAGCTGTCAGCACAGAGCCCGATGTGGGGCTAGAACTCATAAACCAAGAGTTCATGACTGGAGCCGAAGTCAGACACTTAACTGACTGAGCCACCCAGGCGCCCCTAGGGACTTTAATTATGAAATCTTTTTTTGAGTGTGTTTTCACATTCTCTGAAATTGTCTTTATGTTTTTTTCACCTGAATTTTTGTCTGTTTCCGCATACTATTGATTTGTCTCTTGCTTCATTCAGTAAATTCTTTATCCAGGATGCTTTTAGTGAAAGATACTTTGTTTCAAGGGGTCAGTTTAATCTAACAACTTTATTGGGCCCTACATACGTATGCAACTCATCCCTGCTACTCCTTGTCGTCTTTGAAATAAAAACTTTGCTGGACACACACACACACACACACACACACACACACACCACTATAATAAATGGCATTCTAGGTAAAATCTCGGGGCAGGAGAGAGAATTCAGACTGGGGAGAAGAAGAAAAACCCATCAACAGGGTGCCTGGGTGGCTCAGTTAGTTAAGTGTCTGACTTCAGTTCAGGTTGTGATCTCACAATTTGTGGGTTTGAACTCACATCAGGCTCTGTACTGACAGCCTCAGAGCCTAGAGCCTGCTTCAGATTCTGTTTCTCTCTCGCTCTCTCTCTCTCTCTGCTCCTCCTCTTCCTCTCTCTCTCTGAAAAATAAATACACATTAAAAAAAATCCATCCATGACTATATTTTATACTTTTATTCTAGATAAGCCATTGGTGTTAAACTTGAAGAAACATGAAATAGGTTTCCTTGTTTTAGGGAAGTTATATTAAAGGACACAGATGCATATAGGACACAGAAGTCATCACAAATCATGGCAGGAAATAACAAAGTCAAATTAACGGTCGAGGCAGGAAGGGTTGGAAGGCTTGGGAGAAGGGGGGATGTAAGTTAAGAAAGCCTTCATAAAAGATTTGGGCTTTTAGGGAGGGGGGGTAGGGGAAGATTTGAACAAAGGTGAAAAGTGAATGCATTACTGTGGATTGGTAAATAAATTGGTGAGGATAGCATATTCCTTTACTCTGATTTAAAATTTCCTCAGATAAAATGCACGAGGAGTGAGTCTAAAAAAACTTTTTTCTTGCTTCCAAAATGAAAGCATATGAGAAATATGTCCTTTATGTCCCCTTTCAGGATCCTTACCTGGGACTCTTTCTAAGATAGGGAAGTCAGCTCAAAATCTATACAAGAGAGCAATCTACTTGCTAACTCTGGTCTACAGCATGAGGAGCTCTTTTGCTAAGAGGCAAAAGGTATTTTCTGCATGGATTTGCTTTTCAGATGATAGCTTTTTGCCATCTGACTCCTGGTTCTCTTGCAGTTTGCATCCCAAATATTTTGGACTAGGAAGGCAATGACATTCCATTGGGCTGCCTGGGTCGCACTGAGCAGGGCCGGAAGAATAGAAAGGAGTGTATATTTTTGAAAGGGCATCCACCATTCATGGCAACGTTGTGTGATGTATCAAAAGACAATGTGTAAGAGAAATGGAGCAGCTCAGGCTAGAAGAAAAAGACCCAATACATATTCCGAGGTGGGAGAGAGTAAAGGGAAAAGAATATGGAAAGGAAATACAGTTGGCAGAGACCAGACAGACTGGTGCCAGGTAAGAGAATGGAAACTTACCCTTTGGGGGATAATATCTATCATTCAAAATGACTTAGCTTAGGGGCGCCTGGGTGGCTTAGTCAGTTAAGTGTCCGACTTTCGCTTGGGTCATGATCTCGTGGTTCGTGGGTTCGAGCCCCGCGTCGGGCTCTGTGCTGACTGCCAGCTCAGAGCCTGGAGCCTGTTTCAGTCTGTGACTCCCTCTCTCTGACCCTCCCCTGCTCATGCTGTCTCTCTCTCTCCTAGAAATAAATAAAACATTTAAAAAAAAAAAAACAAAAAAACAAAACAAAACAAAATGACTTAGCTTAATTCATAATCATTGTCATAGGGTACAAATTAACTTCTCTCTAAGATGCCAAACCATCCTGTTTAATGGTGCACTGATACATTGTTGGAAAGATATTTGTTGAGTCCAATGAGGCCTGATAACCTGTAAGCAAGTGGAAAAATATTACAAAGTGAGGAGAAACTGATTTTCAGTAAAAGCCAAATATTCAGCCGAGGAAAAAGATGCCGACTGAAGTTAAGTGCAAGGTCCATCATTAGAAGCAGCTATGGACAACTGGGTAACATGCACACTTGAATTGTCGTGTTCCAAGCGGCTAAACTTTTACATTGTAGTACCTACCTGTACCAGCTCTCATTTTCAGCTGTAACCCCTGGTGTTAGTAAAGGCTTGATGTTTATTCAGGAGTTAAGAGATTGGATCATTTCCTATTTTGACCAAAAAGAAAGCTTTGGGAAAGATTTAAGAAAAAGGTAACCAATCCTCCAATTCTCTATGTGTTGAAAAACCATGTCAGAAGTTGAAAAAAATATTTCTTGAGCAATGTCTCTGTGTCCCAGGCTGTGAATATTGAAGTTCAGAGTTGTAGCATAGGGGGGAGGGCAAGGCAAACATTGAAGGATCCACGATGCAAATGCAGTGAAGATGATATGGCAAAACACGTGTCAGAGGATGGACTTGCGTGGGGTTATAAGGTGAGGAGGTGACCCCTCCAGGACCAATTTAACAGGGGAGGCTTAGAACATGCTTTATATATACAAACAAAAGTACAGAAGGTGGGGAGAATGGAAGAAGACACCCAAGTGAGCTTTGCAGGATGAGAAGGTTTACTGCCCTGATTACGTACCCAGTTTGCTTTGGGAGGTAAGTGAGAGTTTGGTTGGAGACACATATGAAATCCACATTGTGAGGAATTTTGCAAATCAGGCTAAGGAGTCAGGACTTTTTTTTCCCTCTGGGTCTGTGGGACACCAACACATTCTGAAGTGACAACGTGTTTCCGGAAGATTTTTCTTATGTAGGGCAGAATGGAAAGAAGAGATATAAAGCTCATGGGTTCTATTCTAAGGTTCCTGCAGGAATTGAGTCATGATATCATAGGGAACATTGAGAGAAAGAAACAAAGTTGAGGTGGTAATGAAGGATCACTCTACAGGACTTCTTGAGTGGAGAGCAAATTGAGTGGAAAAAAAAGTCTGAGAAGATTCTTGTGAGCTAAGTGGAATTAAGTCAGACACAAAAGGACAAATAATGTCTATTCCACTTATATAATGTTCTTAGAGTAGTCAAATTCATAGAGACAAAAAAATGGAATAGTGGTCACCAGAAGTTGGGGGAGGAGGGAATGGGGAATTAGTGTTTAATAGGTACCACGTTTCAGTTTGGAATGATGAAAAATTTCAGGAGTTGGATAATGGTGATGGTTATACAGCAATATAAATGTACTTAATGCCACTGAATTATGCTCTTAAAAATAGTCAAAATGGTGAATTTTGTGTTATGTACATTTTACCACAATAACAAAAAAAATTCTTAAAAATAGAGGATGAATCTTGTGGTTTGGGCATAGTGAGTAGGGGATTGATGGGCTGAGGGGAGAGATCATGAGAAGTAGCCTGTTTTGGGGGCCTGGACATGGCTCATTTCAGTATACTAAGTTTGAGGAAAGAGTAGATCCAAGTAGAAATATTTTTCAGGGTCTTGCAAAGTTCTCAAAAGGCCATTTGAATAATGGCTGTGCCATGACGGAAGGCTGTCAAAGCAGGAGGCATTCCTAGCCAACTGTCTCCCACAGTTAGAAAATTGCTAGTCTGGATGCCCGTTGTAAAGTGAGATGCTAATGTTGTTCCCCAGACGTCTGTCTATGAAACACAGGAGACATAGTTTGAAGGGAACTTCATTATGCATTTGAGTTCTTCAACAGGTTCAAATATGGGAGGAAGGAATTAAAGAGGCCATGTCAGGACAAGGAACAGGAATATGCAAGGATTTGTTTTCTTAGAACATTTACCTTAAAATATATTTTTGTGTATATGTATGTAATGTTTAGTGCATGAATTTTAACGTTTATTTAATTTTGAGAGAGAGAGACAGAGCACGAGCAAGGGGAGTGGGCAGAGAGAGAGAGGGAGATACAGAATCTGAAGCAGGCTTCAGGCTCCGAGCAGTTAGCACAGAACCAAACGTGGGGTCCAAACCCATGAACCATGAGAGCATGACCTGAAGTTAACTGACTGAGCCACCGAGGCACCCCTCATGCATGCATTTTATTTTTTTCTTTTTTCTTTTTTTCTTAAATAGTTTGTCAAGTTGGTTTACATATAACACCTAGTGCTCATCCCAGTAAGTGCCCTCCTCCACGCCCATCAACCTCCTTCCCCTCTCCCCTACCCCAGTCAGCCCTCAGTTTGTTCTCAGCATTCAAGAGTCTCTCATGGTTTGCTTCTCTCCCTCTCCCCGACTATTTTTCTCCTTCTTCTCCCCAATGGTCCTCCGTTAAGTTCCTCCTAGTCCTCCTATATGTGCAAACACATGGTATTTGTCCTTCTCTGCCTGACTTATTTCACTCAGCATAACACCCTCAAGGTCCATCCATGTTGCTACACGTGGCCAGATTTCATTCTTTCTCATTGCCATGTAGTATTCCATTGTATAAATATACCATATCTTCTTGATCCATTCGTCCATTGATGGACACTTAGGCTCTTTCCATGTTTTGGCTATTGTTGAGAGTGCTGCTATGAACATTGGGGTACATGTGCTCCTATGCATCGGCACTCCTGTATCCCTTGGGTAATAGGGGTCATAGGGGAGTGCTATTGCTGGGTCATAGGGGAGTTCTGTTGTTAATTTTTTGAGGAACCTCCATACTGTTTTCCAGAGGGGTTGCACCAGCGTACATTCCCTCCATCAGTGTTAGGAGGGTGCCCGTTTCTCCACATCCTTGCCAGCATCTAGAGTCTCCTGATTTGTTCATTTTAGCCACTCTGACTGGTGTGAGGTGGTACCTCAGTGTGGTTTTGATTTGTATTTCCCTGATGAGGGATGCTGAACATCGTTTCATGTGTCTGTTGGCCATCTGGATGTCCTCTTTGGAGAAGTGTCTGTTCATGTCTTCTGCCCATTTCTTCACTGGATTCTTTGTTTTTCGGGTGTGGAGTTTGATGAGTTTCTTATAGATATTGGATACTAACCCTTTATCTGATATGTCATTTGCAACTATCTTGTCTCAGTTTGTCAGTTGCCTATGAGTTTTATGAATTGTTTCCTTTGCCGTGCAGAAGGTTTTTATCTTGATGAGGTCCCAGTAGTTCATTTTTGTTCTTGATTCTCTTGCCTTCGGGATGTGTCAAGTAAGAAATTGCTGCGGTTGAGGTCAAGGAGGATGTTTCCGGCTTTCTCCTCTAGGATTTTGATGGTTTCCTGTCTCCCATTCAGTTCTTTTATCCATTTTGAGTTTATTTTTGTGTATGGTGTAAGAAAATGATCTAGTTTCATTCTTCTGCATGTTGCTGTCCAGTTTTCCCAGCACCATCTGTTAAAGAAGCTGTCTTTTTTTCCATTGGATACTCTTTCCTGCTTTGTCAAAGATAAGTTGGCCATACATTTGTGGGTTCAAATCTGAGTTCTCAATTCAATTCCATTGGTCTGTGTGTCTGTTTTTATGCCAATATCATACTGTCTTGATGATGACAGCTTTGTAGTAGAGGCTAAAGTCCGGGATGGTGATGCCTCCTGTTTTGGTTTTCTTCTTCAATATTACTTTGGCTATTTGGGGTCTTTTGTGGTTCCATACAAATTTAGGATAGCTTGTTCTAGTTCTGAGAAGAATGCTGGTGCAATTTGATTAGGATTGCATTGAATGTGTAGACTGCTTTGGGTAGTAATGACATTTTAACAATATTTATTCTTCTGACCCATGAGCATGGAATGTTTTTCTACTTCTTTGCGTCTTCTTCAATTTCCTGCTTAAGTTTTCTACAGTTTTCATCATATAGATCTCCTATATCTTTGGTTAGGTTTACTCCTAGGTATTTTATGGTTTTTTGTGCAATTGTGAATGGGATCAGTTTCTTGATTTCTCTTTCTGTTGCTTCATTGTTGGTGTATAAAAATGCAACTGATTTCTGTACGTTGATTTTGTATCCTGCAACATTACTGAATACATGGATCTTTTCTAGTAGGCTTCTGGTGGAGTCTGTCGGGTTTTCTATGTAGAGTACATATTGTCTGCGAAAAGTGAAAGTTTGACTTCTTCTTTGCCAATTCTGATGCCTTCTATTTCCTTTTGTTGTCCGATGGCTGATGCTAGCACTTCCAGCACTATATTAAACAACAGCGGTAAGAGTGGACATCCCTGTGGTGTTCCTGATCTCAGGGGGAAAGCTCTCAGTTTTTCCCCATTGAGGATGATGTTAGCTGAGGGCTTCTCATAGATGGCTTTTATGATGTTTGGTTCCTTCTATCTGACTTTCTCGCATTTTAAAGACCTATGGGTTTGTTATTTCTACTTTGTAGGTGAATGGCTGGCTTGTCTTTTAAATGAGCTAGGATTATTCCTCCTACTGTAGTTAGATGATTCCTTCTTAGCTCCAACCTTATTGAAAAGGGAAACACAGATTTACTAAAGAGAACCTTAGGATTAACTTCTGAGTTTATTCGGGAGATTCAAAACCTTGGACCTTCCAATAAATGGATTCTCAATGTCTGGTCAAGTTCTCATTGGTCATAGAAAGAGATATCCAGGAAAACAGATGATTGACAATTAGTGAATTTTTATAATTTTGTTGAAATGTTTTGCTAGGTACTCCTATTTATGTAATATATTATTAGACATTGTGGTAATGAACCATCTTTGTTAATTGCTTCACATAGGTTCTTAAAGCATGTTGTTTTTTAAATATATACAGTTTACATCATATGCATATTTGAATGTAAGTAATATACATTTCTAGTCACTAGAAACCCAATGAGCATACTATTCTATCACTGTGGGCCCATTTGTTTTCAGTTGAACTTTAAATAAATTTGGTGAGCTTCTTTATCTTGTTTACTATCTTTGTATCTTGTATTTCAAAATCTTTACTTTTGCTTATATTGGTATTTAAAACATTAAGACTCAAAAAGAATTATTTCTACAAAAATCAGACCTTGTGCTAGTTACAACTGTAGGCAATATTTAAACATCTTTTCAACAATACATTACAGATGTATACCCTAAGGTTCTTAGTTTAAATAACTTTTCCAATGTTAGTACTAAGTGGCAAATTCAAACCCTGGCCTCTAACTTGAACCCAGTATTTTATTTGCTATGCTTCTCTTCCTTTGGCACAATTAATTAAAGATGAATTTGTAGTCAGTTTGTCTTCGTTGATATTAAGAAAAGATGGTAAACAGATGAGGCATGAGCTGTAGCTGACCCTTAAATATGTTTGACTGGCTCACACTGCTTTCAAAATTAATCACAAATGTTTAAAATCTACACAGATACATAGAAATCTAGATTTTGAAACTCTCTAAAAGCTAAAATAACTGACAATACTTGTACCCATTCTTTTTTTTTTTTTTTAATAATGTTTTATTTATTTC